>JAFEMH010004380.1:0-212336 GCA_022495995.1 Adenophora triphylla var. japonica | reverse complement strand
AAAAACCCTCCCAAAGGCCGAGTCCATATACAGAAACACCCTTGCAAAAAAAAAAAACTCAAGAGCTCGAGCGGCAACACCGCATTCATATTGCATTGCATTCATAAATAAAATCCTAAATTATTACATTCCAAAAAAAAAAAGAGTGTGCATAAAAAAAAAATAATACAAACATAAAACAAATCCTAAATTATTCCACATCAAAAAAAAAAAAAATGTGCATTTGCTACAAATCTAAATCTCAATCTCAAATCTCAAAAAAAAAAAAATGTCCAATCGGGTCTCCAGGCGCCCGATGTCTCCCTCGGCCTCTTTGCGACTCGGGCACAGCCTCCTCGGGAGCTGAAAATCTCGGGCTCAGAATGCGTCCTCGTCTCCCGAGAGAGAGCTCACAAAGTCGGGGACCAGCCCAGAAGCACGCTGCGACTAGGGCAGCCGAGATACGTGAGAAAAAATCGTTATCCGAAGGTGAAGGCGTCGGACTCCTGCACGTACGAAGGCGACCGCCCGTGCGCAACGTGTCGCATTATTTTGCCCCGTGTGGATCCGAAAATAGCGTGATCCAAGAAAAGCGGCCAGCGCGAGGATCGAGGAGAGGAGACGGAGGAAAGTCAAGAAGTCTACGAGCGAATAGGAAGCCTCCCAGATCGACGGGCGCGGCCGTAGTGGTCGCCTCGCTCCTTAGCACGAGGGAGCCTCGCAAGCGACCATCCTCTGACAGTGAACCTCTTGCGCCACCAGATCACTTGCTTCGTCGGTGTCTCGACGCAGGCCGCTGCCTCCAGCCTACAAAAAGCAAAAGCGTCAAAAAAAAAAAAAAAAGGAAGTGATGCTAGAAGATGATGAAACAAAAAGAAAAGAAAAAGAAAGGGGGAAAAGGTGAAGCCATACCTTCAAATGCCGGGACGAGTGGAAAAGCTTCAGTGGAAGCCGCTCGAGGGTGAGGGATCTGCACTTCAATCGGACCCCAAATCTGGATATGAGGAAAAATCCGTCAGAGGGTACGGCGGGATCAAGCCCCTCCCATCTCCAAAACACGAGGAGCATCCCTCGAGGCTGCTCCTCAAGAGCGAACGTCGCATATGGCTCGATCGCCCACGAGTCCAGAAGTGCTTGGCTGCTTTCCGGTAATCATCCAGTCACGGACCGATCAGCTCGGAGTGCATCCATGCTCCGAGGCGGGAGGCTCCCGCCGGTGTCACCCGGCGAGTTCACGCCATGTGCAGGCGCGTCACGCCTCCTCTCCCGGAGATCAATATGCATGACGCGAGTCGGACCTGAAAATCCTCATTTGCCTTTGCATCCAGGATCTCGGCGCCCACTTCGGTGCGGCCCCACCTCAAAGCGATCCCGGGGGAAAAATATCGTCCCCGTACATCTGTCTCGGCCTCCGTCGAAAAAGGAAGGCAATCCGCGTCCCACGAGAGTCATACGCCCCTGGAGCTTATCTTCTCCGGGCATGCTTGGACCCGAGAGGCTTGCGTGGCCGGATACGCCAGAACAGTACTCCGTGATGGTGCCGCCTTGCACAGTGACGATGGAAACTCGACGCCATTGCACTGCAGAAAGGTAAAAAATCCAATCCAATCCGGTGCAAAAGAAAAGTGCGTGCTCAAAAAAAAAAAAAGAGAGGGAAAGCAAAAAGAGAGGCTTATACCTCCCGGGGGCAAACTCGAGAAGCGATGCAAAGGAGCTATGAAGCCTGCCATGCACCTATCAAGAGCAAAATAAAGCTCTGCCACTTGACCCGACCTCTCCCGAGACATCTCCGGCCGGAGTCTCCATTGTCATACTCAAAGGACCTCAGCGAAGCAGAAGGCTGCAGTCCCCTCGGCATGCCCAGGCGTGCTCGAAAAGGTATAACCACAAGAAGGCCACGGCAATGCGGTCGGCGCCTATCCTCTGCCTCCCGGCCTCGTAACTCGGCCTATGGTCTCCACGATCTTGCCGTAGACCACGGCATACTCCATCCAATCCCCTTTTTGCAGGAATAGGGGAAAATCCCAGAAGAGCACCTTGCTTGAGATCGAGCATCGATCTGTAGCCATCCACGCCACTCAATCTTTGCGTCCATTAAAGGACCCAGGCCCGGCTGATCGCGGCGTAATCGGAGGGCGTAGCCGTAGCCTCGCCCCGGAAGAAGTGGAAGGTGTGAGTCGCGTCCCACAGATCTTTGCGCCGGAAGAAACAAACATGTCAAGCCCTTGCTCTTAGGGAACTTGAGCCCGGTCCCCTCGAGCACTCGAAACGAACTCCCGAGCCCCGTCTCGACAACAATGACTGTCTCCCGGACTCGGCAAAAGCTCCTCGTGACCCGCACTCCAGGAGCCCAGGTCCCACAAAGTCAATCATGAGACTCCACCAGATCCCTCGGAGTCTTCATCTTGTTACGGGATATGCTCTCAGGTCACAAAACGGTGTCCGCCTTCTAATAAAAAAAAAAAAAAAGAGAAAATGTCAAAAAAATTTTTGCATTTGCATATACATTAAAAAAAAAAAAAAAAATTTCGACGGCATATGACTAATGGCATACAATGAGCATAGCCCCATTTTCTCGCATGAAAGAAAACAAGTTTTGGCAAGTCCCAATGCATTCATCAAAAAAAAAAAAAAGATGCATTCCTACGGGAGTAAAAACTCCGTCCCATTTTCAAAAAAATGCATACATGCATATCATCCATCTTACATGCAACGGGAGGAAAAATCAAGTCCCACTTTTCAAAAAAAAAAAAATCCAAAACATACATACATCTCACTTATTGGCAAAATGCCCATTCTTTTTCCAAAGCAAAATGCATGCATTTGCATGCATCATTCATCAATATCAAAAATTCAATTTCAAAAAAAAATCATCATCATTCATCAAACATGCAATATTCAATTTCAAAAAAAAAATCACAATTCTTGAATTTTCCACTATGTAATTTTCGAGATTGAAAAAAAAATGTGGCTTAAAAATGCCAATTCTTTCCCAAGCAAAATGCACATTTTGGGTTACTCATATACTCATTACAACATCGCAGAAGCATCAAAATCAAAATTCAGAAGCCAAGAACATCCAATCATTGAATTTTCAAAAAAAAAAAAATTTCAAAAATCACCCAAAATGCTTTTCAAACAAAGAAATCATGAAAGGGATCAAAGGGTTTGAAGAAGCCTATGCGGATTGGGAGATGCGGATCAGAAGCCCAAATGTTGCCAAGGCGTCAGAGGTAATGCTCCTCCTGTGGGGTGCGAAAGATTGTAATGCCTCCTGCATTCGGACGAGCTCAATCGCCTCTCCGCTACTTAGGAGCCACGTCCTTGGCCTTGAAAAGCTTGCCTTCCCCGTGTTCCATTGCTCCAAAAAAATCGAAGAAATCGGAAGAGATTTTTGAAGCTTTAAGGCTATTAAACATGGCCGGATTCGCGATTTTCTACTCTCTGTTCTCGTAATTTTGAAAAGCTGAATGGGGAAGAAGAGAAAAGGGGCGTTCAGGCCACACAATTAATACCCGACGGTTTTCAAACCCTATCAGCGTAGCGGATAGGATTGCAAGGGTCAAAGCCCTGACCCTTTGCCACCCTAAAATTTCGGGACTACGCAATTCGAGTCCCAAACTCGACGAGTTAGGACGAAAGATAACCAAAAGAGTCGGCCCCTTGTCAGAAAAATTTACCCCCGGGAGTCAAGCGTAAGGCCCAGAGGAATTGACCACGAGAAAGATAACGAGATCCGAGTATCTTTCATCAAAAATACTTCCGGCGAGTCAAAGCGTAAGACCAGAGGTGCCCACAGAGAAGATAATGCGAGATCCAGTATCTTTCATCAAAAATTTGCCCCGACAGTCAAACGTAAGACCAGTGCGGTCACCGAGAAGATAACGGAGATCAAAGTATCTTTCATCAAAATATCGGCCACGCGATCAAGCGTAGAAGACCAGGGAGTGACTAGAGAAAGATAACGCCAGATCAAGTATCTTTCATCAAAATGATACCGGCCGTGATCAAAGCGTAAGGCCAAGGTGCCCAGAAAGATAACGAGATCAAAGGTATCTTTTCATCAAAATTACCCCCGGAATTCAAACGTAAGACCGAGGTGCCGAGGAAAAGACTTCAATCGAGATGATCCGTATCTTTCATCAAATATTACCCGGCGAGTCGAAACGTAAAATGATGAGGTGCCAGAAAAGATAACGAGAGATCCAGGTATCTTTCAGTCAAAATTACCCAGTGATCGATCAAGCGACAAAGGCCGAGGTGCCCTAGAAAAGATAGCGAGATCCGGTATCTTTCATCAAATCATCAGCCAATGATCGAAACGTAAGACCAATTCCACAGAAAGACAAAATGATATGCGATTTTCCCAGCGGGCGATTCCCGAGCAAAATACGTACGATCTTTCCCAATGAGGCTAACGAAATCCCCGGCAAAGTTAACGGAATCTCGAGTAGCCAACGTAAGTGCTCGGAGCTACGAAAGGGGAGCTTGATTCCCGCCTGGGGATACGTAGGTAGCTACTATCATTAGGTCCAGCCCCTGCGACGGCCACGGTCATACCACTCTCCTTCGACGTGACGGCTGAAGTCACCCAGAAAGGCCATTTCAAATTAAGGTTAGGGGCGCCTAAAAGCCATCATCATCGAGGTTCGAGGCGCCTCGCGCCGTCTCGAGGTTCGAGGCACTAAGCCTGCATCACTCATCCAGGTTCGAGCGCTAAACGCCATCTCAAGGTCAGAGGCACCTAAAACGCCATCTTCAAGTTCGTCAGGCGGCACCTAAGAACGCCATCACTAGATTCGAGGCACCTAAATGTAACGCCATCCCAGTAGAGGCACCTAAGCGATAATCGTGTGTCAGTCAAGACGCAGTGGTCATCTTATCCCGGAGCGGATAGCCATCGAGACCAAAAATGGTCATCTCTTATCCCCGGCGGGAGCGGATAGCCATCGGACCAAAAATGAGTCATCTATAATCCCCAGCGAGTTTCTTTCCGGCCTTGAAATTGTAGAAATCGCTCATCGTGGGGTTCGAGGCACCTAAACATGCCATCATCTCAGGGGTCAGAGCAGAACTACGGCGGCTTGATTCCCATTCGGGATACGTGAGTAGCCTTTATCGCTATGTTGAGCCACCCGATCACTCGATCATCTTTTGCCAAATATGGAGACCTTACTCTTATACGACGACCCAGCTTCCTTCAGAAAAGCGCGTCGCCAGGGGCCTCTTTGTAAGTGCTCCAATTTGAGCTTGTTAAATTTTAGTTATAAAATTAACTGAAAGTTATAACATTTCTAACAATTCACTAACTATCCTAACATTTCTAACAAAGTGAGGGTAAAAATGGACATTGTTATTTAAGGTTAAACCTTAAAAAAGAATCTTAAAAAGAAAAACAAAGAAAGAAAACCAAATATGAAATCTTTGGAAACATAAAGCTGTTGCGCTAATTTGAATTTCAAAAAGAAATATTCTTCTTGTCCAAAGGCATGTAGCTTGCATTTAATGAACGATTGCACTTGCTGCACGGACTTGTCCGCGTAGCGGATGGGATTGTCCCGATCTCGAGAGGGCTATAAATTGAGCCCTCCGAGTCACAAAAATAAGAAGGAAGAACACGTTTGCAAGAACCTACGGCGAGAATATAGAGAGAGAAAACGGTGAAATTCTTCAAGAATTGTTACCATTTTTCTCTCAATCTTTCCCAACTCATGCTCATCCACTCACTCTCATATTAAAAGCCCTAAACACTCATACACTCCAAGCCAAACACTCAAGAACCTGAGGAAGATTGGTAAACCCTCCTCTTCCTAACCACTAAATCTCATCCATGCATGCCATCTTCAAACTACAAAATGTAGTTCTTTCATCTTCTTGCTACTAGATCTACAAGAAGATCACCATGGAAGACCATCTCCATGGATGATCTTCTCCCAAAGATCAACATTATTTTCAAATCTTTTCTTGTTTACTTGCAAAAATGCACTTTCAAAACCCTAAAAAACCATTTTCCAAGCACTAAATCTTGATTTCAAAGGGTAAAGTCCCCCTCCCCAAGCAAATGAAATGCTTGAGTCCTAATGTACCCCAAGGATGGTTTGGTATAGTTGATTCACCACTAAAATGTCTAGTGATCACTAACCAAAACCTAGCAAGAAACGGGGACAAAGCATGGATCGCAAAACCCCCCTTAAAATCATATTTTCTTTCTTGAAAAGTTGCTGTCCAGTAGCAATTTTCCCAGACCCCTCAGTCCATTGTCTTAATTTTTGGACACAGATGAACTTGGGAATTTGGTGTTGACTACAAAACACTTTTTGTAGCCAACATCCAAGAGCTTTCCAGACATATTTTTACTTTATTTTTGGGTCGAGTAAACACAATCCTCTTTTCAAATTTTCTTTCAGAGGCTAGTTCATCAGCTTCTGGGAGATCCAGATCTCATATCTGAGGTTTCCCAGAGAGGTTTTGACCCCCTCAAGATCTTCTGCTCCAAATTGGAAAATTCCTTCGCTTACAAACTTTATTTAAGGTGTCTGGCAGAACAACTTTCATTCTCTGAGTTTATCCAGATTATGAAGTTTTAAGACCCTTGAATCCCTTTCAAAATCAAAGGTCCACTGCCTTTTTCATTCTGGCAGAAATGGCTCTCAACTTCAAAAGGTCTTTTGAGTACCAAATCTCAACCCAAAAATCTTCCAAAAAATCATGGGATCAGTTTAAAGTCTTAAAAAGATGTCCCAATTTTTACTTTTCTGAGTTTCAACTTATTTTGGCCAAAACACACACACACACACACACACAAATGATTTTCAGCTTGGAAGACTCGTTTTACGAGGCGCGTCGGAGTGCACACTAACGTCCTTCCCGACGCGTAACATGACCTCCGAACCTAAATCTCTGATCTCGGAGCTTTTTCAAAGTTTTGGCCCTCAAAATTAAAATGGCGTGGCGACTCCGTTTTTCCGGTTTTATTTGGTTTTTCAAAGAAACGCAAAAAATCGAATTTTCGCGAAATGGCAACATTCATCACGAAGGCAGTTAGATATTTTATGGATGTTAGATTCGAATTCTAAAGGCTATTACGAAAGAGCAAATTGGTGAATAGTCGCAAGGAGATGAGATACACGGGTCGGGACACATAATAGACTATTTTGCAATAACATGGAGTTGAGTGGTATAGACCAATTGACCATTTTAGAAGAGGACTTCTTGCAAAAAGGCGTGATTGGTAGTAAGCTTTAGTAGAGAGGGGAGTGTGTTGTAAACCACCTACAACACCATCAAAAGTCTACAGAAGGGAGCCAAATGTCAATTCGAAGGACCCTTTGGTGGAAAAAGGAGAGTCATCAATAAATGACATGTTAGGGGAGGATGACTACTCATGGCACAGGCAAAAGAGGAGTCAGTGTCACGGTACCTAACGAGAGAGCAAAAGGAGAACTACGAACAGTCGATGAAAGAGACAAGGGGAGACCATGTTTCATGTACAGGCATTACGAAGACAATAGGCTTGGTGGGAGAAGTCGAAGGAGGACTTGCAAGGAATCATCGGAGTGCTTGATTCAATGAGATGCAAGAGGAATTCGACACGAATATTTTAAGTGTCGCTTGGTTTCAACTCGCCTTATTACTTGAGCGAAAGCTTGGTGGTAGTCGATGTGAAGATACAATGATAGGTGGGAGTTTGACGAGCAGTTACTATGGTTTATTGGTCCTAGTCCTCAGGTGGAAGATTGTTGGGTTATAAAGTTAAAACCAACATGAAAACGGAGGAGAAGAAGGATTCTAAACAATGGTGGAGTTTGAGTCAAATAGGAATGTTCAAGGAGTAGAAAGAGGAAGCAAACCAAAAAAGGAGTCTGAAACGGCCGTGTCAGTTAATTAGCACAGTCGTGTCACTATAGAATTTTACTGACTCCATTATGGAACGAGCTATACATGTTTGTTTAGAGGATTTTCAAGACAGGTCTCCACCATCAATGGTGCATGACCACTTGTGGACGTTGAGTCTTTCGTGTCAGATATTCAATATGCATCATTGTATCCTTCTAATACAGTTGGATATCTTAATAAAAACTTTTTCTAAATATTTTGAATGAGAAAATGTTGTAAGAAAAACAAGTGAAGAAAAATAATTTTTTATATATTAAATTTTAATTGTAAAATACAATAAAATGATTTTATCGTGCATCGCACGGAAGTACTGCCAGTGTATTTCTAAAAAAAAAGGTCTTTTAATTAAGACTGCTTCAATTCCAATCCAAAGCATAGTTATGAGTTTCATTTGGCACATACTGGCAAGTACGTACGTACCAAACCACACTCATTTTGGTGAAGTAACTTGTGCATTGTTTCCTTTTCTGAACCACCTCTTGAACCGGTCTAAATTAACCAAAATTGTACAGTCAAACGGAAAATAAATAATTTTTATGTGAGCAGTTACACAATAAACTCATAAAAAATTGGGCATAAAATGAGTTGACACTTTTGAATGGATACTTTATTAATGAGCATTATTGGTGCCTACAAGCGTATATAATATTCGGTTAAACATTGTCAATTCATTTTATATCCAAAATTTTGTTAGTTTTTTTGTGACTTTAGTGTTACTCTTTTAATAACGTAGCTCGGATATAGTAGTTAAAGTCACAAGTTCAGAAATTGGACAATATTGTGTTGGGTTATGAAGTATAAATCAACATGCGAAAATCAGATTCGATTGTTCGGATTGAAGAAATTTATGGTAAGTAGGTTATAGCGTGGTATAAACTCAAGATGTTCGTGGGATTGTGGGACAGTCAACTTGGATTGTAAAAGATCGGAATGAAAGAAATTTGCTTAGTGCAAATATGGGTGATGGAGCGGAAGATATGGAAGAAGAGGAGATGAATATTGCAGTTACATTAATTTTATGAGAAGAGCAGTTAGATATTTTATGGATGTTAGATTCGAATTCTAAAGGCTATTCTGAAAGAGCAAATTGGTGAATAGTCACAAGGAGATGAGATACACGGGTCAGGACACAGAATAGACTATTTTGCAATAACATGGAGTAGAGTGGTATAGGCCGATTGACCATTTGAGAAGAGGAGGACTTCTTGCAAAAAGGCGTGATTGGTAGTAAGTTTTAGTAGAGAGGGGAGGTTGTTGAAAACCACCTACAGCAACATAAAAAGTCTACAGGACGGAGCTGTGATGAATGTGGGTATCCGAAAATTTTCCCATTTTTTGTTTGAAAAAATCAACGAAAACGGAGTCGCCACGCCATTTTAATTTTGAGGGCCAAAACTTTGAAAAAAGCCCGAGATCAGAGATTTAGGTTCGGAGGTCATGTTACGCGTCGGGAAGGACGTTAGTGTGCACCCGACGCGCCTCGTAAAACGAGTCTTCCAAGCTGAAAATCATTTGTGTGTGTGTGTGTTTTGGCCAAAATACTTTGAAACTCAGAAAAGTAAAAATAGGGATATCTTTTCAAGACTTTAAACTGATTCCATGATTTTTTGGAAGATTTTTGGATTGAGATTTGGTACTCAAAAGACCTTTTGAAGTTGAGAGCCATTTCTGCCAGAATGAAAAAGGCAGTGGACCTTTGATTTTGAAAGGGATTCAAGGGTCTTAAAACTTCATAATATGGATAAACTCAGAGAATGAAAGTTGTTCTAGACACCTTAAATAAGATTTTTGCGAAGGAATTTTCCATTTTGGAGAAGATTTGAGGGGTCAAAACCTTCTGGAAACCTCAGATATGAGATCTGGATTCCCAGAAGCTGATGAACTAGCCTCTGAAAGAAAATTTGAAAAGAGGAGTTTTACTCACCCAAAAAATAAGGTAAAAATATGTCTGGAAAGCTCTGGATGTTGTCTACAAAAAGTGTTTTGTAGTCAACACCAAATTCCAAGTTCATCTGTGTCCAAAAATTAAGATAATGGACTGAGGTCTGGGAAAATTGCTACTGGACAGCAACTTTCCAAGAAGGAGAATATGATTTTAAAGGGGGTTTTGCATCCATGCTTGTCCCCATTTCCCTAGGTTTTGGTTAGTGATCACTAGACATTTTAGTGGTGAATCAACTATACCAAACCATCCTTGGGGTACATTAGGACCAAGCATTTCATTTGCTTGGGGAGGGGGATTTTACCCTTTTGAAAATGAGATTTGATGTATGAAAATGTTTTTTAGGGTTTTGAAAATGAGTTTTCTTTGCAAGAAAGTAAGAGAACTTGAAAATGATGTTGATCTTTGTAGAAGATCATCCATGGAGATGGTCTTCCATGGTGATCTTCTTAGATCTAGAGCAAGAAGATGAAGGAACTACATTTTGTAGTTTGCAAATGCATGCATGGTTGGAGTTTAGGGTAAGGAGAAGGAGGGTTTACCAATTTTCCTTGTGTTCTTGAGTTTTTGGCTTGAGTGTATGAGTGTTTAGGGCTTGAATATGAGAGTGAATGGATGAGTGTGAGTTGGGAAAGATTGGAGAGAAAAAGGTGACAATTCTTGAAGAATTCTCACTTTGTTTTCTCTCTATATTTCGCCGAGGTTCGGTGCAAAATGTGTTTTTCCTCCTTATTTTTGTAGTGGAGGGCTCAATTTATAGCCCTCTGGAAATTGCAAAAGATGTCCGCGGATGGGGTTGCTTGGCGTGCACTTTGTTCATTAAATGCGGCTCCGGCTTTGGACACAAGGAATAAAATTCAAAAATCTCAGCAGAAAATGTTGTTCAACTTGCTGTTTCGGGATTTTCTTAATTCTTTTGCTTTTTGAGATTCCTTGGAAGGTTTAACTCTAAATAGCAATGCCCATTTTACCCTTACTTTGTTAGAAAGGTTAGGATTGTTAGGAATGTTAGTAATTGTTATGACTTTCGTTAATTTTCTAACGAAAAGACTAACAAGCTCAAATTGGAGCACTTACGGTAGCCCCTCGGCGACGGCGCTTGCCGAAGGAAGCGGGGTCGTCGATAAAGTAAGGCTCCATATTTGGCGGGATGATCGAGTGATCGGGTGGCTGAACCTAGCGATAGGCTACCTACGTATCCCGAATGGGAATCAAGCCGATCGTAGTTCGGGTCTTTGACCACTGGAGATGATGGCGTTTTAGGTGCCTCGATCACGATGAGCGAGTTCTACGATCGTTTGCTTTGGAAAGAAACTCTGCTTTGGGGATAAGTAGATGACCATTTTCGGTCGATGGCTATCCGCTCTGCTGGGGATAGGAATGACCATTTTCGGTTTCTGCTGGGGATGATTGCGATTTATCGCTTTCCTAGTGATAGCGTCTTAGGTGCCTCAAACCTTGGAGATGGCTTTTTAGGTGCCTCGGACCTTGATGATGGCGTTTTAGGTGCCTCGAACCTTGATGATGATGGCTTTTTAGGCGCCTCGGACCTTGATGATGGCGTTTTAGGTGCCTCGAACCTTGATGATGATGGCTTTTTAGGCGCCTCGGACCTTAATTTGAAATGGCCTTTCGGTGGACTTTGTCTGCTGCCGAAGGAAAGGGTGACCGTTTTGGTCGAGGGGCTGGACCTAATGATAGGCTACCTACGTATCCCTAGTGGGAATCAAGCCCTTTCGTAGTTCGAGTACTACTCGAGATTCCGTTGGCTTTTGGGATTCCGTTAACTTTCTTTGAGGATTTCGTTAGCCTTTCTTTGAGGAAAATCGAGACGTATTCGTGCAGGAAATCGGTCTTACGTTTATTGCCGTTGGATGATTTTGATGAAATATACGGGATCTCGTTATCTTTCTCGGGGCACTCGGTCTTACGTTTGCTGCCGGGAAGATTTTGATGAAAGATACGGGATCTCGTTATCTTTCTCGGGAGCACTCGGTCTTACGTTTATTTAGGGAAGATTTTGATGAAAGATACGGGATCCGTTATCTTTCTCGGGGCACTCGGTCTTACGTTTGGCTAGCGGGAAGATTTTTGATGAAAGATACGGGATCCGTTATCTTTCTCGGGGCACTCGGTCTTACGTTTGACTGCCGGGGAAGATTTTTGATGAAAGATACGGGATCCGTTATCTTTCTCGGGAGCACTCGGTCTTACGTTTAGCCTGTCGGGGAAGATTTTGATGAAAGATACGGGATCCGTTATCTTTCTCGGGGCACTCGGTCTTACGTTTGGCTTAGGGGGATGAAAGATACGGGATCTCGTTATCTTTCTCGGGGCACTCGGTCTTACGTTTGGCTGCCGGGGATGATTTTGATGAAAGATACGGAATCTCGTTATCTTTCTCGGGTGGTACTCGGTCTTACGTTTGGCTAGGGAAGATTTTGATGAAAGATACGGGATCCGTTATCTTTCTCGGGGCACTCGGTCTTACGTTTGGCTAGGGGAAGATTTTGATGAAAGATACGGGATCCGTTATCTTTCTCGGGGCACTCGGTCTTACGTTTGGCTAGCGGGGGGATGAAAGATACGGGATCTCGTTATCTTTCTCGGGGCACTTTCGGTCTTACGTTTGGCTTAGGGGATGATTTTGATGAAAGATACGGGATCTCGTTATCTTTCTCAGGGTACTCGGTCTTACGTTTGACTGCCGGGAAAGATTTTGATGAAAGATACGGGATCCGTTATCTTTCTCGGGGTACTCGGTCTTACGTTTGACTGCCGGGGAAGATTTTGATGAAAGATACGGGATCCGTTATCTTTCTCGGGGTACTCGGTCTTACGTTTAACTGCCGGGGAAGATTTTGATGAAAGATACGGGATCTCGTTATCTTTCTCGAGGAGATCGGTCTTACGTTTGACTGCCGGGGGTAGATTTTTGATGAAAGATACGGGATCTCGTTATCTTTCTCAGGGCACTCGGTCTTACGTTTGACTGCCGGGGAATGATTTTCTTGACAAGGGGCTGACTTTGGTTAACTTTGGTTAACTCTGTCAAGTTGGGGACTGAATTGCAGAGTCCTGGAATTTTAAGGGGCAAAAGGGTCATTTTGACCCTTGCAATCCTATCCGCGCGGATAGGAGCTGAAAGTCAGGGGTATTAATTAGGGCCAACGCCCCTTTCTTCTTCTTCCTCAGTCTTTTCAATTTTGAACGCAGAGAAAGAGAGAGAGAGGCTCGCGAATCCGCCATTTTTGGCCTAAAAAGCTTCGAAATCTTTCGATTTTCTTCGATTTTCGAGCAATGGAACACGGGGAAGGCGCTTTTCAAGGTCAAGGACGTGGCCCGGTAGCGGAGAGGCGATTGGAGCTCGTCCGGATGAGGAGGCATTACACCCTTTCGCAATCGATTGCGGAGGAGCCCTACCCCGATGCTTGGCAACATTGGGCTTACGTCAGAGTCTCGAACGGTATACTTTGAAACCCTTTGATCCCTTTGTTGATTTCTTGTTTGAAATTTGAATTTTGGGTGATTTTTGAATTTTTTTTTGAAAATTCGAATGATTGATATTCTTGACTTTGAATCTTGATTTTGATGCTTTGCATGTTGCAATGATTATGTGGGTATCCCAAAATATGCATTTTGCTTGGAGAAAGAATTGGCCTTTTTGCCATTATTATTATTATTTTTTTTTATTTTATTTTTTTTTTTTATCCGAAAATTGCATGTGAAAATTCGAAAAATGTGAATTGTGACTTTGATTTTTGATATTTTTTTTTGAAATTTGAATATTGCATGTTGATGTTGATTTTTTTTTTTGAAATTGGATATTGATATTTGATGAATGATGCAATGTATGCATTTTGTTTGGAAAGAATGGGCATTTTGCCAATATGAGATGTATGTATGTTTAGGATTTTTTTTTTTTTTGAAAAGTGGGACGGATTTTTCCTCCCGTTGCATGTAAGATGGATGATATGCATGTTATTTTATGAAAATGGGACGGAGTTTTTACTTCCGTAGGAATGCATCTCTTTTTTTTTTTTGATGAATGCATTGGGACTTCTTGGCTTGTTTTCTTTTATGCGAGAAAAATGGGGCTATGCTCATTGTATCTTTGTTATCTTGTCGAAATTTCTTTTTTTTTTTTTAATGTAAATGCAAATGCAATCTTTTTGACATTTTCTCTTTTTTTTTTTTTTTTACGGGGCGGAAACCGTTTTGTGACGGAGCGGTGAACAAAATGAAGACTCGAGGATCGGTGGAGTCCGTGATTGACTTGTGGGACCGGCTTCGGATGCGGGCGAGGAGCTTTCCCGAGCCAGAGCAGACATTGTGTCGAGGCGGGGCTTTGGGAGTTCGTTGAGTGCTTGAGGGGCTGGTCAAGTTCCCTAAGAGCAAGGGCTTGATGTTTGCTCTGGCGCGGCATTGGTGGGGCGCGACCCGCACCTTCCACTTCTTACGGGCGAGGCTACGGTTACGCCCTCCGGCTATCTTTGCGATTACGGGCCTGTCCTTTAATGGGCCAGCGGCATTGAGTGGCGGGATAGCTACGGCGATGCTTGTCTGCGAGCTCTTAAGGGATTTTCCCTATTCCCAAAAAGGGGATGGGGATGGAGTATCTTGGGTGGTCTACGGCAAGATCGTGGAGACCATTGCGAGTTACGAGGTGGGGAGGAGAGGATGGCGCCGATCCAGTTGCCGGGGCCTTCTTGTGGTTTGCTTTTTCGAGCACGCTCTTTGGACATCTTTGAGGGACGGCGGATCTTTGCCTTGTTGAGGTCCTTGGAGGACATGGAGGCGGCGGAGATGTCTCGTGGGGAGAGCAGAATTTGGCGAGCTTTATTTTGCTCTTGATAGGTACGCAGGAAGCTGTGAGCTCTTTATCTTGCTATGAGTTTGCCCTGGAGGTATAAGCTCTCTTTTTGCTTTCCCCCTTTTTTTTTTTTGAGCACGCACTTTTCTTTTGCCTTTGGATTAATTGGATTTTTACCTTTCGCGGTATGGGCGTTGGAGTTTTTCCACGTCACGATGTGGCGGCGGCCGGCGGAGTGCGTCGGCGCGTATCGGCCATGCGGTCTTGATCCAAGCATGCCGGGAGAAGATAAGCTCCGGGCGTACGACTCTCGAGTACGCGGATTGCCTTCCTTTGACGGAGGCCGAGACGGATGAGGGGATGATATTCTTCCCACAGGATCGCTTCGAGTGGCGCAGTGAAAGGCGAGATTTGGGTTTGTGCGGCGGAGGATTTTGAGAGGTCGACTGCGATGCATATTATGCAGGAGAGAGGGTGACGCGCCGGCATGGCGTGAACTCGCCTTTGAGGACACCGGTGGAGCCTCCCGCCGATATGATTCACCGGCGATCGGTCAGTGACTGGGATGATTACCGAGCCGGCACTTCTCGGATTTTGTGGCGATTGAGCCATATGCGACATTCGTCTTGAGGAGGCGAGGATGCCTCGGGTTTTGGATAGGGAGGGGCTTGGGATCCGCGGTACCCTCGGACGGATTTTCCTATATCCCGGGATGGGGTCCGATTGAGGGTGGAGATCCCTCGGCCGAGCGACTTCCACGAGCTTTCCGGCCTCGTCAGGGTATGAAGGTATGGCTTCACCTTTTCCCCTTCTTTTCTTTCTTTTGTTTCATCATCTTTAGCATCACTTCTTTTTTTTTTGACGCTTTTGCTTTTGTGCGGTTTTCGGAGGTGGTCGTCGAGAAGGCCGACGAAGCAAGTGATCGGGGCCAGAGATTCATCGGGAGGATGGTCGCTTGCGGGGCTCCTCGAGGCTAGAGCGAGGCGACCACGGCCGGCGCACTGTCGGACGGGAGGCTTCCCTATTCGCTCGGAGACTTCCTCGAGACTCCTTTGTCTCCTCTCCTTGATCCCCGCGCGGTGCGCCTTCGGATCACGTCATTCTCGGGGATCCACACGGGCGGGGACACGTTTGGCGGCATGGCGGGTCGTCTTCGTACGTGCGGGAGTCCGACGCCTTCACCTTCGGATACGATTTTCGCGAGATCTCGGCTTGCCCTATCGGAGCGTGTCGGTTGGTCTGATGAGCCTCTTTGCGGAGACGAGGACGATTACGAGCCCGAGATTTTCGGGGCTCCTGAGGAGGCGGGCCCGAGTCGCAAGAGGGCGGGGGAGACATCGGCGCTGGAGACTCCGATTGATTTTTTTGAGATTTGAGATTGAGATTTAGATTTGTACGGCTTATGCACATTTTTTTTCTTTTTTTTTGGATGTAATAATTTAGGATTTTATTGATGTTTGTTTTTTTTTTTTTTGCACCCTCTTTTTTTTTTGGAATGTAATAATTTAGGATTTTATTTTATGAATGCAATGCGGTATGAATGCGGTGTTGCATGAGCCTTGGTTTTTTTGCAAGGGTGTTTGGTATATGGGTGGTTTGGGGAGGTTTTTGCACGGGTTTCGAGCAGCGGGACGAAATATTCCTCTTTTGGTGTAGCGGCTTGGTACATTGCGAGATTTTTTTTTGGGAAAGCAATCCTATCCGCGCGGATAGGGCGGCATCGACATTGTCCTTTAATTTTGGTTCGAACTGGTCTTGCTTTATTTCAAATTCAAATATCCTCTTCAACCTCAGTCCAACAGCCATTTTCGGGAGAAAGAGAGAAAAACCATGGAAAACTTTAGAAAAGCTCCGTCAAAATTGTCCCAAGAATCCCAAATGTCATTCTTTAACAAATTCAAGGATTGGTCTCGGGAGATTATGCATGAGAGGAGGTCCTTCTTTGAAGAAAGGTACAAGGTGAAGTGCTTATGGTCTCTCAAGGAATTGATTCCGGATTATGAGCTTTTGAGAGCTTCTTCATCATTTTGGGATACTAGAAGGCATGTCTTTTGCGTTTCCTTCAACGAGATTGTTCCATTGTCGAAGAATTTCGGGCCTTGCTTGGAGGTCGGAGGTGGAAGAGATAGCGGTTCCTTTGCCGGAGGGGCTTCTTTTGTTGACGGATTGTGCGTCCTCCTTCATCTTTCCCGGAGGAAGCGCAAGGTATGATCCGCGGTCCGATCATTTCGATATTTCCGGTCTTCCCGAGCAGATTTAGGGGCCTAGGCTTGGATGATGCCTATTGGGATGCCTTTGCACTTTGTATGTTTGGCACCTGTTCATGGTCTATTCCTTTGGGATCTGCCATCGGTCTTTCTTGGATGTTGTCGTTCACTTGTCGCACAGGCGAGAGATGTCGTTCCTTTGATTACGGGGAGACTTTTCATGCTCTCGACAGGTTAGCTACCGGAAGGCGGTATATGCGCGGGGCATCCCGTTTCTCTTGACCACTGTGGGCGATGGAGCGTTTGGGGGTTCTTCGGGAAACCTACGATATGATCGAGCCTTGGACTTTTGCCGGGAGAGGTGTTGATGTAGATTTTGATGATCGGGGCTCGTGGGAGCGTTGGATGGCGGGTCGCCCGGGCTGAAGATATCGAGATGGTCGGTGCCTCGTTGGCGGGTGGAGACTCGCGAGTGCTTGAGGATGGGTCTCCGGTGGTCATGCTTAGGGGCTTTCTCGGTCCGGCTTCTATATTCCGGCTTTAGTTACGAGGCAGTTTGGCTTGGAGCGGAGTTCCTTTGGAGGGCTTTGATGATGTAGCCACCGGGGTGGTGGCTCCTGTTTCTATGGATGATCCCTCGGTGTTTCCATTTCTTTCCCGAGCATGGAGGTATGATGCCTTTCCTCCTCGGGTCATTCTCGAGCGTCAGAGGCCGGTGTTCTGACCACTTGGTACCTGGATTGGTATGAGAGGCATGCAGGAGAGACTCGGGTGGCTATTTTGAGACGGCGTGAGGCCGTTGTGGGTGCGGAGGACCGGAGGCATTTTTACGAGAGGAGGAGGGCCGGCGAGGGCCAACCCTCATGACGGGAGCGGAGACAGCGTGGCCGATTATGAGGCTTACGTCAAGAGACGGAGAGGAGGGCTCCTATGCTACCGGCTAGGTTACGGGAGATGAGGGATGACGCTAGGGCTACTAAGGCCACGACGGAGGCTGGTTTGATAGACCTGTCCCTATACGAGCTTGGTAGGAGGAATGCTGACATTTTCTGTTCGAGAAAAAGAAGACTCGAAGGGGAAGAAGAGGGGAGAGGCCGATGCAGTGGCTTGGAGTGACTCGATCCAGAGGTTTCGAGTATCCCTTTTCTTGTTATGGCGAGACACATTAGTTTGATTATGTATCTTAGTTTTCTTTTAGCGGGTTACCAGTTGTAGGAATGAATCGGGCTTAGACTCATCAAAGAGCTTTTAACTTGTAATGAATATTTGAATTGCTTTAGAGTTTTTCGAGACGCTTTCATGGTCGATCAATTGTATTGATGCCAAAGTATGGCTTTTATTTGTGCTTTAGACCGAACCGTTTCATTTGCCCTACGTTCCCCTCATTTTGAGGAGCTCGGGTCTTCGTAGTTCAACCCGGTGAACTCTTTTCTTTTTTTTTTGTTTTTTTTTTTTTTTTTTTTTTTGTTTTTTTTTGTTTTTTTTTTTTTTGTTTTTTGTTGTTTTTTTTTGGTGCAACCCTATTTTTTACCTAGGCCGCCCTTCTCGGGTTTTCAACCTAGTTGGGTATTACTCTTTTAGCACTCTTTTTTTTTTGTTTTTGTTTTTTTTTTTTGTTTGGTGCAACCCTATTTTTTACCTAGGCCGCCCTTTTCGGGTTTCTAACCTAGTTGGGTATTACTCTTTTAGCACTGTTTTTTTTTTTTTTTCTTCTCTCTCTTTTTTTTCTTCTTTTTTTTTTTTTTACGCGTAGTGTCTGCGCAGCTTGTCACCATTCACTTTGGGTGTACAAAGGGATTCCCATCGAGGTCTGCAAGTTGCATGGCTCCTCCGGAGAAGATCTTCTGGACGACATATGGCCCGACCCATACAGGCTCCCATTTGCCGAGGGGGTTGATACGGACTGGGGGCTTTTCTTTTAAAACGAGATCCCCTTCTCGGATCTCCCGATGCTTTACTTTCTTGTCGAAGGCTCTAGCCATTCTTCCTTGGTAGGCCCGGATGTGTTCCATGGCCTTCAATCGGCGTTCGTCTAGTAGGGCCAATTCGTCATGGCGACTCTGGAGCCATTCGACCTCGTTGATCTGGCTTTCTAGCAGTATACGGAGCGAGGGTATTTCCAGCTCGATTGGGAGTACGGCTTCCATTCCGTATGTGAGGGCAAACGGTGTTTCCCGATTGCCGTTCGGCTGATGTTCTGTAGCCCCAGAGTGCAGGTGTAACTTCTCGGGCCAATCTACGCCTTGGACAGCCATTTTCGGATGATATTTTCCAGAGTCTTGTTCTTTGCCTCGACGGCTCCGTTGGTTTGGGGCCTGTAGGGAGATGACTTGTGACGGGTTATTCGGAATTCCGCCAGCAGTTTTTCACATTTCCCTTCGAAGTGGGATCCATTATCTGAGATGATTTCGGCTGGCAACCCGTATCTGCACATGATGTTTTCTTTGATGAAGAGGGCAACTTTCTTTGAATTGAGGATTTTGTAGGACTTTGCAGAGCATCCTTTTCGATTCCTTCGAAGAAATCGCCAATCTGCGTCTTTTAGGCTCTTCCGCAGTTCCCAAATTCACACTCGTCAAAATCTCTTCGGCAGCTTGGGCTCGATTTTCCTCTTTCCGGACAACCTGCTTAAAGATTTTTTTGTTGTTTGATTTTTTTTTTGTTTAATGTGTCTGCTTCTTTATCTAATGAATTATTAAAAAAAATTTTATTAATTAATTCATCATTAGTTAAAGTGGCAATCAAGGGATACTCAGAAAGGTTCGTCATTTCATTGAAAACGAAAGGGAATACAGCGCTTGCTACAGACTCGTAGTCTTCAGGCGTAAGGCCGTCGGACGACCCTAGAGACTCGATCTTAACAGAGAGAGACTGGGAGGACTTGTCCTAGATTGACACAAAGGGACGGGGGACCAATCCAAGCTTGGTGATCATTTCCTCCTTGGTCGCGGACGGGCCTGAGAGAGTTTCCCAATTCTTTAGCGGCATCGCTGTTGGTGGCCTCATGACTCGGGAACTGTGCTGTTTTTGTTTTCCTTTCTCAATTGCCGCTATCATCTTTTGGACCGAGCCGAGATCAATCAGGTCTGGCACCTGGACTTCTTCTTCGAACAATTGCTGCATAACCAGACCATCCCAATCATCTGAGGGAAATTCCGTGGCCTTAGCTTTTGGCACTGTCAGTTCGAATTCAGGTTTCGGATCTTCCTGGGCAGTAGGAATAGTGGTTGTGAGCTTCTCGAATTGTTCCACCAGGTCAGGCACGCCTCTGAAGGTATACTCACTCTTCATGGCAGTGGTAGCCCCAGGTATCTTGGGTAGGTCCAGGAACATTCTACGGACCGGGTTAGCCTTGGTTCCTCTGAACTTGTTGAGGCTATCCTGTAGCTTTAGCCATCCTGCCGTAGGAGTGGGCTCTGTGATGTTTCCTGGTTGTGTGGGACCCTTTACAAAGTAGTCAGCCAAATTAGGACTGAAGGGGAGAGATTTAGGGTTGTCGGCCGGGACCTTTCCTGTGGCAGCTTCAAATCTTTTTCCCTTTGCAGTGTCCACTGGGGAGGCCTCATATCCCAGGCCGTGGCGAGTATTCTGTCCTTTCACTTCGATGAGTTTGTGAGTTCCTTGTTGGTGCTTCCCCAGACCGAGGCCAGGTAGATAGCTCATTTTTCTCATCATTTTCAAGACCGGTGGGATTTTATCCCGAGTGACCGTCAGATCTATGTTGCACACTTGGGCCTTGGGAGGCTCGACCGTGAAGCCCGTTAGCATGTGACCTTCCTCGTCATGTTTGATTTCCAGAATAGGTATTCCGCCCGTATCTGTGCCTTCTAAAGTGACTAAATCTCCGTAAATGGTCGTCAGATCCCCATTCGAGACGAATTTCACACACTGGTGGAGGCTTGAGGCGACCCCTTTGACTTGGTGCAGCCAAGGTCTTCCCAGCAGGGCATTGAAAGTAATCGGGATGTCGATAACCTGGAATTCCACAGGTATCAATTTCTGTCCAAACCAGAGGTCTAAAGTAGCAACTCCGAGGACTGCTCGGGATGTTGAGTCGTAAGCTTTGACTGTGAGAGAAGAAGGCTTCAAGTCTGTAGTCTTGATATCAAGCAAGCTCATGATCTTTGCCGGAAGAATGTTCATTCCGGACCCATTGTCCACCAGGACCCGAGGGAGGCGTCGTTCATCCAGCTGGACTGTGATGAAGAGAGGCTCATTATGATCAGCCCCAAATTGAGGGAGGTCGAGATCTGTGAAAGTGATTATGTTCCCGTAGTGGATGTTTCCAATCAGCTGTACCACATCATCGGGAGTAGCATCAATAGGCACGAGAGTGCGAGCCAGGCTTTCTTCCAGCTTCAGCTTATGGGGATAGGACGAGGTGAGTAGAGACCAGAGGGAAATGTTGGCCTGTGTTTGCTTCAACTGGGTGAGCACGGGATCCTCTTTTTCAGGGTCTGGAGTTTCAGCTGTCTTAGCATAGGGGCGGCGATCTTCTTTCGGTGCTTGATCTGTGGCCTTCTTATCTGCCTTGGGATTTCCTTGGAAAATCTGCCCAGATCGGGTCAACAGATTAACTTCCTCATCAGTCGTCTCTTGACTGGATTTCTTCAATGCTGCTAGGGTCAATGGGGGAGCCCTTTTGGCTATTGGCCACTGGTTCTGACGGAGTCTAGTGACAGTGAGGGGCTGAGCTGTACTGGCTCCTTCCTGGGCGGCCCTTATAACTGCTTCCCAAGTCACAGGCTTTTGGGTTTGGGGTTGTGTTGTTGCCCCTTGGATGGCCCACAGAGCTAGGGCGTCCTCTGATTCACTCTCATGGCCGGCCTTGCTCATTGTTATCATGCAACAAGAGTCGCTATTGTCGGGACTCGGCGGCTTTTCGATTTCATCCCTTGGATAGTGCAGCCATTCTGATTCCCTTCTGTAATACTCGGAGTTGGAGATGATTATAGCGTTCTGTGTGGGAGGCGCATCCGGTATCATGCCAGTTTCTAGGACTTCTCTGAAAGCTGACATACATTCGGGGAAGGTGACCTCTTCTTGGGTAACCCTGACAAGGAGTGTTACTTTGTTCTGGGGTGGATTTGATCTAACCATGGTTATCTTCTCATTTGGGTGGATGGGAGTTAATTTTCCTCTTTCGATCAGATCTTCGACTATCAGCCTGGATCGGACACCTGAAAACCCTTTCCCCAAAGCATGGTAGGCAGTGTTGAATTCTAAGACATCCACGTGCTCAGATCCATGAAACTTCATGGCCTTCATGTCCTCGGTCTCGTATTCGTCTTCCGAAGTTTCTTCGTCGTCGCTTGCTGATAACCAGCCATTGTGCCTGGCTCCCATGGGCTCATTTCTGGCATGATTGTTCCAGATTGTTTCCGGATCGGGGGCCTCAGTTGACTCTTCACTCTCGTCATCATCATCATCATCGCTGTCATCGGAATCTTCTTCCCATACTACCGGGATTTCGGCTGAGAGGGAACGTCGATCAAACCCTTCCGCAAAAATTGTCATATGTTCCCATTCCCGGAAGTGGCAATTGTGATTCAGCTTCTCCTCCCAGAAATTGCGGGAGAAGAGTGAGAGGGGGTGGCACGTATTTGACACCAGGTAGGATATAGAAGGAATCCTCCTCTTCCGATTCTTCACTGTTCTCGGGATCATATTCGGGCTCTCCCAAAGCCAATTTGCAGAAGTGTACTAGCTCCAGATGCTCTTCGGCCTCTTTGCTGATAAGCCCCAGTACAGGCGCCCGCCGGAAGCTTTCTTGTTCGATTCTTCTCGATTGTTCTAACCATCTTGTGTAAATGGTTCTTTCATGTTCTGAGCGGAACAGCCCCAGTTCTTCGGTATCGGCCTTCCCTTCATCCGAGAAATAGCGGGCCTCGTATTCTTGCAAGGAGTCTCTGACATGAGACCAAGATGGGTTGATTCGTTCAATATCCTCAAGGCTGAGGGGGAATCCGAATTCAGGATCCTCGACGAGGTTGGCCACGGGTATTTGGGGACCTTCATCAGCATCTTCATGGTCATGCGAAGATTCTCCGCATTCAATCATATTCACCTGATTATGGTTCCTTGGCAGAGGATTTTTGACTGTGTTAGGCCCTTCGGGGCCTTCCAACTTTCCTTGCTCTATTAGCCCCTGGATCGCCTTTTTCAGAGTAAAGCAGTTGTCAGTCAGATGCCCGTGAGCTTGATGAAAAGCACAATACTTTGTAGTATCCACGGGAGCATTCGGATTTCTGGGTTGGAAATTCTCCAAAGGCCGCAGCAAGCCTTCTTTCACCAGTCCCCTAAAGATGTCATTCAGGGGCATCCCAAAGTTTTCGAGATTTATGACCCGCGGTTTGGGCTCGGCTGGTTTCCTGGGAGCAAAAGGAGTCGTGTTATTACATTCCTGTCCCGCATAGTTAATCATCTCTTTGCCTTTAGCAGGAGCAGGGGCAGTGTTTGCAGGAGGAGCCCGATATCTGTAGGCAGGTGCAGCAGCCGGTTGCTGATTGTAGGCCTTTTCAAACTTAGCTGCAGAGTTAACCATGGCCCGTAAGTCTGAGTATGGGAAGTGACTGAGGGAGGCTCTCAGATGTGGTTTCAAGCATGACTGGAAGATGTCCAGTTGTTCCTCTTCGGAAGGAGGGATGGCCATTTCACTGAGTTTCAGATTCCACCGCTTGTAGAAGTCCCCAACATTCTCATCAGGACGCTGCACTGTTGTTTGTAGGTCAACCCTATTTGTTTCCCATTCCAAGTTGGCCTTATATTTTTCTGTGAAGGCATTGGTAATCTGGTCCCATGTAGCCCTGGCTTCAGGTTTCAAACGGAAGAACCACTTTAAGGCACTGGACTTCAAGGATAGACTGAAATAGTCAGCCAACTGCTGATTGGTACATCCTTTGGCTTTCATTGCCAGGGTATATGTGTCCAAATGGGTTTTTGGACATGCGGTCCCATCAAAGAGATCCAGATTAGGCATCACGAATTTGTGGGGCAGAGGAACAATGGAGTCCGGGTCTGTAGGCCGGAAGGCAGACTTCTTGGCAGTCAGCTGCGATCCGCGCTTTCATTTCCTTGTGTTGTTCCATGAACCAGGCCAGATGAGGGTCTTGTGGCGGAACCGTGGCATTCAAGCTAGCGGCCGAGCTAGAGAGAGGAGCTACCACCGGAGGAAGACTGGTGGAGGGAACGGCCGATCCGGGACGTAGGTGAAAACCTCGTCCCGGCCGAGTTACCCTGGGAGCATGAGTAGGAGCCTGAGCAAAAGGGTAGAACCTTGCGGCTTGCTGTTGATTTTCAACTGGCAAAGTAGGTGGGGGCAGCCCCGATGTAGCCGGATAACTTGGATTTCCAGAGTGGGGCCCGTAAGTAGGCTTGAGTGCGGGCGCCGTCCTGATTGTTGAATTGCATGGCCGCTGTCAGGCGAAGGTGTGTAACCCGGGGGTACTGCGGTCCTGGTGATTCGGATGACACCAGGATGGAGGCTTGGTAACCCATAGAAGTCTGAGTGAGGAATGGATTTGTGTGAGGAGCAGGTGAACTAGTACTGTCTGAGGAGGGGCTCGATCGTGGCCCAGAACCAAGTTGTGGCGGCATTCGAACCGCGGCCGCCGCTGCGAGGGTCCGGATTGATCGGTTCCGAACCGAGGAGGGATCCCGATTAGCCGTGGCATTCCGAGATAGCCCCAACCATGAGAAGACATTCCGTACCGATTTTGCCCCCACCGATTTGTGCCGTCGGGTTGCATGGATCCGGTGGTCTCGCGGTCGGGAGCCGGCCGACCCGAAAATCGAGGAGCATGGGTTCTGGTAGTGGTACCATAGGAGGTGGGTGGCGGCATCCTGGTGTAGTCAGGGCGACTAAGAGTGGGGTTTGCATCCTCGTCTTCTTCCACGGTGAAGGTGCCATCTGGATTGAGGCTGGCGGCCAGACCGTGACTCTTAATAGCTTCCATAAGGCCGTTTAGCCGTGCTTCCTGCCGTAACCTCATCCGTCTCGCTAACTGATTCCACTGCTCGTCTGCGAGGGGTCCCGGAGGCGGAGTGACGTTATCCCCATCATTACCGGGCTGATGCAGACATTCTGAAGCCCGGAGTCGGAACAAACGGCGAAGCTGATGACGCGCTTGACTCTTCCCAACTGATCAAACGGTGACCCGGTGCCCGAAACCAAGCTTTGTGCGGAGCTGCGGGGGAAAGGACATGAAGGTTCAGATGTCTGGGAATGGAAGGAGGGTAGGTGTTTGGGCTTTAGGCTCATGCAACATGCAGTTATTTGTTCACGTTTACTTAAAACATGTTTTATTATCCTAATCGGTTGGAAAAGATTGCTCTTCTTTTTCGCAAACTACTCTGATTCCTGGATCAGTGGGCCCCGTCACTACGTCTATAAGCCCCTCGTATTCCACCTGTATTTCGACCTCCCAGGGTGGACAGCCCCGGGCGAGGGTCCTATAGGGCAAGCGGGTCCCACCGACCGAAAGAAAAACGATCCTAAAAGCCTGACGGGTAATCGAGTCTTAACGAGCATTCGATGTAAATTACGGACAAAGCTGACGTCAAAAGTCAAGATCATGTCCGAGGGCTCGACGAAAAGTCGGCATGATTTGGACTGATAAATGTCCACGATTGATCTTGATTTGTTGTCAATTAGGCCGTAATTAGGCATGGAATAATCATTAATCCTTGATGACTCAGTGTCAATGCTGGGAGTCAGTGTATAATTTGTGCCAGTCAGAGCCGAAGTCAAGGCGCCGGTCAATATCTTGGTCAAAGTCTGCGGCGAAAAACCGGCAGAACTTCGACTGATAAGGGTCCCCGAAAGATATTGAGTCGGTATGCCGACAAAGGCTTGAAAGGAAAGGTCTATACACGGACAGGGCATGACACAGACCAGACTAAAAACCAACCGGGTCTCGGATAAAGTGTGTCACGGACAAGTGCATGGTCGACACGAGGCTCCATGGGATGTTTGGGTAGTCCTGTGCTCATCCGAGAGGCGTAATAAGACCAAACGGACCGCGACAAGGATTTCCCCGGGTTAAGGACGTAGTGTGCAGTGTACGGTCACGTGCGCGTAGTGTGCAAGCAGTCTATATTCTTTTTCTGAGTAAAATAGAGATTTTTTTATGAGTCTTAAAAATATGATGCATGATTTTTTTTTGGAAATTTTCTTTTTCTTTTTTTTTTGAAAATCCCTTTTTTTTTTGAATTTTTTTTGAAATTTTTAATGAGCACATAAGCACGTAAGCACGAAAATTCCGACAGTTAGGGACATTATTTCGACAGTCAAAATTTTGACTTTCTCCGAGGCGGCCAAAACAACATGAAAACTGTGCAAAAAACAACACACACAAAAATGATTTTCGAAGCCGGGACGGAAGCTTGACCCTCAAAAGCTTTTTTTTTGAAAACGGTGATACCGGTACGTGGGATTGTTAGACCACAATTTATCCCCGACTCGTGTTAGGAGGCGATAACGGGAAATTTAGTGGTTTCCACCAATATACCAAATACCATTTTTTTTTTTTAAAAGCTTAGTCCCCAGCGGAGTCGCCACTGTGATGAATGTGGGTATCCGAAAATTTTCCCATTTTTTGTTTGAAAAAATCAACGAAAACGGAGACGCCACGCCATTTTAATTTTGAGGGCCAAAACTTTGAAAAAAGCCCGAGATCAGAGATTTAGGTTCGGAGGTCATGTTACGCGTCGGGAAGGACGTTAGTGTGCACCCGACGCGCCTCGTAAAACGAGTCTTCCAAGCTGAAAATCATTTGTGTGTGTGTGTGTGTGTGTGTTTTGGCCAAAATACTTTGAAACTCAGAAAAGCAAAAATAGGGATATCTTTTCAAGACTTTAAACTGATTCCATGATTTTTTGGAAGATTTTTGGATTGAGATTTGGTACTCAAAAGACCTTTTGAAGTTGAGAGCCATTTCTGCCAGAATGAAAAAGGCAGTGGACCTTTGATTTTGAAAGGGATTCAAGGGTCTTAAAACTTCATAATCTGGATAAACTCAGATAATGAAAGTTGTTCTAGACACCTTAAATAAGATTTGTGCGAAGGAATTTTCCATTTTGGAGAAGATTTGAGGGGTCAAAACCTTCTGGAAACCTCAGATATGAGATCTGGATTCCCAGAAGCTGATGAACTAGCCTCTGAAAGAAAATTTGAAAAGAGGAGTTTTACTCACCCAAAAAATAAGGTAAAAATATGTCTGGAAATCTCTGGATGTTGGCTACAAAAAGTGTTTTGTAGTCAACACCAAATTCCAAGTTCATCTGTGTCCAAAAATTAAGATAATGGACTGAGGTCTGGGAAAATTGCTACTGGACAGCAACTTCCCAAGAAGGAGAATATGATTTTAAAGGGGGTTTTGTTGGTGTTATGCCCTAGGCCTATGATTGATAGACTTATGTGTTGACATTATTTATTATTATATGAGATGTTTATTATTTGATTATTATATGTTTTGTATATTTGTTTATAATAATCTCTGTCCCTAATTATTAAGAGAATAAATTAGTATAATTGTCAATGGATAATCATGTGATGATCATATGCATAAGAGATGCACATTGAAATTATGGGTACTTGTTAGAGAACAAGTGACTGGACATGACCCGCATGAGATTTATGTAATGGTCAAATGTCATACTTAAATCTCATACGGTTACTTCATTTATTTCCTAGACCTGAGACTATCATAACCTTACATATGATGAAAGCCATGTTTGATTTTAGTCAAACGATATCTTAACACGATATCTATAAAGGCTATCATTGGCATGATCGGATTCATGATGGGAAGGATGATAAGTCAAGAAGGAGTTTGTCCCTCGGAAGAGAGATGTTATGCTTGGGCCCTCGATGAGTGATAATGATGAAAGTGTATGGCCGTACCCCAATATGATTGGAATTATCATTATACTCAAGAATCGAGAAAGCATTGAACAATAACAAGTCGACAAGGACCATGACTTGTGTTCAATATAACATCGTGAGACAAAAGGGATAAATGGAAGTACACCGTTGGAAACGTGAACTCTTACGTTACATCATTTGGGTAGACATAATGGCTTGCTAGAGTCCGCTTATGTCTTATGAGGTTCGATATGATCGATCTCATTGCCAACATGATGTAATCCTATTGGGTCACACACAACTAGAATGAATTGGTTAAACCGGAGGAAGAATGATTGAGAGGCATGTAACTGGCTACTTATGTCACGCGACATATCAAGCAAATGGCTTGATATACCGCGCGACATAATAAGCCAATACGTGGTATTGACACTGTCTCTCCTAATTTGATTAGAAGAGGTATTTACACTATTTGTAGTATAAATACAGGGTTCTGGAGACCTAAAAACCCTAGCCGAAATTTTAAAGCAAAATTCACAATCAAATTCTCTCAATATTCTTCAAGGTTTAGATCTAGCAATCGACAAGAAATTGTTCTTGGATTCATTCGAAGGTGTGGATACCAAAAGAGGGTCTTCGCTCGTTCATCGATCAAGACCTAGAGTTCAAGCAAGTTGAAGAACGAAGTTTGTGATTCAATATCACATAATCAAATCGTTCGATAGCTCAAGACCGGAAAGCGTTTCAAGGTTGGTTTAATTCTATTTCATTGATATTCAAATTAATTGTATAGAACGGATCCTAGGGCTTCTTGGGTTTTATGTTTTTAATGCTTAATTCCGCTGCGCATGGACCCGTAAAACCCAACAGTGGTATCAAAGCCCCGTTCGTATGATTAAGTTTGAATTAACATGCTAGATTTAAGATATAAATTGTTTATATGCTTATTGCATGTTTTGTATGTGATAGAATTTTAATTGTTTATGTGAAACAATGTGAAAATCGTTTTCAATTTATGCTGAATTAAATCGTAAAAAGGCATTTTATGTGATTTAATTGGCCGTAATCTGTATTGGTTCGAATCTGGAAATCCTGTTACTTGGTCGCTTTAGTCGCGCGACAAGATGAGCCATGAGGAATTCGGGTTATCGGCTGTTAGGTCGCGCGACATATCAAGCCTGGGCGATGATGTCACGCGACATAACAAGCCAAAAAGCGGAATCTGTTTGTTCAAATTTTCGTCGTTACGTGATTGTGTTTACAATCCGATATGTTAATATGAAAACTGGATGTTATAAAATTGAGTTTATAAGTCCGCGATAGATTGATTCATTGATATACATGATTAATTGATTAAAATATGATTTTAATAATTATTGTAATGTGTATGAAAAGCTCGGATGTTATAAAATTGAGTTTATAAATCCATGCTAGATTGATTCATTGTTTATGCATGCTTAATTAATTTAAATGTGTTTTATTAATTGTTGCGATGCATGAATTATTTGTTCTTAATTGTTAAGAATTATTAAATTAGATGTTTAGTTGAAACATGATATTTAGTTTCCTACTATGTTTAGATTTAGACATTGTAAATTTTGGATCTTATGATTGTTTATGGAAACAAGTCATAAATACGCGAAATTTAAAAGGAAACCGATTGTTTATAAAAGGTAAGGATTATGTTGCCTAATCGAGTTGATTTCTAATTATGCATGTCTAGGAGAGTTCGTCTAAGGAAGAGTTGGTACTTAAGAAGTCCTTGCGGCTCACCTATCTTCCCGGGAACTTACCCGGTGCATGATTTTGACTATCTTTACGATATGCTTATGATCTACCTTTAAAGAACCTTCATTTAACTTTTAAGTTCTTTATGCCAATTCATGATTAAAAACACTTGAGACCATTCGGATAGTTTTGGGTGGGCTTGCCATAGCAAGGTGCTTTGATTCTATTCGAATGCAAGCAAGATGAGGAAATGGTGGTTCCTATACGTTTTAAAGTGAATGAACTTAATTGGGTTATCAAAATGGTTTTGGACCCAAGGCATAAGATGAGATTAAAATATGCCTAGACATATGATGTCTTGAATTGATCTCATAAAAGATCTAAGAGTCATATATGTGATATGATTGATGTTTTCTACCTAATTAATTTAATTTTGAGCGGTTTGCCATAGCAAACTTGAAATTGAATTAAAGTTGGATCTTAGCCCATTAAATGTATATTATGCTTATTTGCATTTGAAGGTGTATAATTTAGTGGGAGCATTTATTTAAATGCACTATACTTCTCATATAATATGTTTACTTATATGTGTTCATATTTTATGTATATCTTTTTGTAGAATAAATGGCATCAAACAATAATCACTTTTCACTGCGATCTGTCCTTGAGAAGGAAAAGTTGGAAGAGAATGGTACAAACTATATGGATTGGATCCGTAGTTTGAGAATTGTTCTCAAACAAGAGGAGAAAATGTACGTTCTCACTGAACCTATTCCACTCGAACCTCGCCGCCAATGCCGCTAGGGCAATAAGGGAACAATATCTGAAGCACAAGCGTGACTCTACAGATGTTAGTTGCCTTATGCTCTCCGCCATGTGCAAGAGTCTTCAGAAGAATCTTGAGCACTTGGGGACAAGTCGACTTAAACAATCGGCTGATGGAAATGTTCCAAATTCAAGCTAGGCAAGAAAGGTACAACACGGTTGCATCCTTGACCTCATGCAAGATGAGTGAAGGACAAGGCTGTTGGTCCCCATGCTCTCAAGCTAAAGGGCCACATTGAGCATCTTGAAAGGCTCGGTTTTCCAATTAGCCAAGAGTTGGCTACCGACATAATATTGAATTCATTACCTAAAAGTTTTAGTCATTTCATAATGCACTATAACATGGGTGGAATGAATAGAAACCTTTCCGAGTTAGTTCAAATGTTGACTACTGCGGAAACCAGTATTGTCGAGAAGAAGACCGATCAAGTGCTAATGGTTAACAAAGGGAAAGGGTTCAAGGGTAAAGGAAAAGCAAAGGTTGCTAATCCTAAGGCAAAGGTTGCCAAGCCCAAAGAGGCCTCCAAGCCTAAAGAGGCTAAGCCTAAGTCCCAAGAGGACGCAATCTGCTTCCATTGCAATGAGATTGGACATTGGAGGAGAAATTGCGCAAAATACAAGGAAGCACTGAAGAAGAGCAAAGGAGTTGCTTCAACTTCGTGTATCTTTGTTATAGATATATTCCTATCTACTTCTAGTTCTTGGGTATTGGATACCGGATGTGGAACTCACATTTGTTTAAATGTGCAGTGGTCTAAAGAACAGAAGGATGCTTAAGGAAGGTGAAGTGGACCTACGTGTGGGGAATGGAGCAAGAGTTGCCGCATTAGCCGTAGGAACTTATGAAGTTACTTTACCTAGTGGACTAATACTTGTTTTGAACAATTGTTATTACGTTCCAGCTTTAAGTAGGAATATTATTTCGATTTCATGTTTGGATAATGAAGGTTTTAATTTTCTTATATGTGATAAGAAATTTTCTATTTACAAGAGTGATATGCATTATTGTCTTCTTTGTTTCATTCAATGGCCTTTATATTCTTGATGTTGAAAATCGCGATAATGATGTCTATAACATTAACAAGAAATCTAAACCCAATGATGTAAACCACACTTACTTATGGCATTGTCGTCTTGGCCATATAAACGAGAAACGCATTTCTAAACTCCACAAAGATGGATTTTTGGACTCACATGATTATGAATCATATGAGACATGTGAATCTTGTTTACTTGGCAAGATGACCAAGGACCCATTTACCAAAACCGGTGAAAGGGCGGGCGACTTGTTAGGACTCATACATACCGATGTATGTGGGCTCTATGAGTAGCGATGCTAGGGGAGGATTTCGGTACTTCATAACATTCACTGATGATTATAGTAGATTTGGATATGTTTATCTAATGAAACATAAGAGTGAATCGTTTGAGATATTTCGAATATTTCAAAATGAGGTGCAAAATCAACTTGGCAAAACTATTAAGGTACTTCGATCCGATCGAGGTGGTGAATATTTGAGCCAAGAATTTGACGGTCATCGTAAGAGTTGTGGAATCGTTTCGTAACTCTCTCCACCCGAACACCACAATGGAATGGTGTGTTCCGAAAGGAGGAATAGAACTTTGTTAGACATGGTTCGTTCTATGATGAGTCAAGTTGAGCTTCCTTTATCCTTTTGGGGACATGCACTAGAAACTGCTGCTTTCACTATAAACAGAGTTCCTACCAAATCGGTTCAAAAGACCCCATATGAGATGTGGCATGGAAGAAAACCTAGTTTGTCTTTCATGAAGATTTGGGGTTGTGATGCATATGTCAAGAAGTTAACTTCGACAAGCTAGCACCTAAATACGATAAATGTGTTTTTGTGGGATATCCTAAGGAAACCAAAGGATACTATTTCTACAACCGAAACGAGAACAAAGTGTTTGTTGCTCGAAATGGTACTTTCTTAGAAAAGGAGTTTCTTCGCAAAGGAACCAGTGGGAGTAAAATAGATCTCGAAGAAGTTCGAGAACCCGAAAACAACATTGAACCAATGGTAGAAACTGAACCAAGTTCACAAACCGTTGTGGAACCGGTTCAAGATGCACAAGTTCCTCGCCGAAGTGGTAGATCACGATCCGAACCCGAGAGATATGGATTTCTCGCTACGGAAAGTGATGAAGTGGAGTTAATCGAAAATGATGAACCCACTTGCTATCAAGAAGCGATGTCCGCTCGGATTCGGAAAAATGGCAAGAAGCCATGAAGTCCGAATTACAATCCATGGCCGATAATCAAGTTTGGAACTTGATTGATCCACCCGAAAGGTGTAAAAACCATAGGGTGCAAATGGGTCTTCAAGAAGAAGACCGACATGGATGGGAAGGTGCACACCTATAAGGCTAGGCTAGTAGCTAAGGGGTATAGGCGGATTCATGGCATAGACTATGATGAAACCTTTTCGCCCGTAGCTATGCTTAAGTCTATTAGAATTTTACTTGCCATAGCCGCATATTATGACTATGAGTTATGGCAAATGGATGTCAAAACAGCTTTCCTTAATGGGAAGTTACTTGAGGATGTATACATGATACAACTTTGAAGGTTTTGTCACCCGAGAAAATTCTAACAAGGTGTGTAAGTTGCGAAATCCATTTATGGATTGAAGCAAGCTTCAAGGAGTTGGAATCTACGTTTTGATGAAGCAATCAAGGAATTTGGCTTTATCAAGAACGAAGATGAACCTTGTGTATACAAGAAAATTAGTGGGAGCGTAGCACTATTTTTAGTGTTGTATGTCGACGATATCTTACTCATTGGAAATGACGTTTCTGCACTAGAGACTGTCCAAGTCTTGGTTGGGAAAGTGCTTTTCAATGAAAGATATGGGCGAAGCCGCATATATCCTTGGTATCAAGATCTATAGAGATAGATCCAAGAGGATGATTGGTTTAAGTCAAAGTACTTACATTGACAAAGTCCTTAGAAGATTCCAAATGGAAAATTCTAAAAGAGGGAATTTGCCAATGTTGCATGGTATATCTCTTAGCAAGAATCAATGTCCAAAGACTAATGATGAGCGAAAGAGAATGAATGGTATTCCATATGCTTCGGCAATTGGGTCTATCATGTATGCTATGTTATGTACTAGACCCGATGTCTCGTGTGCTCTAAGCATGACAAGTAGGTACCAATCTGATCCCGGTGAACCACATTGGATAGCAGTCAAGAATATCCTTAAGTACTTACGAAGAACTAAGGATGCATTCTTGGTCTTTGGAGGAATGGAAGAAGATCTTGTAGTCAAAGGCTACGCGGATGCTAGCTTCCAAACCGACAAAGATGATTTTAGATCGCAGTCTGGATTTTTGTTTATGCTTAATGGAGGCACCGTGAGTTGGAAAAGTTCCAAGCAAAGTACCGTCGCTGATTCTACAACCGAAGCCGAGTACATAGCGGCATCCGATGCAGCTAAGGAAGCGGTTTGGATCAAGAAGTTCATTAGTGATTTGGAAGTTGTTCCAAGCATCGGAGATCCTATTGAACTTTGCGTGATAACAATGGTGCCATTGCACAAGCAAAGGAACCAAGATCACACCAGAGATCCAAACACATACTTCGACGTTTCCACATTATCCGTGAGATATGTGAAAGGGAAGACGTTAAGATATGCGGAAGTAGACACTGATGACAACGTGGCGGACCCACTAACTAAGGCTCTCTCACAAGCTAAACATGATGGTCATGTTAGGTCCATGGGTATTCGATACATGGTAGATTGGGCCTAGTGCAAGTGGGAGACTGTTGGTGTTATGCCCTAGGCCTATGATTGATAGACTTATGTGTTGACATTATTTATTATTATATGAGATGTTTATTATTTGATTATTATATGTTTTGTATATTTGTTTATAATAATCTCTGTCCCTAATTATTAAGAGAATAAATTAGTATAATTGTCAATGGATAATCATGTGATGATCATATGCATAAGAGATGCACATTGAAATTATGGGTACTTGTTAGAGAACAAGTATTTGGACATGACCCGCATGAGATTTATGTAATGGTCAAATGTCATACTTAAATCTCATACGGTTACTTCATTTATTTCCTAGACACGAGACTATCATAACCTTACATATGATGAAAGCCATGTTTGATTTTAGTCAAACGATATCTTAACACGATATCTATAAAGGCTATCATTGGCATGATCGGATTCATGATGGGAAGGATGATAAGTCAAGAAGGAGTTTGTCCCTCGGAAGAGAGATGTTATGCTTGGGCCCCTCGATGAGTGATAATGATGAAAGTGTATGGCCGTACCCCAATATGATTGGAATTATCATTATACTCAAGAATCGAGAAAGCATTGAACAATAACAAGTCGACAAGGACCATGACTTGTGTTCAATATAACATCGTGAGACAAAAGGGATAAATGGAAGTACACCGTTGGAAACGTGAACTCTTACGTTACATCATTTGGGTAGACATAATGGCTTGCTAGAGTCCGCTTATGTCTTATGAGGTTCGATATGATCGATCTCATTGCCAACATGATGTAATCCTATTGGGTCACACACAACTAGAATGAATTGGTTAAACCGGAGGAAGAATGATTGAGAGGCACGAGCGGCTACTTATGTCACGCGACATATCAAGCCAATGGCTTGATATACCGCGCGACATAATAAGCCAATACGTGGTATTGATGTACTGTCTCTCCTAATTTGATTAGAAGAGGTATTTACACTATTTGTAGTATAAATACAGGGTTCTGTCAGACCTAAAAACCCTAGCCGAAATTTTAAAGCAAAATTCACAATCAAATTCTCTCAATATTCTTCAAGGTTTAGATCTAGCAATCGACAAGAAATTGTTCTTGGATTCATTCGAAGGTGTGGATACCAAAAGAGGGTCTTCGCTCGTTCATCGATCAAGACCTAGAGTTCAAGCAAGTTGAAGAACGAAGTTTGTGATTCAATATCACATAATCAAATCGTTCGATAGCTCAAGACCGGAAAGCGTTTCAAGGTTGGTTTAATTCTATTTCATTGATATTCAAATTAATTGTATAGAACGGATCCTAGGGCTTCTTGGGTTTTATGTTTTTAATGCTTAATTCCGCTGCGCATGGACCCGTAAAACCCAACAGGTTTTGCATCCATGCTTGTCCCCATTTCCCTAGGTTTTGGTTAGTGATCACTAGACATTTTAGTGGTGAATCAACTATACCAAACCATCCTTGGGGTACATTAGGACCAAGCATTTCATTTGCTTGGGGAGGGGGATTTTACCCTTTTGAAAATGAGATTTGATGTATGAAAATGTTTTTTAGGGTTTTGAAAATGAGTTTTCTTTGCAAGAAAGTAAGAGAACTTGAAAATGATGTTGATCTTTGTAGAAGATCATCCATGGAGATGGTCTTCCATGGTGATCTTCTTAGATCTAGAGCAAGAAGATGAAGGAACTACATTTTGTAGTTTGCAAATGCATGCATGGTTGGAGTTTAGGGTAAGGAGAAGGAGGGTTTACCAATTTTCCTTGTGTTCTTGAGTTTTTGGCTTGAGTGTATGAGTGTTTAGGGCTTGAATATGAGAGTGAATGGATGAGTGTGAGTTGGGAAAGATTGGAGAGAAAAAGGTGACAATTCTTGAAGAATTCTCACTGTTTTCTCTCTATATTTTGTCAGAGGTTCGGTGCAATTGGTGTTTTTCCTCCTTATTTTTGTGACTGGAGGGCTCAATTTATAGCCCTCTGGAAATTGCAAAGATGTCCGCGCGGATGGGGTTGCTTGGCGTGCACTGTTCATTAAATGCAGCTCCAGCTTTGGACACAAGGAATAAAATTCAAAAATCTCAGCAGAAAATGTTTTTCAACTTGCTGTTTCGGGATTTTCTTAATTCTTTTGCTTTTTGAGATTCCTTGGAAGGTTTAACTCTAAATAGCAATGCCCATTTTACCCTTACTTTGTTAGAAAGGTTAGGATTGTTAGGATTGTTAGTAATTGTTATGACTTTCGTTAATTTTCTAACGAAAAGACTAACAAGCTCAAATTGGAGCACTTACAGGAGCCACAGGTCAAGTCGAATGACCCTTTGGTGGAAAAAGGAGAGTCATCAATAAATGACATGTTGGGGGGAGGATGACTACTCATAGCTGCACAGCAAAGAGATCATGTCACAGTACCTAACAGAGAGCGAAGGAGAACTACGAACAGTCGATGTAAGAGACTAGAGGAGACCATGTTTCTTGTACAGGCATTGCGAGGACAGTAGGCTTGGAGGGAGAAGGCGAAGGCGGACTTGCAAGGAATCATCGGAGTGCATGATTCAATGAGATTTAAGAGGAATTCGACACTAATATTTGAAGCGTCGCTTGGTTTCAACTCGCCTTATTACTTGAGCGAAAGCTTGGGTGGTAGCTTAGTGCTTGGCGTTGTGAAGATGCAATGAGGAGGATCATTCTATAGGTGAGAGTTTGATGGGCAGTTACTATGGTTTATTAGTTCTAGTCTCCAGATGGAAGATTGTTGGGTTATAAAGTTAAACCAACATGAAAACGGAGAAGAAGAAGGAGTCTAAACAATGGTCGAGTTCGAGTCAAATAGGAATGTTCAAGGTGTAGAAAAAGGAAGCAAACCAGAAAAAGGAGTCTGAAACGATCTTGTCAGTTAATTAGCACGGTCGTGTCACTATAGATATTTACTGACTCCATTGTGGAACGAGCTATACATGTTTGTTTAGGATTTACAAGACACGTCTCCACCATCAATGGTGCATGACCGCTTGTGGACTTTGAGTCTTTTTTTGTGTCAGATATTTAATTTGCATCATTGTATCCTTCTAATACAGTTGGATATCTTGTATAATGTAATCTATGAATTATGGTATGATTTAGATACCTAATCACTCTTGTTAATGCTTCCCAATGATCATTACTTGGATTAATTTTGAAACTACTGAGCTTGCTTACAGAGTATGTTATGTAATGTCGAGCACATTTTGCCAAATACATCAAATTGCCTATGATTCTAGCATACTATAATCGAGATACTAGGTCACCTCTATTTTTAGATAATTGTAGACTTAAATCTATCGGAGTCTTAGCCAGAGGTAAATCAAAGGCTTCAAATTTCTTAAGCATATTCTCGATTTAGTGAGATTATGATAAGACAATTTCGTCATCCGTTTTAGAGATTTTTATCATTAGAATAACATCAGCTTGACCCAGATCTTTCGAGTCAAAGTTTTTCTTTAACATTTTCTTTGCTTTCATGATTATATCATAATTACTTCTAATGATTAGCATGTCGTGCACATACAATCACATATTCATATAGTGTGCCTTTAATGTATACACATTTGTCACACTCATTAATTTTAAATTTGTTTGATAATATAGTTCGGTCAAACTTCTCGTGCCATTATTTCGGTGCTTGTTTAAAACCGTATAATAATTTGACAAGTTTACACACTTTTAGTTCTTGTCCAGGCAACTAACCCTTCACTTCATCTTATTGCATATAAATCTCCTCATCTAATTCTCCATTTAGAAATGTCGTTTTCACATCCATTTGATGTAACTTAAGGTTATGCAAAGTTGCATTTGCAATAAGAACACAGATGGATGTGATCCTTGTCACATGAGGATATGTATCGAAAAAATCATATCCTTTCTTTTGTTTGAACCCTTGAGCTACCAATGTATTTGTCAATAATCTCATATGATTTGTACTTCCTTTTAAAAATTCATTTGCAACCCAACGGTTTGCATCCTATAGGAAGATCTACTATCTCACACATTGATAGCTTCCTTCTAGAGAGGAGCTTATGGACTATACAAAGCTTTTTGTAGTGTCCTTGGTTCATCGTCTAACATGTGAGTTAGAAATTCAGGATGAAAGGACTTAGCTACCTTTGTCCTTTAATTCGCCTTGGCTCTTCATCTTTTTTAGACGAACCAATTGCAGTATCAGAAGTTCTTTTGTTTGAATTTCTTCATTCTTTTCCTTTCATGAAAAATTTAGTTTCAAAGAATATTGTATTCCTTGATTCAATGATTATCTGTTGTTATATCTGAAATTCTGACTTGTGCACCAAAAATCGATACATACTACTATCACAAGATTTTGGGGGAAACTAGTTTCTCCTTAAGTTATAGAAAGTCCTGTTTTATAAATTGTTCCTAAATATTCACTAACTACTTGCAAGTAGAAAAAAAGTGGACTTTTTATAATTTATGGAGAAACTAGTTTCTCCCAAAACTTGCTCTACTACTATTGTTTGTATATTTTATGAAAACACAATCAATAGTTTTGAGTCCTATTTTTACCTGTTTGGGTTTAGATATTTTTACCGTTGCTAGATACCCCCACGCTTTTAAGAAACCTTTCTTACTTTCCATATATGGAATTTTATCCTTGTGTAGTTACTTGTTTAAAATGTGATTAGCCGAAATAATTGCTTAAATTCAAAAATGGCCATATTCGCAATTTATATACACTTAGGGTGAGGCATTGTTTTTTTTTAAAAAAAAAAAAAACAGAGCATTTTATAAAACGGGACATTGTAAAGCAAAATATTTTTATAGAAATGTGTTTGGTGCAACGCTAATTTGAAATTTGAATATTTGTTGACAATGACAATTTTACCCTTACAAAATATGTACTTTCTTACAGGTTGTAAACTTTCGGCTTTTTGGCCAACTTTGACCAATAATTTAAATATAATAATGATCCTAATAAAAATTTAAAAATATGTTATTGTATCACGCTTAATAATATTAACAATAACATTTTTTGGATTTTTATTAGTGATCATTATTAATACTTTAAACTATTTGGCCATTAAAAGCTGGCAAATGACCAAAAGCTTACACTCCAATGCGAAATGAAGTATTCTTTTAGTCTCTCCCAATTTTTGGCGTTTTGGTCAAAACAAAAACATGTTAATAAACCATTAAATCCATAACAATCAAAAAGTAAGAAAAACATCCTTGTGTGGGATGTGCGCAAGAATGTCGAAGTGGATATGTGAATATTTGAGTTTATATCCGCTGAACCAAATGATCTTGTAGATGTTTGAATATCTACATTTAAATGATTAACTATTTTTTTTAAAAAAAAAAAAAATCATTAGTTTTGACAATAGCATTGAATGTTGTTTTATTGAATTTGTGTAGATATATACTCCCTCTGTCCCAGAACAGTAGAGACTTTTAGTCAAATTGATGTATCCTTGACCATTAATTTAAATAAAAAATAATGATTCTAATAAAAATCTAAAAATTGTTAATCAAATTATTATTAATTGTGATACAATAAAAAAATTTAGATTCTTATTAGGATCATTATTTTTTATATAAATTATTGGTCAAAATTACATCAAATTTGACTAAAAGTATCCACTTTGGTGGGACGGAGGGAGTAGGGAGTATACGTTTGCTTTTATTGCGAAAAAAATAAGAGAATGGGTTGTTAATCGTATTAAAATTATATTTAGAGTCACAGTAAACCTATGTACTCATCTCATATAAAATCGATTGCCATAAAAAATCCATTAATTAGGGATCAAGAGCGTGCTTTTGTTGAACATGCTCAAGCGACAGTGGTGATGATTTATTATTTTGGCATGTTTTTGTACTTCACAAGTGTTTGGGTATTTCCCTCCTTGTCGATAAAGCCCATCTTTATATTTTTTGTTTCTTAATTCATTTAGGCCCAAATCCTTCTAAGCCCATTTGGTTTCCTTCAATCCACTAGGGTAGATTTAGTATACGTGTGTGTGTAGCTGTTATGTTACAGAGGGTGAGCACGAGTGAGAACATAGAGATAGAGAGCGTGCGCAGCAAATTCTCCTCAGCAGCAGCAGCTTTGAAATTGCGATTTCCGACTCGTTTGTGGTCCGATTGGGGTAATTTTTCCGCCTGGGTTTTCACAAGAGATAGAGCTTCAATCCTATCGGTGTTGACCGGATTTACAAGGTCTCTATACATGTGATATTCTGGATTTTCGTGACTGCTATTTTTCTGAGTAGTTATTGGTTTGTTCTTGATGTTTTTGGTTTAGACCAAGTTTGTTGTTCTTGATCATTTTTGATTGATCTTGCTCTCTTGTACCGAACCAATATTTAGTAGTAGTGGATTTTTCTGGACTTGGTCCCATGGTTTTTACTTCTCGATTTGAGAAGGTTTTCCACGTTAAAATTCTTGGTGTCATTTTTCCTTGGTTGGTGATTGTCTATCCATATTGCTTTGGTTATTATTTCTGCGATATTAGTATTTTCTGCTCCTAACAGGTTCACATAAGTAGAGAAAGTTTATTCCGCATTGTTACTTTCTCATCAAAGTGGTATCAGAGCCTTTGATTTTGTGGTTTATTGACTTGTGTTGAATGATGGAGGTTAATACTAGTAGAATGATTAACTTGAATGGTTCAAATTATCAGTTGTGGAAATCAAAGATGGAGGATCTTCTTTATGTGAAGGGTTTTCACCAACCTGTTTTTGTTCAGAAAAACCAGAGGGTAAAAGTGATAATGATTGGGCTTTGTTGCACCGACAAGTTTGTGGGTATATCAAACAGTGGGTAGATGATAATGTGTTGAACCATGTCAGTACAGATACACATGCCCGTACTTTGTGGACTAAGCTTGAACAGTTGTATGCCCGAAAGACTGAAAATAGTAAATTGTTTTTGATGAAACAATTGATTGGTTTGAGGTACAGAGATGGGACTGCGATGACAGATCACTTGAATACTTTCAGGGAGTTATGAATCAGCTATAAGAGATGGGTATAAAGTTTGATGAAGAGATAAAAGGTTTATGACTTTTTGATATGTTACCAGATTCATGGGAGACTTTTAGAACTTCTTTGTCAAACTTTGCACCTGATGGTATTATTTTTATGGAAATCGCTAAAGGTAGTGTTCTAAATGAAGAGTTGCAAAGGAAATCGCAGGGTTCCAGTTCACAGGCATATGCCTTAGTTGTTGAAGACAGGGGAAGAAATAGACACCGAGGTCAGAACAATAACAGAGGCAAGAGCAGAGATCATTCGAAAAACAGAAGCAAGTCAAGGGGTAGATATGCAGATAAAGAGTGTGATCATTGTGGTAAGAAAGGACATATTAAGAGGTTTTGCTTTCAGTTTAAAAAGGAGAATAGGAAGCTCAGAGACAGAGATGGTAAGAAAGATGATAACAATGATGGAGATCGAGTTAGTGCAGCCACTGAAGATTTTCTTCTTGTCTATGATGATGAGAGCATTAATTTCATAGGCAGTGAAGTAAGTTGGGTAATAGACAGTGGTGCTTCTATTCATGCCATCTCTCATTTAGATTTCTTTACATCCTACACACCCAGTGAGTATGGGTCTGTAAGATGGAAACGGTAATTTGGCAAAAAAATATTGGGATTGGTAATGTTTGCCTTGAAACGGAAGTTGGCATGAAACTAATTCTCAGGGATGTGAGGCATGTTTCGGATCTTCGTCTGAATTTGTTATCTGCAGGTAGACTCGATGATGATGGTTTTAGCAATACTTTCGGTTGTGGGCAATGAAAACTTACGAGAGGTTCTATGGTTGTGGCAAAAGGTAAGAAGCACTCTACCTTATATTCCATGCAAGCAACAGTATGCAAAGACAGTATTAATGTTGCAGAGTCCGAGATTGCTGCTGAGCTTTGGCATAAGCGACTTAGCCATATGAGTGAAAAGGGAATGAAAAAATTGGCTAAAAAGAATCTTCTTTCTGGGGTGAAAAATATGCAGTTGAAGAGATGTTCTCATTGCTTAGCAAGTAAACAGAACAGAGTTTCTTTTAAGAGTCGCCCTCCTTCTAGAAAGCGTAATTTACTTGATCTTGTATACTCTGATGTGTGTGGTCCGATGAAAACTAGAACACTTGGTGGTTCTCTTTATTTTGTGACTTTAATTGATGATCACTCTAGAAAGTTGTGGGTTTATACCTTAAGTACTAAAGATCACGTGTTTGATGTGTTTAAAGAATTTCATGCTTCTGTTGAGAGAGAAACAGGGAGAAAGCTTAAATGTATCCGCACAGATAATGGGGGTGAGTATTTAGGTCCGTTCCATAGATACTGCAAGCAACTGGGTACACTACAAGAAAAATGACAGTTACCGACGAAAAAATTCATCACTAAATGCCAAAAATCCGTCACTAAATCAATTTAGTGACGGATTTTAGACGTAAAATATCCGATGTTAAAACGTGCGTCACTAAATTTTTCGACGGATTACTTACGATTCTCAATCAGATTTAGTGACGGAAATTTTCGTCACTAACGTTTTAAAATCCGTCGGTAATTTGGTGAAATAAACAACCAATTTAAAGCTTTATGCCGACAGATTAGTGACGGAAAATTTCGTCGCTATTTAAACTGTCGCTTTATTTTTTGGACCATTTTCGTGACGGATTATCGACAGATTATTCCGTCGTTATTTAAATGGTCATTTTATTTTTTTGGACCATTTTAGTGACGGATTATCGACAGATCATTCCAACGCTATTTAAATGGTCGTTTTATTTTTTGGACTAATTTAGTGACGGATTATCGACGGATCATTCCGTCGCTAAAATTTATTCCAAATTTTCCCAATTTTATTATTTTTTTAAAATTTTCTTTTTTCAATATTTTTTATTTTTGATATATCAAATTACCGACGGATATTTCCGTCGCTAATTTGATATTTTTTATTAAAATATATATATATATATATATATATATATATATATATATATATATATATATATATATATATATATATATTCTCAAATCAAACCCTCAACTTTTTTTATTCTCAAATTAGTCCCTTAACGTTTTTTATTCTCAAAACAGTCACTAAACTTTTTTTTATATTCAAATCAATCCTTGCATTTTTCAAAAGTTCACTTTGCTCCACCACCATCCACAACCAACACAAATCAAACAAAAGTTTGTACAAATCGAAATAAAACACAAAATACGTTAAAATGAACAAATCAAAATCGAAATCGAAATATGAACAAATCGAGAGAGAGATGTAGAGGGAGTAATATGAACAAATCAAAAGAAATTTCTACAAATCGAAATCAAAACTGCGCCACCGGCCTCCTTAGTCTTCCCCTCGGCCGTCTTAGAAATGAGCTTGGCCTTCACAAACTCTAATGAGGTGAACATGACTGTATAAATATGTAGTTAGTGACAGTAATTACAGAAAATCTTTTGCTATCATGAGGCACCGTAAAGTGCATGAACTTCTTCTGCAGACAAACAGAAAATTCCAAAACACTATGTCTTATAAATAAAGATAATACTCTATTCTCTCCTAAAAAGAACATCCTCTTTTGACATTTTCTTTCCAACATGGCAAGAATCGCGTAATAGTCTGTCAAACCTTCTTCCAACAATGGCTAATCCTGCTATGGCTCCAAGGAGGTCCTGTAAGAACTAACTGTGAAATCCAACTGATCAAATTAGGAAAAATATTCATAATTTCTAACATTAATCTTGACTTTGCCATTGTACTGTGAATCTAGGGAGCATCTGCCGTTGGGCTTGGAAATTTCTTAGAATTTGGACCTTTAGATGGGAATTTGAAGCCACGTAATTCAACCTGGCTAAAGAAAGCTGATCTCCTATTTGTGGTTGGCTAATCTCTCTATTCCGAATATATTAAAGTTGAAAGAAAATTTCCAAATCTTTACATTATCAATCTATGTTTGTTCCTCAAATCAAATATGAACTCACAAGCCAATGAATATATACACTTGTTTGATGAGCAGGTACCAACAGATCAGCCTTGTGTTTCTCTGGAAATGGTGGGGGACATTACTCGATCACCAAATATTGCATAATGTTCCCATGATCAGTTGGATTTCACGGTTAGATTCACAGCGCCTCCTTCGCGACGGCGATTAATCTCTTTCGCGGCGGCGATTAATCTTTTTCACACACGACATTTCCACCCGCCGCCGCTGCTCCACCTCTCCAAGTGAGAAGAATTTGACGACGATGGCTCTAATCCAAACCTTCTTCCAATAATGCCCCTTAGCTTTTACTCAATCCCTATCTCCTTCACACCCTCCCCTGACTACTCATGTTCGGGTGAAATTCGTCGTCTCTTGTTCCGCTTTGTCTTCTCCGGTGACCGTTGTTCCTGTGCTTTCCGATACGTCAATGACCGGCGCTCACGTTGCCGTCGACAGATCTGAGGGAGGGAGACGAAAAGGGAGAGATGGAGTAGAGAGAGAAAGTGTGTATGTGTGAGAGAGTGTGTGTGTGTGACTGGGAAGAGAAAGTGTGTGTGTGTGAGGAGTATATAATATTAAAAGAAATATATATTATATATAATGATGAATTAGGACCATTGGATTTGAGTGAGATTAATGGTATAGATTTATTTGTTGATAATCCATGTGAATATTAAAGGGCCAATCAAATGAAAGTGTGTTTTTGTTTTTATGGAATGAATTTGGACCATTGGATGTGATGCATTTAATGGTGAAGATGTTACTTGGATAATGATCCATGTGAATATTTGTATTTCTTCATGATTATAATAATTAATAAGGTATAGGGTATAGGGTATAGGATATAGGGTATACCCTATAGGATATAAGGTATAGGGTATAGGGTATAGGATATAGGGTATACCCTATAGGTTATAGGGTATACCCTATAGGGTATAGGGTATAGGGTATACCTTATACCCTATAGGGTATATCATATACCCTATACTCTATACCCTATACCCTATATCCTATACCATATACCCTATACCCTATATCATATACCCTATACCATATACCATATACTCTATACCCTATACTCTATACCCTATACCTTATAACCTATACCCTATACACTATACATTATATCATATACCCTATACACTATATACTATACCATATACACTATATACTATACCCTATAGCCTAAATGTATAGTTTTTTTTATTTTTTTATGAATATAAATAAATATTTTGGACCTTTTTTAGTATTGAAGTTTTTTTTCAAAAAGTTATATAAAAAATATAGAAAAAACTAAACAAATGAAAGTATAATAAAGAAATCAGGGATGGGTAAATTTTTTTAATTTTTATATATAAATGTATATTTATTTATTTTTTTATGAATATAAATAAATATTTTGGACATTTTTTAGTATTGAAGTTTTATTCAAAAAGTTATATAAAAAAAGTTAGAAAATTAATAAACAAATGAAAGTATAATAAAGAAATCAGGGACGGGTAAAATTCTTTAATTTTTATTTATAAATGTATAGTTTTTTTTATTTTTTATGAATATAAATAAATATATTGGACATTTTTTAGTATTAAAGTTTTTTTAAAAAAAGTTATATAAAAAAGTTAGATAAAAAATAAACAAAATGAAAGTATAATAAAGAAATCAGGGACGGGTAAAATTCTTTAATTTTTTATTTATAAATGTATAGTTTTTTTATTTGTAAAAAAATCCACTACTAACCAGCATCTCAAATAATTTTATTTATCAAAAAAAAATATAAAAAATTAAAAAAGTTTATATGCTATTGTCCGTCCCTCTTCTATTATATACTTTTATTTCTTTAAAAATTCTTAACTTTTTTTATATAAAAAATCCGTCACTAATCCGTCGCTTACTTAAAATATAAATTTAATAATTATTTTGAATAATTTAGCAACGACTGAAATCCGTTGGTAATAATATGTAATTAATTTACCGACAGATTATAATCCGTCGGTAATTAAATCCGTCACTAATCCGTCGCTAACCTAAAATATAAATTTAATAATAATTTTAAATAATTTAGCAACGACTCAAATCCGTCAGTAATAATATGTAATTGATTTATCGACGGATTTTAATCCGTTAGTAATCAAATCCGTCACTAATCTGTCGCTAACCTAAAATATAAATTTAATAATTATTTTAAATAATTTACCGACGGATTTTAATCCGCCGGTAATTAATTCCGTCACTAATCCGTCACTAACCTAAAATATAAATTTAATGTTTATTTTAAATAATTTAGCAACGACTCAAATCCGTCGGTAATAATATGTAATTAATTTACCGACGAATTTTAATCTGTCGGTAATTAAATCCGTCACTAATCTGTCGCTAACCTAAAATATAAATTTAATATTTGTTTTAAATAATTTAGCAACGACTCAAATCCGTCAGCAAAAATATCCGTCGCCATTCCGTCACAAATTCGTCGGTAAAAAAGTGTGCAAATTTTTGGAGCCAAAATGGTGACGGATTAGAGACGAAATGGAATCCGTCGGCATATCCGTCACTAAATCCGTCGGTAATCTCGTCCTAATTTTATTTTTTGTTTTTCACCCCAGGTCGTTGCTATTTCGTCGCTAATCCGTCGGTATTAGTGACGGATTTATTTACGTCACTAATTTTCGTCAGTATCTGTCAGTTTTCTTGTAGTGGTATTCGACATCAAAAGACACCTCTGAAGACACCGTAGTTGAATGGTATTGCAGAAAGAATGAACAGGACACTAGTGGAAAGGGTCAGGAGTTTACTTTCTCATGCAAGGCTTCCAAGAACTTTTTGGGGTGAGGCTTTGAGTACAGTTGTTCATGTACTAAATAAGTCACCTTGTGTTCCGCTGAATTTTGAAGTACCAGAAAAGGTTTGGACAGGTAAAGATGTATCGTATGATCATTTGCGTGTTATTGGGTGTAAGGCATTTGTGCATATACCTAAGGATGAACGGTCCAAACTTGATATGAAGACACGCCATTGCATTTTTGTTGGCTATGGTTTTGATGATTTTGGCTACAAGCTTTAAGATCCGATTGCAAAGAAGATTATTAGAAACAGAGATGTAGTTTTTATGGAAGATCAGACTATAGCAGACATTGATAAAGCAGAGGTGTCACATGACAGCGGTGATTTAATTGATTGGGATCCGGTTCCTTTAGAAGCAGTACCAGAGTGGGTTGAGAATGATTTACAGGATCATATACAGGATACAGATGAAGCTGAGACTCCTATGCAGATTGATGATCGGCAGCGGCCACAACAGAGGAAGAAGCGGCGGCGACGAGCCGCGCAATGAAGTCCCACTGCGGTGAAGTTATTCCTCCTAGAAGGTCTAATAGAGATCGACAGCCTTCTAGTAGGTACCCTGTTACTGATTATGTGTTATTAACTGATAGGGGAGAACCTGAGTGTTATCATGAGGCTATAGCACATGGGGACAAAGATAAATAGGAGAATGCCATGCAAGAAGAGATGAAATCTTTGCATGACAATCACACTTTTGAGCTAGTAAAGTTACCTAAGGGTAAGAGAGCACTCAAGAACAAATGGGAATACAGGTTGAAGACTGAAGAAAATAGTTTGCATCCAAGGTACAAGGCAAGATTGGTGGTGAAGGGTTTCAGTCAGAAAGAAGGGGTAGATTTCGGGGAAATTTTTTCACCTGTTGTGAAGATGTCATCTATTCGATTTGTTCTTGATTTAGCTGCTAGTATGGACTTGGAGATTGAACAGTTAGATGTGAAGACCGCTTTTCTACATGGAGATTGAGAGGAAGAAATTTTCATGGAGCAGCCTGAGGGTTTTGAAGTAAAGGGAAAAGAAAACCTAGTCTACAAGTTGAAGAAAAGCTTATATGGATTGAAACAGGCTCCAAGACAGTGGTACAAGAAGTTTGAGTCATTCATGGGGACGCACAAATATACTAGGACAGCTTCTGACCCTTGTGTTTTTGTCAAAAAAATTTCTGATAATGATTTTATAATTTTACTGTTATATGTTGATGACATTTTGCTTGTTGGTCAGGATATCAAGAAAATTGACAAGTTGAAGAAGGAGCTTAATAAAAAATAAGTCTTTTGCCATGAAGGATTTGGGTCCAGCAAATCAAATCCTTGGCATGAGAATTAGTCGAGATAGAAAGGAAAAGAAGCTGTGGTTATCTCAAGAGAGGTATATTGAGAAAGTGCTTGAAAGGTTGAAGATAGATAAGGCCAAGTCCGTTGGTACTCCGCTTGCTAGTCACTTCAAGTTGAATTCAGAGCAGTGTCCCTCAAGTGATGAACAAAAACGGGAAATGGAACGGGTTCCGTATGCTTCAGCAGTTGGTAGTTTGATGAGTGCAATGGTATGTACAAGGCCAGATTTAGCTCATGCAGTTGGTATTGTTAGCCGGTATCTCACTAATCCTGGTAGAGAACATTGGGCAGTAGTAAAGTCAATTTTCAGGTATCTTAGAAGCACTTCCAAGTTGTGTATTTGTTATGGAGATGGCAAGCCAGTTTTAGAAGCTTTCACAGATTCAGATATGACTCGTGATTCAGATACAAGGAAGTCTATATCGGAGTACTTGGTCACATCTGGTAGTGGGAGCAGCCTGGCACGGGCAAATAAGGTTGCGAAGTGTGTTTCACTATCTACCACGGAAGCAGAGTTTATTGCAACAACGGAAGCTTCGAAAGAGATGTTGTGGATGAAGCGGTTTACTTAAGAAATTGGGTGTATGCAAGTGAGGTATCTGGTATTTTGTGATAGTCAAAGTGCTATTCACAACAACAACAACAACAACAACAAAGCCTTAGTCCCAAAATAATTTGGGGTCGGCTAACATGAATCCTCATATGTCATCGTGAAAAAAAAAATATTAAATAAAATAAATAAATAAATAAATAAATAATAATAATAATAATAATAATAATAATAAAATAAAAAATAAATAAATAAACAAATAAATAAATAAACATACAAATCAAAAAAAAATAATAAAAAAAATAAAAAAAATAAATAAATAAATAAAAAATAAAATATAAAATAAAATAAAATAAAATAAAAATAAATAAATAAATAAATAAATAAATAAAAATCAAGAAAAAATCAACCCCCCACATGGATTTTTGCCCTCCACTCCGGCCTCGTCAACACCATACTTTCATCCCCTCCAAGTAAACTCATATCCTTTTCAATTACTCTAATCCAAGTTTGTTTGGGTCTTTCCCTACCCCTCGCCATTTTATCATTACTCCACTGTTCCGGCCTCCTAACCGGTGCATCACTCGGTCTCCTTCTCACATGTCCAAACCACCTTAGACGATTTTCCCTCATTTTATTCTCAATGGGCGCAACTCCTACTTTACCTCTGATCACCTCATTCCCCAATCGATCCTTTCTTGTATGACCGCACATCCATTTGCGGCATACGCATCTCCGCCACATTCATCTTATGCACGTGACCTGTTTCACGGCCCAACATTCGGTGCCGTAAAGCAATGCCCGCCTAATTGCCGTGCGGTAGAATTTTTCCTTTAATCTATTGGGCATGCCGCGATCACATAGAAACCCCGTGGCACTCTTCCACTTCAACCAACACTGCTTTAATCCTATGAGCCACATCTCCATCTAATTCTCCATCCTTTTTGTATAATAGATCCAAGATAGCGAAAAACTCGAAGGTTGGATAATATTTCCATCAAATGTGACCGCCCCGCCTCCTACTTCCAACTACGCTAAACTTACATCAAAATATTCGGTCTTGCTTCGCAATCGAAAACCTCGAGATTCCAAAGTGTGTCTCCACAACTCCAATTTACTTTCAACACCCTCTCTTGTCTCATCAATCAGCACAATATCATCTGCGAACAGCATACACTTTGGTATATCATCTTGGACTGACCTCGTCAATTCGTCCATTATCAAAGAAAAAAGAAAGGGGCTAAGTGCGGAACCTTGATGCACTCCAATCTTTATAGGGAACTCTTCAGTCTTCCCAACACTAGTCTTTACACAAGTACTAACTCCATTATACATGTCCTTGATAATATCAATATATTTCTTTGAAACACCCTTCTTTGCTAATGCCCACCAAAGTACCTCTCTTGGCACTTTATCATACGCCTTCTCCAAATCAATGAAAATCATATGCAAATCTTTCTTTTGATCCCGATATTTCTCCATGGTTTATCTCATAAGATATATTGCCTCCATAGACGATCTTCCTGGCATAAACACAAATTGGTTATCCGAAATATTCACAATTTTTCTCAGCCTCTGTGCAATCACTCTTTCCCAAAGTTTCATGGTATGGCTCATCAGTTTGATCCCCCGATAGTTGGCACAATCTTGTACATCACCTTTATTCTTATACAAAGGGATCAGAGTACTCTTTCGCCACTTCAATGGCATTGTGTTAACTCTCCATATCTTGTTAAATAGCGTTGTTAACCAATCTACTCCCCTCTCCCCGAAACATTTCCAAACCTCAATTGGTATACCATCCGGTCCAACGGCTTTCTTCAATCTCATCTTTTTCATTGCCATTTCCACTTCACTCTTTCGAATTCTCCGCATAAAATCTCGATTAACCATACTCGAAGAGATATTTAAATCTCCAACATCCTGCTCTTGACCGCCATTGAACAAGTTATCAAAGTACGAACTCCATCTATCTTTTATCTCTTTATCCCCGACTAAAACTCTTTGGTCTACATCCTTCACACATTTAACCGTCCCAATATCTCGTGTCCTCTTATCCCTCATACGAGCGAGTCTGTAGATGTCCTTTTCCCCTTCTTTTGTATCCAACTTATCATAAAGTTTCTGATTCACCTTTGCTCTTGCGTCTCTTACTGCTTTCTTAGCATCTCTTCTAGCTTCCTTATACTTCTCATAGTTTTCGTCGCTCCTACATTTCCCCAATAATTTGTAGCATTCTCGCTTTCCCTTTATTGCTTGTTTTACTTCCTCATTCCACCATGATGTGTCCTTACTTGGTGGCCCATTTCCTCTAGATTCTCCAAGGACTTCTTTCGCCACCTCTTTTATGGTATGTACCATCTTAGTCCAAGTCGAATCTATATCCATATCCTCCGTATTATCCGACCAAATACCGGTATCGACCATCTTAGCTACAAATTTCGGTTGATTCTCCCCTTGAAGTCTCCACCACTTGATTCTAGGGTCTACCTATGATTTTCTCTTCCTCGAAATTCTCTTACTTCGAAAATCAAGTACCACCAGTCTATGTTGAGATGCTGTGCTCTCACCCGGAATAACCTTGCAATCTGCATAACTCTTTCTACAAGTATTTCTTACTAAGAAAAAGTCAATCTGACTCGCATTACCTCCACTCCTATAGGACACCAAGTGAGATTCACTCTTCTTGAACCAAGTGTTCATTATACTCAAGTCATATGCCAACGCAAAGTCCAGGATACTATTTCCTGCTTCATTCCTCTCTCCAAAACCAAAACCTCCATGTATGCTCTCAAAGCCATGTCGACTAGACCCCACATGCCCGTTCAGATCACCACCAATCACTAATTTCTCACCACTAGGTACTCGTTGCACTACCTCGTCCAAATCTTCCCAAAACACTTGTTTAATAGATGCATCCAACCCTGCTTGTGGTGCATAGGCGGAAATAATAGTTATAATCTCATCACGTATCACCAGTTTAATGCCCATAATTCGATCACTCTTCCTGTACACTTCCACCACATCATTAATATACTCCTTATCAATAATGATACCCACTCCATTTCTACCCTTATCATTTCCTGAGTACTAAAGCTTAAAATCCCAAGGCGATATTTCTTTTGCTTTCTCTTCAACCCACTTAGTTTCCTGTAGACACATTATGTGAATCTTCCTCCTCCTCATAACTTCCACCACCTCTGTTGATCTCCCTGTCAATGATCCAATGTTTCAAGTTCCAAAGCGCATCCCACTACCCTTACACCTACCATGGACTAGCTTCTTTACCCGCACTCGTCCGCAATGCGAGAACCCTTGCATATTTGATACCACCCCCTGGCGAAGAGATGGCGCGTCGCTTTCGGGCGACGACCTAGTAACCTTTGCATACTTATCACTACACCCAGGTCTTTGAAGTGTAGTGCACCCTTGCATATTTGACACCACCCCCGGGCGAAGAGACTTTCGGGCGACGACCTAGCAACCTTTGCATACTTATCACTACACCCAGGTCTTTGAAGTGTAGCGCGTCGCTGCTGAGGAAACGCCCCAACGATATTCATATTTAGATTCATGTCATGTTAATGTGATAAAATTTTTACGCTGGCTGTCACATGCCTACCGCAACCCTCACCCTTTATCCTGACTTGGGACAGGCAAGGATAAATCCTTGGTGGGTTTAGTCAAAGTGCTATTCACCTTGCTAAAAATTCTAACTTTCATTCAAAGTCGGAGCATATTGATGTTCGGTATCATTGGATTCGTGATACTCTGGAATTGAAGTTGCTACACCTTGGAAAGGTTCATACGGACTGGAATGGGTCAGACATGATGACTAAAAGTTTGCCAAAGAAGAAGCATGATACCTGCTGCGAGATTGCAGGTATGATGGGGTTCTCGACATAATCAACATTGTCGGGAGGGGGAGTTTGTTGGGTATTTCCCTCCTTGTTTATAAAGCCCATCTTTATATTTTTTGTTTCTTAATTCATTTAGGCCCAAATCCTTCTAAGCCCATTTGGTTTCCTTCAGTCCATTAGGGTAGAGTTAGTATACGTGTGTGTGTGTGGTTGTTACAGAGGGTGAGCACTAGTGAGAACATAGAGATAGAGAGTGCAGCAAATTCTTCTCAGCAGCAGCAGCTTTGAAATCGTGATTTCCGACTCGTTTATGGTCTGATTGGAGTGATTTTTCCGCTTGGATTTTCAAAAGAGATAGAGCTCCAATCCTATCGGTGTTGATCGGACTTTCCAGGTCTCTATACAGGTGATATTCTGAATTTTCTCCTCCTAACAGCATATAAGTAGAGAAAGTTTATTCCACATTGTTACTTTTGTTGGACAATTGCTATGGCTCCTCAAGAACTTAACAGAAAATCTGACGGAGAAAATAACGGAGATTGGGAAAACTAGAAACAAGTCGAGTCTTGTATTATATACAATCTCCGTAAGAGTTATTTGTCCCGCACTGGTGCTTACGGTTGTATGACAAAACTCTCGTAAGATAAAACGACTTACTATTAGTTATAAGGAGCACTCCAATATAACTAATCTAACGAACAACAAAGGTTTTAGAACTTTGGACTTGAAAGATTGAATGCAACAATATGCTATGATTTGGCTATGTTAATCTATCTCTCTAGAGGGTTGGAAAGGCTCAAATGACTGTATATGTTAATTGAAATTCGGAGGAGGAGGTATATATAGAGAGCCAAGGGGTTTGTGTCTTTTCCCACGAAGAGACACAACTTTCTGTTTGAAATAGTGCCTGTTCAGGATCTGCTCGGCCGAGTCAAGGAACTCGCACGGCCGAGCACCAGGCTGCACGGCCGAGTCAAGAGACTTGCACGGCCGTGTTGATCAAACTGCTCGGCCGAGCATACTTGTGCCTCGCCCGAGCAATCTAGTCCAGAGACTTTTGGCCTATTTCTGTGCTCTGCTCGGCCGAGTTAAGGACTCGCTCGACCGAGCACTTCAAACAAAATCAAAACACCCTTTAATTAACTCTCGTTAAGTTACAAAAGACCATTGTCATTAATTCTCATTCACCCTAAATGGTTTTGAGACATTAAATGAGTTTAATAATCTACAACAAATGTAGAATACATTTTGTAACTAGTTCCGTTATCACATAACGAACTTCCGTTAGAAATCTAGGTCAACGTTAAGTCAAACTTAACTTTCCGTTACCCATTTCCAACAATCCCCCACATGAATGACAATTAATGCATGTATGCAAATTCGTCCAAAGTTCCGGCGAACTATTATTACATCGGGATAGATAGCTTGTGGCCTTGAATCTTCCCTAGTGAAATATTATCGGATATACTAGCCATTTGGTAGCGAGTCGCTTTGAACCAGTGACTGTCGGGTGTATACCAAGACAATAATACTCACATAATAACCGCTCTAACAATTGTTGTTCTCACGTTTTGTCCATTTTGGCCCTGGACCGTATCTCATTCATAAGCGTTCATTTAGAGGCGGCCTTATTACCTCTCACTTATATAGGTGATTCTCACTATAAGGAGTATCATGCACTACTCCACCCGTAGGTATAGAAATCATTAAAAGTTTTCTCAACTTAACCTTCCCACTGCTGCATGTGCTTGTACTTGGATGTTCTGGGAATGAGTATTCAACATCTCCAGGTCAATAAACCGAGTTGTTGTTTCCAAGTAACTCTACTAGAACTTATAACTTGGTTGTCTCATTGAACCAAGGGCCTGGGATCTCCATTTCTCAAGGTTGAGTGTCCGCTATAAGTTCTTTTGTTGTGGGTTTTAAACCCATTCCCCTTAACAGTTTATACAGTTGATCTCTATTTATACCTTTGGTAAATGGATCCGCTAAGTTATCACATGATTTTACATAATCAATGGTGATAACTCCATTTTTGATCAACTGTCTAATGGTATTGTGTCTACGACGAATATGTCTAGACTTACCATTGTACATACTATTCTGTGCCCTTCCAATTGCTGATTGACTATCACAATGGATTAGTACAAAGGCAGTGTTTGCTCCAACAAGGAACATCCTCCAGGAAGTTCTTAAGCCATTCTCGCTTCTTCCCCTGCTTTATCTAACGCGATAAACTCGCATTCCATTGTGGATCCGGCTATACACGTTTGTTTGGAGGATTTCCATGACACTGCTCCTCCACCTATAGTGAATACATATCCACTTGTGGATTTAGAGTCTTTCGTGTCCGATATCCAATTGGCATCACAGTATCCTTCTAATACTGCTGGATATTTATTGTAAAGTATCCCATGGTTTAATGTATACTTTAAATATCTTAGTACTCTCATTAGTGCTTTCCAATGATCAGTACTAGGATTGCTTGTGAACCTACTTAGTTTGCTCACTGAATATGCAATGTCCGGGACGAGTACAATTCGTTAAGTACATCGATCGCCAATTATTCTTGCATATTCCAATTGAGAAACCTGGTTCCCCTTATTCTTGGCTAAATGTAGAGCCAAGTCTACAGGTGTCTTAGCGGAGGATCATCAAAGACATTGAATTTCCGAAGAACATTCTCTAGGTAATGGGATTGTGAAAGAACTAATCCTTCAGTATGTTCTAGAGATCTTTATCCCTAATATTACATCGGCCTAATCCCATGTCTTTCATGTCAAAGTTCTTCTTTAACATGCCTTTGGTATTCATGATTAAATCATGATTACTTCCCATTATGAGCATGTCGTCTACATAAAGACAAACGATAACGAATGATTCAGATGTTCCTTTAATGTAGACACATTTGTCACATTCATTAATCTTGAATCCATTCGATAACATAGTTCTGTCGAACTTCTCATGCCATTGTTTAGGTGCTTGTTTTAGTCCATACAAGGACTTTACAAGTTTACACACCTTTCGTTCTTTACCAGGAACCACGAACCCTTCGGGTTGTTCCATGTAAATTTCTTCATCAAGTTCTCCATTTAGGAAAGCAGTCTTCACATCCATTTGGTGTATCTCAAGATTATGCACTGCTGCAATAGCTATGAGAACACGAATGGATGTGATCCTTGTGACAGGGGAGTATGTATCAAAGAAATCATATCCCTCTTTCTGTCTAAAGCCTTTGGCAACTAGCCTAGCTTTGTACTTTTCGATAGATCCATCCGCCTTATACTTCCGTTTAAGGATCCATTTGCAACCTAATGGTTTGCAACCTGGAGGGAGATCAACTAATTCCCAAGTATTGTTGAGCATTATGGATTCTATTTCACTGTTAATAGCTTCTTTCGTAACGAACTATCCGGACCGGATAAAGCTTCTTTAACAGTTGATGGTTCGTTTTCTAACATGTAAGATAGAAAATCAGGACCAAAAGTCTTTTCTACTCTTGCCCTTTTGCTACGTCTCGGCTCTTCATCTACGATTTGAGAAGGACCGGATGTAGACTCATGTGTTCTCTTATTAGAACCTACATCTTTCCTGTCCTTAACCGGAAAAATGTTTTCAAAGAATACCGCATTCCTTGATTCTATAGTAGTTCCTACGTGCATATCCGAATGTCCGATTTATGCACTATAAACCGATAGGCACTACTATTATTGGCATATCCAATAAAAACACAGTCAATGGTCTTTGGGCCAATCTTGACTTGTTTAGGCTTAGGTACTTCAACCTTGGCCAAACACCCCCACACTTTAAGGTATTTAAAACATGGCCTACGATTGTGCCACAATTCATAGGGCGTTTTATCAATACCTTTCTTGGGTATTTTATTAAGAACATAATTAGAAGTGAGTATTGCTTCCCCCCACAAGTTATCGGGTAAGCCTCGAACCGATCAAAAGCGCGTTCATCATTTCTTTGAGAGTACGGTTTTTGCGTTCAGCAACTCCATTAGATTGAGGGGTATATGGAGCCGTTGTTTGATGAATTATGCCGGATTCCCAACATAATCCTTCAAACGGTGCTTCATATTCTCCACCTCTATCGCTTCTAATTCTCTTAATTTTCAAGTTAAGTTGATTCTCAACTTCTTTCTTATAAGTCTCAAAAGCCCCTAAGGCTTCATCCTTACTTCTTAAGAGATAGACATAGCAATACTTAGTGCAATCATCTATAAATGTAATGAAGTACTTTTTACCTCCTCGAGTTTGCACTAGTTTTAAATCACATATGTCGGTGTGAATTAACTCGAGAGGAGTCGTGTCTCTTTGTATGGCATTAAATGGTGACTTAGTCATTTTTGCCTCAACACAAACTTCGCACCTATTAGTCGAGTCGGATTTAGTCATTTGGATTAAATCTTGTCTCGCTAATTTCTTAATGGTATCGAGGTTTACATGTCCTAATCTATCATGCCATAAATTAGAACTTTCCGACAAATAAACATAAGAAACACAACTTTTATTCATCGCACTTTGGCGGATCACAGTCATTACATTCATTTTAAAAAGGCCCTCCTCGAGGTAACCCTTTCCAAGAAACAAACCATTCTTGGTTAGTACAAATTTGTCGGATTCAAATACTAGTCTAAAGCCGGCCTTACTAAGCAAAGCGCCGGACACTAAATTTTTACGGATGTCTGGAACATGCAGCACATCCAACAAGGTTACTTCTTTTCCGGAAGTCATCTTCAAAATCACGTTTCCAATGCCTTGAACATCGGAGGTCGCTGAATTTCCCATATAAAGCTTTCTTCCGGAGATGGGAGTATAGGAGGAGAAACTTTCCTTGTTACCACAAATATGGCGGGTAGCACCGGTATCTATCCACCATGCTTTAGGGTTCTCCTCCAAATTTGCAACGTTGGCTTCAAACACAACCGCTGCAAAGTCTAGGTCCATGTGGTCAACATTGTTCGCCTCTTTCTTCGGGAGACGACAATCCCTTGATAAGTGGCCCGGTTTGCCACAATTATAGCACGACCCCTTGAACCTTTTAGAGGTCTTCTTCTTCCCTTTCTTAGCATTTCCGGCAGTTTCGGAATGCTTTCTCTTTGTGCCACTCGTGCTAGCCTCGGCGAGATTGACCTTAGCCTCCATCTTGCCTTTAGCAACTTTGGCCTCATTCATTCTATTGTTCTCTTCTATTTGAAGACGAACAACAATGTCTTCTAAGGACATCTCCTTGCGTTTATGCTTGAGATAGTTCTTGAAGTCCTTCCACGAAGGAGGCAACTTTTCAATGATAGAAGCCACCTTAAATGGATCATTCATGATCATCCCCTCGGCATCAAGCCCATGTAGAATGATTTGGAATTCATCTACTTGAGTTGTTACCGATTTGGAATCGACCATCATAAAGTCAAGATACTTACCGACGACAAATTTCTTTGACCCGGCATCCTCGATCTTGTACTTCCTTTCCAAAGTGTCCCATAATGCTTTGGCTAACTCGACTGTACTATACACATTGTATAGTGCATCGTCAAGTCCATTTAAGATATAATTCTTACAAAGAAAATTACCGTGAGACCAAGCCTCCTTTGCCATTTGCCTTTGGGGGTCCGGATCACCTTTTTCTACCGCCGGAGGATCTTCCTTTAAGAAGCGGTGCAAGCTTAGGGTGGTCAAGTAGAAGAGCATCTTCTGTTGCCATCTTTTGAAATCCACACCGGTGAATTTCGCGGGTTTCTCACCATGACTGATGTGATGAGTTGTAGGAGCGGGAGCAACATTGTTGAATGTAGTATCACCTTGTGATGGAGGCGTCACATTCCCTTGACTAGATGAAGTGGTGTCTTTCTCGTTTGCCATTTCTTGAGGAAGCGTCAAATAACTCTTACGATTGTTGGACAATTGCTATGGCTCCTCAAGAACTTAACAGAAAATCTGACGGAGAAAATAACGGAGATTGGGAAAACTAGAAACAAGTCGAGTCTTGTATTATATACAATCTCCGTAAGAGTTATTTGTCCCGCACGGGTGCTTACGGTTGAATGACAAAACTCTCGTAAGATAAAACGACTTTTTATTAGTTATAAGGAGCACTCCAATATAACTAATCTAACGAACAACAAAGGTTTTAGAACTTTGGACTTGAAAGATTGAATGCAACAATATGCTATGATTTGGCTATGTTAATCTATCTCTCTAGAGGGTTGGAAAGGCTCAAATGACTGTATATGTTAATTGAAATTCGGAGGAGGAGGTATATATAGAGAGCCAAGGGGTTTGTGTCTTTTCCCACGAAGAGACACAACTTTCTGTTTGAAATAGTGCCTGTTCAGGATCTCGCCGCCGAGTCAAGGAACTCGCACGGCCGAGCACTGTGCCGCACCCGGCCGAGTCAAGCAGACTTGCACGGCCGCTGTTGATCAAACTGCTCGGCCGAGCATACTTGTGCCTCGCCCGAGCAATCTAGTCCAGAGACTTTTGGCCTATTTCTGTGCTCTGCTCGGCCGAGTTAAGGACTCGCTCGACCGAGCACTTCAAACAAAATCAAAACACCCTTTAATTAACTCTCGTTAAGTTACAAAAGACCATTGTCATTAATTCTCATTCACCCTAAATGGTTTTGAGACATTAAATGAGTTTAATAATCTACAACAAATGTAGAATACATTTTGTAACTAGTTCCGTTATCACATAACGAACTTCCGTTAGAAATCTAGGTCAACGTTAAGTCAAACTTAACTTTCCGTTACCCATTTCCAACAACTTTCTCATCAACAAGTGAGATAAATTTGGGGTTTGAGATCCACAATTATCAACTCCAGCCCTGCTAAGATGATGTGACGAGTTCAGCATCGTTAATTGGAGAATTGAATCCGTTGGAGCGTGCCAAATTTCATAAAAGACAGCATACAAATTCCATAAAAGATAGAGACATAAATAGAGAGTTAATTGTCTCAAATTAACTCTAATAAATATAATGAAAAATAAACTAACAAGGATAATTGCAGAAACAAGTATCAACAAGTTTACATCGTCCTTGAGCAAAGGGTCCTCTCTTTGTCTTGCACTCTTCACTACAAGTTGCCTCGCTACACAATTTTCCGTAATCTACGGGCCATTCATCCTCACACGCATTTCCAATTATCATCTCATTACCTAAAATAAACACAAAAAAGTAGTATAATTAGCTAGCTACCTCTATTCTGTAAATTCATAATTAGAATGGATAATTATTACAAATATTCTCTCTCCGTCCCACTTGAAAATAATTCAATTTTTGGGATATTCCTTTTAAAAAGACAATTTAAAAATGAAAATTTTTAAATAATTCTTTATTCATGAGACCCACTTGTTATACTCACAATACATATCCACCATCAGTACCCCACATCTCTCTCATATCTCAATTTTCATACTCACAAGTCACAACACTTATCATATCATACACTCTCCTTAATTTCTGTACAAAACTTATTTTATACCTTTTCGAATGGGACGAATGGGAGTATATATATTTTAATAATTAAGAATGCATCAAGTAATGTACTCCCTCCGTCCCACCTTAGTGTAGACTTCTTTCCTTTTTCGTCCGTCCCACCTTAGTGTAGACTGTCAAAATTAGAAAGTTTTTTATTATTTTTTATTTTCCCTACCCCACCCACTCATTCTATCTCTTCATTTTCCACCATACAATTTATTCAACCAACCTACTATTCACTCCACTCATTCTCTCTCTTCATTTTCTACCACACATTTTCATTATCTTAATAATATTCCTTAGTTATTGTGCCCACCACCTTAGTCTACACTAAGGTGGGACGGAGGGAGTATGATCCACTAAGATGTTGACTTATTAAATTGAACAATTTTTTTTTTTTTTTTGACGTTGAACTGCAACGGTGACTTTGCTGCAACGACATATAACACACAAACAAATGTAAAAAGTAAACACAATGTAAAATATTTTGAGAAAATATGTATAAAAATATTTTTGTAATAAATTTGATGTAAATATTTAGTAGTGCATGTAAAACTTATACGAAGAATGTGAAAAATCCTTTTTTTTTTTTCATTTTTTCAAAATATTTTACATTTTGTTGTACGCTTTTGCATTTTGTCGTCTGGTTTTCATTTGCAGCGTTGAAGCAAAAGCAGCAAAAGCAGCGCAATAGAGCAGTTCATACTTCTTTTTTCTCCATTGTTTTTAACCATTCTTCTCTTTTACTAACATCGCCTTCCGTCTCAAAATGAATGTTAAAAAAGATCAAATTTACTCTTAATTAAAAACAAAAATAAAAATTTATTAGACATTCATTTTGGGAAGAAGATAGTATAAATTACTCCATACACTTTGGAAAACCTATTATATCCGTCATAAAATTGCGGTTTAGAGCATGAATTGATGTAGGATTAAATAACTATGAATTCCATCAAATCATATACTCCTTTCTCCTCAAAAAATAATTTTATTTTTCAAAAATTAATAAATAATTTTGTTGTAATTTCAAATAGATACAAACACATACATTCTTCACAATGAAAATAAATTTAATTTGAACGGAGTAGGTACCTGAAATGATGACAAGAAGAAGAAGAAGAGTAGCAAAATGTGTGATGCGCTTCATCTTTAATTTCCTTTGTTAATTGTTTGAAGATTGAGTCAAGAAGGAAGATATATATAGGCACATTTTTGTAATCTTTTATGTTAAGATATTCAAACACATTTAAGACAAGAGTTAAAAAGAAAAATATTACTTTTTGAATTACATACAATGAATTTTTTCAAAGAATATTGTTAAATTGTTTCATAAGATGAATTGAATCCGGAATATTTGTAAATGGATGATCCCATGAATATACATAAAGCAAACTGTTAGGATATCCACAGTAGGAGTATCTTAACAACTAACCTATTTTTTGTTGACTAAAATGCCCCTTCATACCCTCTTTATTAGTTTCATTTGCATTATAAAAGAAGGGGTATTTTAGGTAACAAAAAATGGGTTAGTTGTTAAGATATTCTTACTGTGGGTATCCTAACAAATCCCTAGAAAGGATACTCATAGTAGAAGTACCTTAACAACTAACCCATTTTTTGTTGACTAAAATGCTTCTTCATACCCTCTTTATTAGTTTCATTTGCATTATAAAAGAATGGGTATTTTAGGCAATAAAAAAATGGATTGGTTGTTAAGGTACGAATACCCACGGTAGGAGTACCTTAACAACCAATCCATTTTTTTGTTGCCTAAAATACCCCTTCATACCCTCTTTATTACTTTCATTTGCATTATAAAAGAAGGGGTATTTTAGGCAAAAAAAAAATGAGTTAGTTGTTAAGGTAATCCTACTACTATGGGTGTCTTAACAAATCTCATATACAAATGAAGTAAATTTATATATATAAAAAACATAGTTTGAATATGTTTTTAAATAAAAATAAATATTATTTTAGGGTGAAGAATAATTGATATCCCAAAGTAAATATTATAATCAATACAGAGATTATAAAACTAATAAGATCGGTTTATAAATGGATTACGGTCCATTCTTGTTAGTTGGATTACAATGATCAAGGTTTTTCTTTTTCCTCACTATTTTGTCCTCAATTTTCTTTATGAGTTCAAACAAGTGAAGAAAATATTTATTTAATTAAAGTGTCCTACAATGATTGAGTAAATATTAATTTAATGGGGTAGTAGGCATAATTTATAATAAAATTTCTCATTATTTCTTATATTTAAGTTTTTCAATGCAATAATAGAGCTTACATAATTTTAATAAGGAGTAGCTTAACACCTACTCCTTTCGTCCCATTATAAAAGACACATTGCACAAGTCAAAAAATGGAAAGTTTTTAATACTTATTAATTTATGGGACTTACTTGTTATACTCACATCATCTATTAATTATTATTCTATATCCAACTATCTTTTTTTTACTTTACTTCAAACTAACAACACTTGCTCCGCTATATCTATATATCTATATATATATATATATATATATATATATATATATATATATATATATATATATATATATATATATATATATATATATTTTATTTTTTATATTTTTTTGTGCAAATCAAATTTTATGTCTTTTGTGATGAGACGGGGGAGTAATAAGTAATGACACACTTTTAAGGCATGGGATACAGGGAAATGCTGAATTAGATTAAATTTAGTTGTAGCTATATGCCTATATATGGGCAGTTATCTAAACAAACTTAATGGTTGATTTAAAAAAAAAAAAAAAAAAAAAGAAGAAGGAAAGATTCTCCTACTAAAAGCCTAAAAAATTGATCAAGATTATCCATTGGAGGTTTCTTTATGTTTTCTTCCTTGGAAAAGGTTTTTTTTTTTTTTTTAGTGGTATCCGGAAAAGGTTGGGAATTAGATAACTTTATTAGTTGTTCAGACTTTCTATCATGAAAGAATGAAATGTATGAGATTGCCCACAGTTTGAGATTTATAATGCAATAGGATAATTCAGTCATTTATTGCTAAAGAATGAAATGTACAAGATTGTGAGAATGAGGGTCGAGATAAATGCTTGTTGAACCACATAATTATTCAATTAATATTGATAGAGGTAAGAGGGGGCAGTTGCTCCTCCTTGATTTTTTTTTTTTTCAATTGTGTTTTTTCAATCATTATTTCCACTATTTCATCTAAAATTACACTTTAGTTTTGAACCTGAAAATTAAGTGTATGAATTTTATTGATTAAAGAAGTATTAAAACAATTTAATTTAGAAAGTGTAGCTTTCATTTTAGAAAGTGTGATTTTTAACGAGACACCAATGAGGTAAATAGTGTAAGTTTTAGTGAGACGGAGAAGTATATGTAGAAATAAAATATTTTATATTTATAATTTTCTTTTAGCAGGTAAGATTTGTAGATGTTGTACCTTTTGGTACTGTGCTGAATCGTATGTGAGATAAATTAATTTATTATTGTCGTCATTAAAGTAGGCATTTAATAATGTCTAAAGTTGTATTGTATTGGAGAAAAATAACCCAAAAAAAAAAATTCGGGGGTGCTCCCTCGAACCCCCATTCATCTTTCCTTTGCTCCTAATTTTTTGCCCCCCCCCCCCCCTTTCTAACATTTCTTGCTCCGGCACTGAAACCGGGTCCATTGGTTCTCCAAGGCCGAGAAAATTATGAAAACTAATTAATATTTGCGAAATTGCGATATATGAAAAAATCAAAATGGTGAACAGTTGCGCGCTCCGTGTAGCTGGGAAGGTATTTAACCTAAAAAAAAAAAAAAGGAGATAGAGAGAGAGAGATATAAATAAAGAGCTTGTTTATTAAGTTAATAATAGTCTCAAAACTCTGAATGAAAGTAAAGTAAAGTAAATAAAGTAAAACTAGCAACGATATTTGCAAAAACAAGTATCAACAAGTTTACAACGTCCTTCAGCATTGGGTCCCCTCAGTCCCTTACATTGTTCACTACAAATTGTGTCATCAACCTAAGTGGTCTTGGCCAATGGTATCTTGGTGGCCTTCCGTAGGGAAGGTGATTCTTCCTGCGAATCCCAGCTTTAATTTCCAACGTTGGTTTCGGCAGCCCCAGAGCTTCCCATCCGCGGTTAAGGAAGCGGCATTCTTTGAGGCCAGATCCTCGGTGTGGGAGTTCGAATCTTGCAGGAGCTTGAGCTGGCCAATTGGTGTTAGAAGAGTGATGTAAATTCTTGGAGAAATTGGTGATGTAAGAGTGATGTAATTGCCTTGTAGGAGGACTCCCTTGGGGCTCTGAAGTATAAGGGATGCTGCCACCCTGGCTGCATAGGGCACATCCCGCGATTTACATCCGCCAAAGGTATGCGAGGGGCCTGCACGCGGTGGTCCCAGATTAGTTCGGGCCAGTTCTTAACCCAGGTATCAAAAAAAAAAAAAAAAAAAACAAATTGTGTCATCACATTTTGTCCCAAAATCCACTGGATATTCATCCTCGCATGCATTTCCAATCATCACTTCATTACCTACAATAAAATAAAATAAAATAAAATAAAATAAAATAATAAAAACTTTCATTTCCAATCATCAGTTCATTACCTACAAATAATATAGTATATAATTGGACATGGATAAATATAATTGGAGTACCTGAAATGATGACAAGAAGAAGAAGAAAACTGGCAAATGTTGTGATGCGTTTCATGTTTTCTCCTTTGTTGTTGTTTGAAGAAGGAAGATATAAGCACATTTTTATTATGTTTTATGTCAAGATATATATATATATATATATATATATATATATATATAAAGACCAACACGCATTTAAGCATAGATTTCCATGATTATCTTCCTCAAGATATTACTTTTTTTAAATGAGTAATACTAAAGTAAAAAAAATTAGTCAATTTTAATAGGATTCATGAATATCATTGTTATTTATTTTCAAACTTTTAGTTTTTCAAATATATAATGACCTATCAAAATAACAAAAAAAAAAAGAAGATAATTTAGGGAAAAATATTATAAAAGAAATAATTTTTTGGGACAATTTTTTTTAAATGGGCGTTCATTTTTGGGGCGAAGATAGTAGTAGTATTTTAATTTATCAATATTATTTTAACCAAAAATTTAATTATATGCATAATGTCTATAAATAGTCATTGATAGAGCATAAATTTATTGTCATAAAGTAAGTTTTAACTAACTAATTGGGAAAATAATTTTTAGAGAAATAAAACTCACAATATACAAGACCAATCCCCTATCTTATTTACATTGTTTCATAAAAATTATTCTTGAAAATATATTTTATGATGCGGTCAATAACATTTTATGAAATTTTATGAGAATATTCAAATTTTCCATATATATTCTACTAAAACTTAATCAAGTAAACAGAAAGTCAAAGTATGAAAAAAAAAAAAAAAGAAGAAGAGAGAGAGCGAGAGAGGGAGAGAGAAAGAGAAAGAGAAAGAGAAAACGAAATGATATCTGTTGAAAGTTGACTGGCTAGCTACTTAAGTCAAATGGTGAATTATACTGCACGAATACATTGTTTGTGGATACAATTAATTTATTCATTTTATTATTAAAGGCGCCATACTCCCTCCATTTCACATGTAAATCAAAATTTTGGGTACAATAAATATAAAATAATGGTATAATAAAAGAAGAAAATGAGTAGAGAAGGTGTTGTGAGTATCAAAACAAAAATAGGAGAGAAAATGAATATAAAAAATAGTAGGTGGATTATTGTTTTAAGTATGACAAAGGGTGAACGACAAATATACGGAAAATACTTAGTGTTTTTTACAATAATGGAACATATTAATAATTGACATCTTAATGTAACGTATTTTAGCATGTTGTTTCATATTATGGAATGTGTCTTCACGACGTTAAAAAGTTAACTAAAATATCAACAAAATAAGGAAAAAACCGACCCCCGTTAAATAATTAGATCTGAGCAAAACACACACCCATATTCATACAAACTCCATAAATTTTGAACACACATCATCGGTCCGTCCCACCACTATTGTTCCTTAAATATAGCAAGATCGCACCATTTTTCTTTACCCAATAATGAATGAGGTAAATTAGAGTTATTCGGGGTTTCAAAATCGACAATTGTTTTCCCAAATTCAAAAATTGAAACCATAGTATCAACCAAACAGAGATATTTCTAATATAGGTTTCAATTTTCGAATTTAGAAATTCAATTTTTAGAAATGGGGGTTTCAATTTCACTTTCATTTTAGTTTTTTCTTGGTTTTTGTTTACAAACACCATTGTTGAACTCCTTCGCTAATGTGTGTGTTAGTGGGTATGTGTGTGGAGATTTAAATGGTTCTTGATACTTAATCCAATTCCTGAGTTTCGTTTCTTGAATCCAAGGAACTATCTTTATGCAATGACTTTTATCTCATGAACTTAGAGAAGCTTGATCTAAGATTCGATTTTTTACGATTGATTTCAGGTTTGATTTTTGAGTTTGATTTTTAGTTTTATTGGGTTTGATTTTATGGGTTCAATATTTGTTTATCCATGGTTTGATATTGAAAGAATGCAAGGTAAAGATGAAATGAGAATGGAGATAAAAAAAATGTTATTTATTTAACGATTGTTGTTTTATTTAACGAGGTGGTTCATTACGTTATTTTATCACAATTAATAATATTTTCACAAATTGATGTAACTTTGACTAATAATTTAAATAAAAAATAATAATTCTAATAGAAATTTAAAAATTTATTACTTGATCACAATTAATAATATTTTCAAAGCAATTTTTATTAGAATTATTAGTTTTTATTTAAATTATCGTGATTACGTCAACTTGACCAATAATTCACATTCAACAAAGGGAGCATTAATTTATTTTGAATCATCTAATATACAATACAAGGGGCAAATAACTGCCTCTTAGCTTCACCTAAAGAGGGGCTAGGATTTAAAGTTGACAACTTGATTCAAGGGCTGAGATTGATTGACAGTTACTTTCTTTCCCCCACTCACACTGGCATGTAACCTCTCCTCCTTTAACCACAAATCCTTACCATCAGTTACAGCAGTTTTCTCCTCTTCTTTCTTCCCACATTCATCTATTGCCCAGTACTACGCTCCACCACCACCGCCTTCATTTAAACAATTGCCCAGAACCATCTTCTTCCCACATCCATCTATTCACAACCCATTCGGACGGCCTAAAACTAACCTAATTAACCCACTATCCTACTCTCACAACAGTTAACTTCTTTGCCATTACTAATAACTTCTCTGCCATTACTAAACGTCTATTCCTTTTTCTCCCTTGACAGCTTCTTATCCCTCTCTCTCTCTCTCTAGATATTCTATGTTCACTCAACCTCCGCTTTACAACTCTTGCACCATTGTCAAATTGATAACAATTCATCCCAGTATGTCCCTTTCAATTGTGGCACTACTGCACTCCTGAAGTGAAAGAGGTATTCGAGCATTGGCAATTGATTTGTTTGTTTTTTTTTTTTCTTTTTTGCAGTTTTAGTTTAGGATTTGAGTAACTCATTTTCTTCATGCTTTTGCATTGCTCACATTTATAGTGCATTGAAATCGGGGGAGAAGCGCGCCAAGTGTTTGATGAAATGCTTAAGAAGTGATACTGTATATCTTTCCTATCTTCGTATCCAATGATAGAATAGAACTATAGAAGTGATACTGTTTAGGATGCATTTTGGTTCTGACTGCAGGCTGTAGTTTTCACTGATTTTGGTTTGGATAAGGCGATTGAATTCGACGATTTCTGCCATCAACATCAAACCGCCGAGACAAAGAAAGGCTGAGATTGAATGTATAAATTTGATCCGACGACTCAAATTTTTTCCCCAAAACCGTTTTTTACTTCCCACTTATTTATAGCTAAAAAAACTCTTGATAAATAACTTCTCACTTATTTCTAAAAAAGACCCTCATCTTTAAAAAAAACTCCCCATAATTGTTTGCTTCCGGAACTTCTCAAGATTTTGAAGATGGCTTTGTTTTTCTTTCCAAAAAAAAAAAGATTTTGAAGATGAAGGAAGCAGGTTGCAACATTTATCGCCTTTCTTTTGTATACAGTCTGCATTGCTTGGGAGCATTCATGAAACGAAGCGAATTCTTCCTATAAAATGACACCGATTTTCTTATTTTCTTCTTCCTATAAAATGACACCGATTTTCTTATTTTCTTCTTTTTATCTATAAGTGAGCCATAGAGTTACAATGTTTGGATTTTAATGGTCTGTGATGTTGAGTTCTTGGCTTACCTTTTACAGATTATGATGTGTGCAGACTATGATTGAACTGATTGGGGTAGAAAGTGTCCGCAGCCATATTGAGTGAAGAAGGTGACTGCTTTATATGGCTATCGACTTGATTCAAATGTGGGATTTAGAGCGGCAGTATTGCAATCTGGTTGTGAAGCCCGGGGAGAAGTGGTCGTGTCTGGATTACTGATTCAAACATGAACATCAGATATACAGGCATTAAGCGTCATTTCAAATCTACGTTCTCCCCTCATTTCATTTTTCTATGATTTTCCATTTCAGTATAGCCTAATACAGTGGATAAAATGAATCAAACGGCCCTAAGAACATTATGGGATTTAGTACGTTTCATAAAAGGAATTCTATATATGACTTCATATGTTTGTTTGGATTGTGGGTTTGATTTAGTGATGCATTGATAATTTTGGTTCTTTGACCAAATTTGAGATGCTTTTGTATTTCCTGTTTTTGGAAATGTTAAGATTTTAGCCGTGAAAAAGGCATGTTAAAAGAGATTAAGAGATTTAAGAAATAACAGGTTCAAATATTGGATCAGCAAAATGTTGTCGTTGATTCTAATACGATTGTATAGTTATTGTTTGGTAGATTGTTAGTTTTATTTTATATGAAACCAGTGAGTAATATTGATTTTGCTGTGACATAATAAGGGACAGAGAAGACTAAAGTTTCCGTTTAGTTGCGGACATAGCTATTTTCTCATTTTGTCGAAAGTCATTAGTCTGTATCAAAGAAGAAGGCAAAATAAAAGTAAATATTCACACTGCTGAGTTTAAGTAGTATCACCCAAGTGATCTGCAATAATTTTGTGGCATAGAATTTTAAATTTACTCCAATATTATTGTTAGATGTCATAATTTTTCTATTTCTTCGTGTTGTGAATCTGTGAATTGTGTTTATACATATATATATATACATGTAATTTTTTATTTTTTTGACGATGTTACAAGCCAAGAAAAATATGTATATTTTGAATTGGGGGAAGTGTCAAAACATTGTACCTCTCCTATATACATGTAAATTGTTAACACCGATTTGGCCTACAAGTGTCTCATGTTTTCATGTTAGTGTTGTTGAGGTTACAAGAAAGAAGATAGTGGGTAATTTTGGTAGTGGATAATGGTTAGGGGTTATGAGAAAAACTGCAGTGAGATGAGGGGCGGGGGGATGACCCATGCCGTGGCACGGGGGTTAGTATGCCAGAGCTTTTTTTTTTTCTTTACCTAACTATGGTGAATCTACATTTACCCATATTTTTCTATGAATATTTTTCTTTGTATTTATTTCTTATTTCAATTTTGATGTATTCTTCACTTTGATTTGTATTCAGTTTTTGAACTCAGTTATGTCATATTTGGGGTAAAATTATCAATATTCTTTGTTCGTATTTGTTTGTTGATAGCACATATCGTGTTCAGTTCCTAAATTTCTAATAAGAAGATTGTAGCTTTACTCCACGTGAAGATGAAATTTTGGATGTTCAGAAGAAGGGTAAATCCATAACATGCCTAAACAGTGTGAGTGACTATGCATAAACATTTAAACATTTTGTATCTTCGATTAAATTATATAAATAGTAAAAAAAGTCACTACTTTCATAAGTAGCACTGTATTTTTAGTACTGATCATTTTGGTACTATTCTCGTGCCCAGGGGCGGAGCCAGGAATTGGCCGAGGGGGGGGCAAAATTACACGGGGGTTCGGGGGCAGCGCCCCCGAAAAAAAATTTTCGGGTCGGACAAGTAAAAAATGGGTCGTATCCATGAAATACAATGTATTTTAGTTAACAAAAAACAGTAAATAATTCAAAGAACGATTGAAATAATGTTGAAGTATTTAACGCAAACAATTTATCAAAATATATTACTCGTACAAAAAAGAAAATCAAATTTGCTAATTAAACTTGGGATAATAGGAAGAAAGACCAAAAACAAAAAAAATGGAAAAAGCCTAACTAATTAATTAAGATTGAAAAAATGTGAGGAAATTAGGAGAAAGAGAAAAACAAAACTGTTAAGAGAAAGAATAGCAAAGATGGAAGACAAATAAAATTAATTGAAATGTAGGTAGCAGGGTTCGAACATGGACCAAAGGCTTTAACTTTACCCTTTCTACCACTGAACTGCACCACTCACTGGCACTAATCTTGAAGTTAATTATATATATACATATATAACAAAAATATGGGGGGGCAAAAAAAAATTTTTTCCACTGCATTTCCGCCGTTGGGGGGGGCGAGTGCCCCCTCCTGCCCCCCCCTGGCACGGGCACACGAATACTAGTAAATAGACAAAAGTAAGTAAGTGTAACTTTTATTTTTTCAGTGTCGTAAATTTACACAAATGCGGACATGATTGAAAAGTCCAAATATGCTATGTATGCTTACAATAGATGAATAGAGTCAGGCTCTTTTTTAAGAACATAATTATTATAATGCAATTTCAAAGTAATACTCACTCCGTTCCAGTTCATTAGATACCAAAAAAATGGCACACATATTAAGAAAAGGTAAGAGAGAGAGAAAGTGGAGAGAGAATATTGTGAGTGTAAAAGTAAAATAGGAGAGAGAATGAGTGGGAAGAATAGTTAGGAGAGAGAATGTTGTGAGTGAAAAAGTAAAATAGGAGAGAAAATGAGTGGGATAAATAGTAAATATTCTTTTCCATTTTAGGTAAGTATCAATTAATGTGGAACAAATAAAAAAAAATATGTATCAATTGAACTGGGAGGAGGGAGTATACTATACAACAAGTAAATCATTAAAATAAAAAGTTTGACCGGTTAAATAAGATTATTTGGTCAGCAATGTACTCCACTTGGCCCTACTATATATTTAAATAAATATGTTTCTTTAAATGAATATTCCATTTTAAAATGATTTCATCATTCAATTAGGCTTCGTTTGTTTAGGGAAAAATATTTTTCGGAAAATGGAAAAAATATTTTTCAAAAAATATTTTTCCTACTTTTCTAAGTAAAATAATTTACGAATTTTTACTAAATAAACATTTTCCGGAAAATGATAACACCCTCACATACACACACACCTCCCACGTTACCCACTCCACATCAACCACCCCTACCCCATCCCCATCACCACCCACCGCCACTCCCCACCCACTCCCCCCCCTCTCCCGTCGAGTAAAAAAAATCATTTTAAATTTATTTTCAACTCCTCCCCCATTCCACTTACCACCCCCTGCCATCCCACCCACCCCCACCCCCATTGAGTAAAAAAATATTAATCATTTTAAATTTATTTTTAACAACTCTTCCCCATTCTACTCACCCCTGCCACTCTACCCCCAACCCCCACCTCACCCCTGCCACCCCCCCCCCTAAAAAAAACAAAAAAAAGATAAATAATATTTACATATTAAAAAAAAACAGTCAGACCAGACAGAAGAAAGACACTACAATAATCTCACGGAAGAAAAACACTACAATAATCTCACGCAGGGGGAGGTTAAAAACTAGGACAAAAAATTTATTTTCAATTATCTTATAAAAACTGTCGGATCGAAGAAAAACACTACAAAAAGTTAAAGAATGTGGTGAACAACTGTTAGCTTTCGCAAAAAAAAAAAAAAATTCACCCGACGCAGTGGGGGGTAGTGGGGTGGGTGGAGGGGGTGGTAGTGGTGAGTAGGGTTGGGTGGTGGTGGTGCTGGGGTGGGTAAATTTGTAGTCAACTCAATTGAATATTTTCTGGAAAACATTTTTCTTACCAAACAGTCGAAAATATGTTTATCTTATTTTTCAAAAAATATTTTCATTTTTCGAACAACATTTTGCAGGAAATTATTTTTCGAAAAATGTTTTACGCTAAACAAACGGAGCCTGAGTTTTAACTTTTTTTTGTAAGTTTTCTTATTTGATATTATTTGAAATAGCTTACAAATTACTTCACCTCTTGCATATACGTATGTACCTGTTGTTAATTAGATAAAATATATACAAATATATTCCATATGATTCTCATATTTGCTACCAAATTTAATTGAAATTGACATTCTAATATGAAAAATTAAGATGGAGTACAATATCTAAAATAAGTATTAGGGGTGAGCAGAAAAATCGAAAAATCAAAAAAATCGAATAAAATCGACGTCGAAAAATCGTACCAACGGTTAATTGGATAGGTACGGTTTATGAAATATTGAAAAATCGAATCTATCGGTTCAGTTCGGGATACATGATTTCACACCGGTTACTCACACCGAACCATATCGATATGCTTCTAAATAATAAATATTCATAATATTTACTATAATTTTACATCAATTCAATTTTCATACTCCCTCCGTCCCGCTAATATTAGCACAAACACTGTTTGCGCGAGAATTAAGGAATATGATATTTTAATAAAATGTTGTGAGTGTAAAAGAATGAGTGGAGAGAGAATGAGTGGAGGGTGTAATAAATTATAATGGTGTTGTGAGTATTAAAATAATATAGGAGAGAGAATGAGTGGGGTTGGGTGAATATTTTATTAATATAAAGTTTCCTTTTTGGGAGTGTGCGGATATTAGCGGGACGCCCAAAAAGGAAAGTGTGCTAATATTAGCGGGACGGAGGGAGTATATATTAAATAAATAAAAAGTGTCTTCAAGGTTTACAAGATTTAGTAAATATTATCAAAGTCAAAGCCAATTACTCATATTAAATATCCTTTAACCTCACATCGCTTGAATATCCTTTAATTTGGTCAATTAGCCAATTAGCCAATTAGTCAAATTAAAAATCCTTTAACCAGCTTGACGCCTATTCGTATTCGCCTCCCCCATCGCTTGATCGCAATTCGCAATCTTATCTTCAAAGATTTACAAGATTTGGTGTCTTTGCTGGGATGTTTTTATATGATTTCTCTACGTATATTTAATTGATATAAAACTAGTGACCTTGAAATTGAATTACTGGTTATGCTTTACAAAAGATATGGTTGATTGTGTGTGTTGTTACGGTGGATTGATTTTAAGACCGAATATTATCGAACCGACACTTATCGAAGCTGAAAATTGACTACACCGAATCGAGCTAAAATCGAGTGGTGGCGATTTATTAAAATTAGAAACCGAATACTTTTGATTCGGTAACGATTTTAGCCTAATACCGAGTTGCCAAAATCTAGGAAGAAACGCGTTTCTTCATAAGTTATGGAGAAACGTGTCCCGACTTGTCGCGCGACAATGAACTGGATATCCAGAACCTTATGAAAGTGATATCCAGAAACCTTCAAATGAATATCCAGAAACCTTCAAAATATTTCTAGATATTCATTTGATGGTTTCTGGATATACATTTGAAGGTTTCTGGATATCCAGAAACCTTCAATAGCAATTTCTGGATATGCCCTGTAACGACCCTAACCCTAGGCACTAGTTTTAGTATAAAATTATATGCTTTTAATATTAATGTTAACTTTATGTGTTTATTTTATGTCTTTAAATTCTTATATCAAGATGAAATGGTTGGAAAATAATTTAGAATCCTTAGGATTTCTAGAAAACTAAAATAAAGCATCTTGGGGGAAAGTATAATAATAGAAATGAATAAAATGTGAAAGGAGGTTAAAGTATGTGGGATAAAGTATTTGAGTAGGAGGGTTTAGTTTACCACTTTAGAACTTGAAGGACTTAGTTGTTATTTTGTGAAAGCCTTGATTATTTGTGGCATGAGGGGCCATGCCCCTTCCCCCTATTTCACTCCTCCTTCTCTCACAATTTGTCAAACCCACCCATACTCCCCATACTTCTTTCACCTTCCTCACTTTCACCTCCTCATTTTCCTTCTTACTTTCTCCTAGCAAGACCCATAGAAGCTCTCCCATGAAAGCCTTCCTTCCAAGTTGCTAGCAAACTCATTTCTCCTCCATTTTTCAATTCAAGAGTACTTTTGTGATTGGTGCATCTAGGAGAGTTGATCGAGCCAAGAAAATCCTCATTCCATCTTGTATTTGCTAAGGTGAGTTATTATGACCCTTTCCTTCTTTAAATGTTCATGAATATTAAATGTTGTCATGGATGTTTTAATTGCTATTTGATGCTTTGGGGAAACCTTCTTGGATTTGAGGAATTTGTTAGTGTTATAGAAAATGTTGTGGTTCTTGGAAGTGGTAAAGAGTGGAAGCAAATGGGTTGTGTTGGATTAAATGGAAATCTTGGAAAATGGTAGTAAATTGGGTGGAAAACCAAGTGGAAATGATCTAGGTTGAGGACATGATGCCTTTGAGTTAAGTGAGTTAGAATGAAGTTAACAAAATTATAAATTCCTTTAGGTTCACCAATTAGAAGGGTCTTAGTATAAAATTTGGTTTTTGGGAATTCCTAAACTAAACTGCTGCTGCTACCAGTTTCTGGGCCGTGGCACGAGTCGTGCCCTGGGGCACGAGTTGTGCCCATGGCCAATTCGTGACCACGAGTCGTGCCGAGGAGGCCAAGTCGTTCTAAGTAACTTAAGAAAAATTGGCACGAGTCGTGCCAAGGGAAAGTCACGAGTCGTGCTGTCAAGGGACGCATGATTCAGAGAAGGGCCAAAAGGGCACGAGTCGTGCCCTGGGGCACGAGTCGTGCCCTGGCCTGGTTACATTGCACCAACTTTAGAGCTGTTCAAACCAATTCAAACTAGAACCAAAATGAAATCTCTTTAACCTAGATTAAAGTAGAATACTTTGGCTACACAATGACATCTTAAGTGATCAAAACGGAATTGGGGAAGTACTTTAAATATTGTTTGGAAATTGCAAGGTAGCCTAGTTTGGTAATTGGACAAGTGGGACTCCAACTTGGTAATTTAACTTGGATCTTCATAAAGACCATGTATTATTGAATATTGTCTAAGTAGGGATAATTATTGATACTTTGTTACCTTACTTGAGTACATATTCATGGACTGTATTATGCTTAGTGTATTACATAAATGTTGCACTATGATATTGATGGAACATGAGTATATATTACCATGTGGCTATGTTGTTTATTTCCTTTGTGGATTATATTCAAGTAACTATTATGTGCTTGATAATTTGTTAATCAGCTGATGTTGGGGGTATAACATAATACGATCAATTATGGAAGTGTGACCTAATGTGATCGGATTATGTTATATCTGTGACCGTCCCCTCCTGTGGCCACAGGTCGGGGTTATAGCATCTGTATTGAGCCAAAAGCCTTACAGAGTTGCTACTATCTTATATGGTTCCCTGAGAAATGGGTCTTATAAGATGTGAGTATTGCTTAAGCAGCTCACCTAAGATTGGTATATTATATCCAATGTTGTACGACTATTGTTCAGAAGGGAAAAGGTAAACCGAGGTAATGTAAAGTGTTTACAGCTTTTCCAATGTGATATATGCAACTTGTTATGTGTTGCATCTTATTTGGCATATTGTTGCATTCATAATAGCTTGCTGAGATTTATTCTCACCCCTCTCTCTTTAATGTTTTTAGATCCCGAGACAGGCGGACCGGCCAAGTAAGGGCGGAAAGGAGTTTGGAAGTGATCTTTTGGGTATTGTCGGGGTACGTATAGGTTGGCGTAGAAAATGTATTTTTATAATTCCTTTATGGAGTTTGTAATTATAAACTTTAATTTCTACGTTAGAACCAATGTCTTTTGTAACTAAACAGATGAATGTTTTTAAAGTGGGTCAACTCCTCCTCCAAGGTGGAGAGGAGTTGAGTTATTTTGAAATGGTAATGTTAATGATGTTTATGTTTGAAAGTTAAATCAAAGTTTTAAAAGTTTAGGAATTTCGGGTTAGTTTGGGGACGCTCTAGCTCGGGACACGTGTAGGTTCCGGGTCGGGGTCCTCACAGTTGGTATCAGAGCTCGGTTAGAGTTCTCGGGTAGAGTCTAGCTGAGTGAGAGTGTGTGATAACTGACGTCGAGTGTTTAATGCAGGAGTTTGTTCTCATGGCGGGTAATGATGGAGATCAGGATCGGGCTTTGGGTAATGTTGGTAATCCGAATGTCGAAATGATGGATATGTTCCGAGTGTTTCTTCAGAATATGGCAAATCAGAATCAAGGTAGGGGACAACAACAGCCCGAAGGTAGGAAACGGCACCATGGTCTAGAGAAGTTCGTGAAGATGTCTCTCCTAGCTTCAACGGAGATCCGGATCCGGCGAAGGCGGAGAGATGGATTGAAGCGATGAATAAGATTTTCTTGGCAATGGAGAGTTCGGATGCGGAGAAGGTAAGATGCGCCGTTTTCAAGTTGGAAGGACCCGCTGAGCATTGGTGGCAGGTAGTGAAGGATGGCTGGGATCGAGATTTGACACCACAGACTTGGGAGAATTTCACGCGCAAGTTCCGGGATCATTTCATTCCGATGGTCACTAGAGATAAGAAGGAGGTTGAGTTTCTGAAACTGGAGCAAGGGACGATGACCATAGCACAATATTCAGCCAAATTTACGGAGTTAGCACGATATTGTCCTCATTTGTTACCGGAGGAAGAGAGGCGGATCTACCGGTTCGTGAAAGGCTTAAGGGTGGAGTTCCGGAAGCAGTTACTGACGCATGACTTCGCCAACTTTCAGGCAGCTGTGAATATGGCGTATCGGATTGAGAATAATATAGAGGAGTGATGGATGTGTTTTTACACACCCATTTTACATGTTTACGAACTTATTTTAGGCTCAAAATTCTGGGTTTTATGTTGTTTTAATATGGTTGTTGAGTGTTTTATGAGTACAGGGTAAAAAGATGATTATGTGTTGAGTTTTGTCAAGAAAAGGGCAAGGAAATCGAGTTGGAGTGGAGCAGAGCAAGAAAATTGTGAAACAGATTCGAGCTCCAGTTACTGGCCTCCAGAGCGGCCGCGCTCAACCCAAGAGCGGCCGCGCTCCATTGAAGAAAAAAAGCCAAAATCCCTGTCCAGTAGAGCGGTCGCGCTCTATACCAGAGCGGCCGCGCTCAAGTGAAGTTTTTGAAGACCAAAGTTGCTGTCAAGCAGAGCGACCGCGCTCACCTACAGAGCGGCCGCGCTCATCCTATTTTCAGCACCAGTTTGCAGCAACTAATGAAGGGCAGTCTTGACTTTTCACACAATTTTGCCTACAGATTTTGCCCTAGTATTAATACTTCAGCAGCAGATTTTAAAAAGACATCTTGGATATTGTTTTTAGTTCTTAGTTTTTGAGTTTTCTAGGGATCTTTTGTTCATCAATTCCGGATCTCTCAGGTTTTGATGTTCTTTTATTTTATGAGTATTGTTATTTTCGTTATGTCGTTAAGTAGCTAAATCTCTTAGATTTGCGGATTGGTTGTAGCAATTACTGAATCTTTATGCAATAGTTTTCATTATTCCAAATTGATCTCTTTTTAGTTCTTCAAAGTATTTATCTTTAACAGTTTTAAGGTTTCAATTTCATGTTAAGATGACTTTGGCCTTTTAATTATTTGGGTATCAATTTCGCCATTAATTTGGGGATTGATACAATTGAACACTTCTTTGAAGATTAGATCTAATTGAGGCCGTTATAGAAATCAAAAGGGTTTAGATTCAATATTCTAAAGTGCTGAATAATTGTTTGATTGTTATGTGGCCGTAATAGAAAACGCAGCTTGATAATAATTAAAAGGGTTGCAATTCGGGCACCACACCGTCCCAATCTTTACTTTTGTGAATGAATCCTAGATTGAGATTAATGTTTTTAGCAATAAATATAGCATAAAGTGAAAGTAATTGTGAATCCAATCCGTGAATCTCCGTTGTTGATCTGAGTTAATTCGTTACGTTTAAATTGCTTTCCTTAGTTTTAATCTGTTGCTTCTGTTTTAGCATTAAATTCCTATTTCAAATCAAAATTCTCTGGTTACTATATTCATTGCTTTTCTTTTACTTGTTTACCAACGAGTCTCTGTGGTTCGACCCCTGCTCGTGCATACTGCTACACCGGTAGTGAGTACACTTGCTCGGTTTTTATTACTAGAGGAGTTTTCCTCCATCAAGTTTTTGGCGCCGTTGCCGGGGATTTGTTGCAAGTAAACAAGTAGGTTAAGTAGTGAATGCAAGGTCGTCGTTCTTTGAAGCCTACATTGGTTCCATTGGACGATAACATAAATAGATTTGAGGAAGCATTTGAGGGCGATCTCCTCTTTAATCCTCTCTTTTCAGATTCGGACATCTAATCAGAACCCTCCACCACCGAGGTAGAGGAAGAAAAAGCCGAGATGACAGAACCACTGGCTCAAACAATGAATGATTACCTTAGACCTAGGGTAGACACTTCTACCTCATGCATAGTGCTGTCCGAAGCAGCAAAGAATTTAGAGGTCAAAGGTCAGTATTTTGCTATGTTACCTAGTTTTCGTGGGCTACTGTGCGAGGATGCCTTGACTTTCTTGAAAGAATACCATATGACGGTAGCCCAGCTTTTTATTAAGAGCGGGAGTGATCAAGTTCAGGTTAGGCTTAAGTGCTTCCCTTACACTCTAAAAGGGGCATAAAAACTTGGTTAATGATGCTTCCTCCCAAAGCATCGCACATGGACTCGAGATGCAAGATATTTTTCTCAGAGGTACTACCCACATCATCTCGGCAGCTAATTTTAGGCGTAAATTGATGACTTTCACACAAGATGTGGGAGAACCTCTCCATGAAGCTTGGGAGAGATTTAATATGATGCTCATTCAATGTCCTCAGGATAATTTTTCTTTACCCTCTTTGAATCAAGCTTTCTATGATGGCTTGAATGATTTCACTCACCGTTGTGGACAATGCGGCAGAGGCTCTATAGGAGCAAAGACCCTGAGGAGACTAAGGCCTTATTTGAGATGTTGAGTGCTAATTCTCAATAAAAGAGTTCTAGGGGGAAAACAAGGGGGTATTGGATTTGATCAAGCATCGATAATCTTTCAAAGCAAATTCTTTGTTTTAAATAGTAAGTTTGACAAGTTAATCGCTTCAAGGCACCTCTTCTAGTGCCAATGTGTTAAATGATTTATGTGCTTACTGTGGTTTAAATTCTCATGCTACTAATATGTGTCCAAGTGGTGTGCAGTTTGGTTGTGATCCTGAACAGGTAAATGCTATGTATGGACATCCCCCAAGGCATCCACAGAACATGCCCTATGGCAACACTTATAATTCAGGGTGGAGGAATCATCCTAATTTCTCGTGGGGAGGTAATCAGAATCCACAAAATAAACCTCTTCATCCTCCACCTCCACAAGGGGCATTTGAAAGAAAGAAGGAGCCTTGGGAGGAGGCAGTAGAGCAGATGAGAGTTGAACAGCAGCAGGCAGCAAAGAATCATGAAGCTGCAATGAAAAAATTGGAGACACAAATAGGGCAGATGGCTGAAGCTGTTCAAGCCTTGCAGGGGCACAAGTCAGGGACCTTCCCGAGTCAAGGTCACCAAGCAAAGGCCATTACCACACTCCGAAATGGTAAACAGGTAGGTAGCGAGGTAACTTCTTCTTCATCTTCTGTTCCACCTCCTGTTTTTGAAATTGTTAATGAGGAAGAAGGTACTAATAAATTGGGGGAGAAATCTAAAGTTGACTCTCCAACCCCCAATCCATATGTACCGGCTGTACCGTTTCCTGGAAGATTTATGAGGAATAAAATGGATCAACAAATGTCGGAGTTGATGGACATGTTCTCTAAAGTGAGCATCAATCTCCCTTTGTTGAATGTGATAAAAAATATTCAGGCTTATGCCAAGTTTTTCAAAGAAATTAATTCAAAGAAACCAAAGTATGGCAAGGATGAGAAGATTATCATGGGAGAGAATGCTAGTGCAGTGGTACAACAAATCCTCCCACCCAAACAAAAGGACCCCGGAAGTTTTATAATTTCTATCAATATGGGGAACTCGAGTAAGGTGAAGGCAATGTTGGACCTAGGCGCTAGTATTAATTTGTTGCCCCATTATATGTATCTTGAGATGGGTTTGCTTGAATTCAAACCTACTTCCATGGCTCTCCAACTAGCGGATCGATCTATTAAAAGACCGTTGGGGATTATGGAAGATGTTTTGGTTCAGGTGGACTCATTAATCATACCTGTGGATTTTGTTATGCTTGAGATGCCTAATAGTGTGTGTAGTCGTCGTGATTCCCCAATTTTACTTGGGCGTCCATTCATGGCGACAACATACACTATTATTAATGTTGGAAATGGAACTCTTTCCATGACTGTGGCCAACGAAACGATTGAAATTTTTGTGCATGATATTATGAAAAATCCAATGGACAATGGGAATTCTTGTAACTTTGTGGAGAGAGTAGATGATTGTGTGCAGGAATATTTGTGGCATGATAGAGCATGTGATAAACTTGAGATGTTGTTGAATGGCAGTGAGAAAACTAGGGATAATGCGGGTTCCAAAGTAATGGCTATTGAAAATAAGGCCGAGGAACATTATTCTGTTAATGGCCCGTCTCACTCCCTAGGCTACTTCAATGAGAAGTATGCGCCATCAGTTGTGGTTCCACCGGTTCTTGAGCTAAAACCCCTCCCCTCTAATTTAAAGTATGCTTTTTTGGGGGAGGGCGAGACTTTACCTGTGATAGTTGCCTCAGACTTGACCCTAGAACAAGAGGCCAAATTAATTGCTGTGCTTTGTGAGCACAAATCGGCCATAGGGTGGACTTTGGCGGATATTAAAGGTATTAGCCCCTCAATGTGTATGCATAAAATTAATCTTGTAGAGGGGGCTAAACCTTCAAGGGAGAGACAAAGGAGATTGAATCCTCACATGGAGGAAGCAGTGAGGAAAGAGGTACTGAAATTGTTAGATGCGGGAATTATATTCCCAATTACAGACAGTGAGTGGGTAAGCCTGGTCCAAGTGGTTCCCAAGAGGTCGGGCATTACTGTTGTAAAAAATGATAAAAATGAGGATGTGCCCACTAGAGAGGTGACCGGGTATAGGATGTGTATAGATTTGAGAAAGCTTAATGCCGCCACCAAAAATGATCACTTTCCTTTGCCTTTCATTGACCAAATCCTAGAGAGGTTGGCGGGTCATGCTTATTACTGCTTTCTTGATGGATTCTCGGGATATAATCAAATCACAATTGCACCTGAGGAACAATCAAAGACCACTTTCACATGTCCCTTTGGTACTTTTGCTTATAGGAGGATGCCCTTTGGGCTTTGCAATGCACCCGCTACTTTTCAAAGGTGCATGACCTCCATCTTCTCGGACATGATAGAGAAGTGTGTCGAGGTGTTTATGGATGATTTTTCTGTGGTTGGAGATAGCTTTGAGGGGTGTCTTGATAATTTGACTATGGTCTTGAGGAGATGTTGCGAGACCAATTTGATACTTAGTTGGGAGAAGTGTCACTTTCTTGTTAGGCAGGGAATTGTCTTGGGCCACATAGTGTCTAGTAGGGGGATTGAGGTCGATAAAGCTAAGATAGATATGATTTCTAAGCTACCTCCCCCCGTCTCAGTTAAGGGTGTTCGAAGTTTCTTAGGCCATGCGGGTTTTTATCGGCAATTTATTAAGGATTTTTCACAAATTTGTAAGCCGTTAAGTAACTTTCTAGCTAAAGATACCGAGTTCATCTTTGACCAAGACTGTCTAGATGCTTTCACTTTATTAAAAGAAAAACTTACTTGCACTCCCATTCTTTCTAGCCCTGATTGGTCTCACCCTTTTGAGATCATGTGTAATGCATCTGATTTTGCTATTGGGGCTGTTTTAGGCCAAAAGATAGATAAATTACCGCATGTAATCCATTATGCAAGTAGAACTCTTAATGATGCACAGCTTAATTATACCACTACTGAGAAAGAATTTTTAGCTGTTGTGTTTGCACTTGAGAAGTTTCGTTCATATTTGCTTGGGTCGAAGGTAATAATCTATTCGATCATACAGCTTTAAAATATTTGTTGAATAAAAAGGATGCAAAACCTAGACTTCTTAGGTGGATGCTTTTGTTGCAAGAATTTGATTTGGAAATAAGGGACAAAAAGGGGTCTGAGAATGTAGTGGCGGATCACTTATCAAGGCTTGAGGATTTCTCGTTTCAGAATAGCAAAGAAGGGGTAATTCCGGTGAATGAAAATTTCCCGGATTAACAACTACTTGCTTTACATGTTCAAGAGCCTTGGTATGCGGATCTTGTTAATTATCTTGCATGTGACATGATTCCTCCTCACTTTACTTATGATCAAAAGAGGAAATTTAAATCTGATGTGAGGAACTACATTTGGGATGACCCTTACTTGTGGAAAATTTGTCCGGATAAGATTGTGAGAAGGTATATTCCGGAATATGAACAATTGAGTGTCTTGCGCTTTTGTCATGACTTACAATGTGGTGGGCATTTCAGTGGTCAAAAGACTGCTAGGAAAATCCTTCAATGTGGCCTATATTGGCCCACCATATTTAAAGATGCGCAAGATTTTTGCAAAAAGTGTGACAAATGTCAAAGAACCGGAGGGATAGGTAAGAAAGATGAGATGCCCCAAAATTATAATCTAGTGGTTGACATATTTGATGTGTGGGGCATTGATTTCATGGGCCCCTTCCCCTCATTCCATGGTTTTGTGTATATATTAGTAGCTGTGGACTATGTTTCTAAATGGGTGAAAGCTATTGCCACCCGGACTAATGATGCTAATGTTGTTTCAAAGTTTGTGTGTGAGAATATTTTTTGCAGGTATGGGGTGTCTCGGGCTATCATTAGTGATCAATGCACTCACTTCACAAACAGGCTTTTCAACCAAGTCCTAAAGAAATATGGGGTTGTTCACAAGTTAGCCACAGCTTACCATCCCCAAACGTCGGGGCAAGTGGAAGTTAGCAACCGCCAAATCAAGGGGGTTCTAGAGAAGACAGTTCGTCCAAACAGAAAAGATTGGGCTTTGAAGCTCAATGATGCATTATGGGCATATCGGACTGCTTACAAAACTCCCATTGGGATGAGTCCGTACAGAATTGTGTATGGCAAAGAGTGTCACCTTCCGGTTGAGATGGAACACAAAGCATATTGGGCTGTGAAGGAACTCAACATGGATCTGAAGAAGGCGGGTGAGAAACGAATGTTGGATTTGGACGAGATTGAGGAGTTGAGGCAAGACAGCTACAAGAGTGCCAAGCTGTACAAGGAAAGAACCAAGAGGTACATGATCAGTACTTAAGGCCGAAAATCTTAATGCCGGGTAAGAAGGTTCTATTGTTCAATTCTCGATTGAGACTTTTTCCTGGCAAGCTGTGTTTCAAATGGTCGGGCCCTTATGAGTTGGTGAAAGTATTTCCACATGGAGCGGTCGAGCTCAAAGATTTGAAATCCGGAAGTACTTTCAAGGTGAATGGGCACCGAGTCAAGCCCTATTACGAAGGGGTGTCTATCTTGGAGGAAATTGATGTGGTGGTGTTGGTAGATGCACCGAAAATCAACTGATAAATCATTAGCATCATGTCGAGCCAAAGACTTAAAACAAAGGCGCTTGTTGGGAGGCAACCCAACCTTAGGTAACTTTTACTGCTTTCTGTCTTTATTTTCAGTTTATCACTACTCGTTAGCTTTGAATTCGCGTTGGATTTTGTTTACGCAATAAGGACATCGCAAATTCTTAGTTTGTGGGTGGGGGTATTCATAAAAAAAATAAATTGTTATTTACCGTTTTCGAGTCGTTAGTGTAGAACGTGTCGAACTACGGTGACCTGAGCCTATTAATGTGGGTAGTCCACTCACATTAATGGGGACGTAGGCAGCGAAAGTACGATCAAATGTTTGACATATTTTTGCCGAACAAAAGTTTGTGTCGCCCTTTATGGGTCTCTCCGAGTTTGTGGGTTTATAGAGAAGTTTTCCTCCATCAAGTTTTTGGGTGGGGGTATTCATAAAAAAAAAAAAATTGTTATTTACCGTTTTCGAGTCGTTAGTGTAGAACGTGTCGAACTACGGTGACCTGAGCCTATTAATGTGGGTAGTCCGCTCACATTAATGGGGACGTAGGCAGCGAAAGTGCGGTCAAATGTTTGACATATTTTTTTCGAACAAAAGTTTTGTGTCACCCTTTATGGGTCTCTCCGAGTTTGTGGGTTTATAGGGGAGTGTAAATAGTTGTCACCCTCCAAAAATATTTTCTTTTATTTTATGTCAATAGATATTATGCTTGTGTGTGTTTGTGGTGATGTGCAGGATAGCACACAACTGATCAAAACTGAAGCGGTGGACCTTAAGGCAGTGAAAAGGAGCAAGAAAAATGACGAAAATTCGCTGTCCAGGTGCGCGGGCGCGCTCAAAGGACGGCGGCCGCGCTTAGTCATGGGAAAAACAGGCATAACTCACTGCCAAGGTGCGCGGACGCGCTCAGACATAGGGTGGCCGCGCTTAATCAATGGAAAATGGGAATCAAGTTCTGTCATCTAGCGCGGACGCGCTTGAAGGGAGGGCGGCCGCGCTCGAGCAAAAATTACGGACAATTTTGAATTAAACCTAATCAGATGCAACTCTCCCCCTTCATTATACCGCCGCCCCCCTTCTCTTCTCTCTAATATTACGAGCTCCCTTTTCTCTCTCTCTCTAAAAATCCCTCACCCAAACTCAAATACCTTCCCTTCCAAACCCTAAATCACCCTACCCACCATATATTACCAAGCCAAAGCCCGATTCCATCACTCAAAAGCCATTAAATCCGGTGAATTTTAGCAATTTCGAAATTGAAGGAAGGGGTTTTGTGAATGCAATCTTGTTGAATCAAGTGGGTTAAGCTCGAGTTGAAGGTGGTATTGTGGGTATTAGCTTTGCAAGGTCAAGTTTGTGGGTTTTTTCCGGCCTTCTTCCCAAACTCCGGCGAGATTTTCCGGCAGCTCCGGCGAATTTTCCGGCAAGCATTGAGTAGGGGTAAGAATCTTGAATCTTAGAATCTTTTTCTGCTTCATAGTGATAATATGTCTACATCTAATCCCAAGCGTAGAAGGGGAAACAAAAACCCCCCGATTGCACCTCGACCTTTGTATGATGATAGCAAATTTGTGAGTGTTGAGGCGGAGAAATTTTTTAATGCTTATGCCGCCCGAAGTTTCAATGTGGAAAAGGGTATTGATATTACTGATATGGGATTGAATGAAATTGTAGAGAGGTGTGGGTGGCAGAATTTATTGATTGCCCCGGTAGTTGGAGGGAGTAGTGTTCTAGTCCGGGAATTTTACGCAAATGCGTTTTCTAGGAAAGGGGAACATGATATGTCTTTTGTGCGGGGTATTGAGGTGGGGTACTCCCGGGAGAGAATTATATCTTATTACAACCTCCCCACGCACGTGCACGCCAACACTTGTTCATTCTTGTACCTCGAGAAACAAATGATGTACAATCCCAAAGGTAACCTCCAGCTGATTGCCGACACGTTCGAGGCTTTGCCGATTGACCCGACACTGCCAAAAGGAGTATTAATTGCTTCTAAACTTCTTCCCCCATGGATGAAGTATCTTCATAGGGTTATCTGTGAGAGAGTTCTCCCCTCTTCGAGGTCGCACGAGGTTGGGTGGCGTAGAGCCACTTTGATGCACGTCATCTTGACGGGGTAAAACATTGACACCTGCTCAATCATTGCCCATGAGATTAATAGGACTTATCAGCAGATGTGAAAGAACAGTTACAACTACCCTTTGATGATTACGGGGTTGATGGGGCTCAATGGAGTTTATTTTACTAAAATCCCTAGGGACATAGGGTTGGAGCCCACTATTACAGAGAGGAAGATTAGGGATAAGAGTCACCCCAAGGGGGTGAATGTGATTGAGCCAGAGGAGGAGGAAGAACAAGAAGAAGAGGAGGAAGAACAAGAACAAGAGGAGGATGTTGTCAGAGACTGGAGAGCGGACCCAGCTGAGGGCATATACTATCTATCGCAGTAGTTGGAGGCGATGGAACTGAGATTTGATCAGCGATTTACTACCCCGGGAGCGAGGAGGCACTCGCGATTGATGATAGGGTACACGCGGTTGATGATAGAGTAAGGGCGGAGATAGAGACGGCCCAAGCATGGCGGGCCCAGCAGGATAGTAGGTGGGACCAACTCTTTAGTCGGTTGCCCCCTACTGGTTATACATGGCCACAATACCCGCCACAGTACCCGCCGCAGCAGCAATTTCCCAGTGGCACATCCGGCCAAAGAGATCAGTGGCAGCAGCAGCAGCAATTCCCTGGAGGCTCATCCAGCCAATGGGGTTATCCGCCACCATGATCGGTTAAGGTTTCCCTACCCTGAGTTTTATAGTTAATTGCATTGGGGACAATGCAATCTTTTAGTTTGTGGGTGGGGGTATCTGTGTTTCATTCTGCTTATCACCATGTTAGTTTAGGTTTTCTATGTTTGTAGTAAAAATTTTTAAAAAAAAAATTTGTTTTCTTTATTTTGGGAACTGTTGGCCTGCGTCTGTGATGATTGAGTGTTATTTGTTAATCCTTATGCTATCTTGGATTTGAGAATTAGGGTTACATTGAGACAATAAACCATGATTGCACCACCTCTTACTTCCATTTATCATTGATCATTGTTGTCATTCTAAGTGCCATTTATGGGATCACTTGTGTATTCTCGGGGTCCCTAGAACATGGTTTGCATGATTGTCAATATCACGTCATTAGGCTATTTTGATACATATGGCTTATTCTTTCATCCCTTTTGTGTACCTTCAGCTTTCTACCACAGTAAATAATATGTTCCGCTAGAACCCCTGTTGAGCCTTAATAGAAAAGAATGGGAAATTAGACCGCCATTCGCCTTCATTTGATGCCTTTTTCCTTACCCCCTTTCACGTAGTTCTAGGATGCCTTACCTTTTGGAAAGTGAACTAGGGAATGAATGGGGATATGGGTTGAAGCTGGGATGAGTGGAATCAAATGTACAAATTGGGGTCAAAGTGAAAAAGGGGTGTGAAATACAATGAAGAGGGGCAAATGAAAAAAATAAAGAAAAAAATGAAAAAAGAAAAGAAAAAAGAAGTATGCGTTTGTATATACATTCTGTCAATTGAAAAAAAAAAAAAAGAATCATTATTGCCCCTCCATTGTGTCACAAGCTAGAAATTAGAAGAGGCCCCAAAAATAAGGGAATGTGCCCAACCCATTGTTGTGTATGTATCAAAAGTTTTAGTTTGTGGGTTGACACATTGGGAAGTAAAAGGGTGAGCGGAGTGAATTATCATAGTGAGGATGGACAAATAAAACGAAGACTTCTTAGTCTCACTTTCCAAGTTCGTATGTCCTTACCTTCTTTTGTAACCGTGAACCGAGCCATGCGATCTTTCGCACTATAACATTTAGAGCCATATCTTCGTTTCATTATCAAGTAGCCGGGTTGACAATTGTGGAAACATGCATATGAGTGTCCCTTTGTGGTTGTATTTGATACACATTATGTTAGAGCATCACTTAGTGAATTCATAAACAATCTTAGAATGTGACAATGGTCTACCATACTTCACTTCATTATTCAGGCCGCGGTGGAAAATTGTGGATTTTTGCATTAATGTAATGTTAATTGATGATTCATGATAGTATGCTTGTCATTATTTTGTGTGAGGATCTGAGACTGTCTGGCCGACAAAATTCCCATTTTGAAGAGAACATTCCAAAAATATTTTGCTTTGTTTTCGTAGTGTAGTTTTATTTTATGTTGGGTAGTTTAGTTTTTGTTTTGTTTTACTCGGGATGAGCAAAAGGTTAGTTTGTGGGTGTTTGATGGATGTGTTTTTACACACCCATTTTACATGTTTACGAACTTATTTTAGGCTCAAAATCCCGGGTTTTATGTGGTTTTAATGTGGTTGTTGAGTGTTTTATGAGTACAGGGTAAAAAGATGATTATGTGTTGAGTTTTGTCAAGAAAAGGGCAAGGAAATCGAGTTGGAGTGGAGCAGAGCAAGAAAATTGTGAAACAGATTCGAGCTCCAGTTACTGGCCTCCAGAGCGGCCGCGCTAAACCCAAGAGCGGCCGCGCTCCATTGAAGAAAAACAAGCCAAAATCCCTGTCCAGTAGAGCGTTCGGGCTCCATACCAGAGCGGCCGCGCTTAAGTGAAGTTTTTGAAGACCAAAGTTGCTGTCAAGCAGAGCGACCGCGCTCACCTACAGAGCGGCCGCGCTCGTCCCGTTTTCAGCACCAGTTTGCAGCAACTAATGAAGGGCAGTCTCTACTTTTCACACAATTTTGCCTACAGATTTTGCCCTAGTATTAATACTTCAGTAGCAGATTTTAAAAAGACATCTTGGATATTGTTTTTAGTTCTTAGTTTTTGAATTTTCTTGGGATCTTTCGTTCATCAATTCCGGATCTCTCAGGTTTTGATGTTCTTTTATTTTATGAGTATTGTTATTTTCGTTATGTCATTGAGTAGCTAAATCTCTTAGATTTGCGGATTGGTTGTAGCAATTACTGAATCTTTATGCTATAGTTTTCATTATTCCAAATTGATCTCTTTTTAGTTCTTCAAAGTATTTATCTTTAACAGTTTTAAGGTTTCAATTTCATGTTAAGATGACTTTGGCCTTTTAATTATTTGGGTATCAATTTCGCCATTAATTTGGGGATTGATACAATTGAACACTGCTTTGAAGATTAGATCAAATTGAGGCCGTTATAGAAATCAAAAGGATTTAGATTCAATATTCTAAAGTGCTGAATAATTGTTTGATTGTTGTGTGGCCGTAATAGAAAACGCAGCTTGATAATAATTAAAAGGGTTGCAATCCGGGCACCACACCGTCTCAATCCTTACTTTTGTGAATGAATCCTAGATTGAGATTAATGTTTTTAGCAATAAATATAGCATAAAGTGAAAGTAATTGTGAATCCAATCCGTGAATCTTCGTTGTTGATCTGAGTTAATTTGTTACGTTTAAATTGCTTTCCTTAGTTTTAATCTGTTGCTTCTGTTTTAGAATTAAATTACTGTTTTAAATCAAAAATCTTTGGTTACTATATTCATTGCTTTTCTTTTACTTGTTTACCAACGAGTCTCTGTGGTTCGACCCCTGCTCGTGCATACTGCTACACCGGTAGTGAGTACACTTGCTCGGTTTTTATTACTAGAGGAGTTTTCCTCCATCAAGGAGCACCGTGGTAAATCTGAAGGCGGAAACAGAAATAGATTTCAAGGTCAAGGTTCGGGGCAGAATAGGGGGCAACCAAGGATAGCAGTTTCGGGAGCAGGTAGAGGAGGATTTGTGGCGGCACCGACAAACCGTTCGCCTCCAGGTCAGTTTGGAGCATTGTGTGGATATTTCATGAAGCCAAGGCATTCGGAGGACAAGTGTTGGAGCAAGCAAGGCCGATGTTTAGAGTGTGGGGCGACAGGCTATTTCCGGAGGAATTGTCCCAAGTGGCAAAAGAAGCAAGCTTCGGATAGTGGTCAAGGGGAACAAGGTAGTGGTGTGAAGAGAGATGTAGATGGAAAGCCCAAGGATAGAGTGCAAGGTCGAGTGTTCGCCTTGGGTAGAGGAGAGGTCGATCCCAATGCCGTCATTAGAGGTATAGTTCCTGTCTCAGGAGTTAAGGCCGGCATTCTTATAGATCCCGGGTCTTCCCATTCATTTGTGGCATCTCATTTTGCATTTTCATTGCATAAATTGCCTGAATCTATGCCTTATGTGTTGGAGGTCTCTACTCCTATGGGAGAGTGCCTTGCATCTTCTTTGATATATCGTGGTTGTGATGTGACTATATGTGGGCATGTATTGCCGGTGGATTTGGTCGAGTTACCAATCCGTGACTTTGATGTGATCCTTGGGATAGATTGGTTGAGTCAGTGTCATGCTTTGGTAGACTGTCGTAGAAAGCGAGTCTCATTTGCTATGCCTGATATGCCTACTTTTATATTTGATGCGGATAAATCTATGTTCGGTTTACATGTTATTTCTGCTTTAAAAGCTAGAAAGATGCTATCTAAGGGGTGTGCGGGTTACTTGGCTTATGTGGTAGATTCCAATAAGAAGTCCCCCGAGTTTGCTCATGTCCCGGTGGTTAATGAATTTAGTGATGTGTTCTCTAGTGAGTACTCTATGCCTCCGGATCGTAAGGTAGAGTTTTGTATTGACCTAGTGCCCGGTACCGCCCCTATCTCTAAAGCACCCTATAGAATGGCTCCAGCCGAGTTAAAAGAGTTGAAGGTCCAATTGCAAGAATTGCTAGACCGGGGTTTTATACGTCCAAGTGTGTCTCCGTGGGGAGCACCGGTTCTATTTGTTAGGAAGAAGGATGGTACCTTACGATTATGTATTGATTATCGTTTGTTGAACCAAGCCACCATAAAGAATAAGTATCCTCTTCCGCATATAGATGATTTATTTGACCAACTCCAAGGTTCCGTTATCTACTCAAAACTTGATTTGAGAAGCGATACCATCAGTTGAAGATTAGACCGGATGACATTGCCAAGACAGCTTTCCGAACAAGATATGGTCATTATGAGTTTGTTGTGATGCCTTTTGGGTTGACTAATGCTCCGGCGGTATTCATGGATATGATGAACCGTGTTTTCAAGCCTTATCTTGATAGCTTTGTGGTGGTATTCATTGATGACATCCTTGTTTATTCTAAGTCCCGGGAAGAGCATGAAAATCATTTGAGGATTGTCTTGTCAGTTCTTCGTGAGAAGCAGTTGTATGCCAAGTTCAGGAAGTGCGAGTTTTGGCTTGAGCAGGTTTCTTTCTTGGGGCATGTAGTGTCGAGTTCGGAAATTTTCGTGGATCCTTCGAAAATTGAAGCCGTGGTTAATTGGAAGCAACCTTCGACTGTGACTGAGGTTCGTAGTTTTCTTGGTCTGGCGGGGTATTACCGAAGGTTTATTGAGGTTTTTTCTCGGATTGCTACTCCGTTGACAAGGTTGACTCGGAAAGATGTATCGTTTGTATGGGATTTCAAGTGTGAAGCAAGTTTCAATGAGTTGAAGAAGAGGTTGACGACGACTCCTATTCTTACCCTTCCGGATGGTTGTGAGAATTTTGTGATCTATAGTGATGCCTCGAAGGCGGGTTTGGGATGTGTATTGATGCAAAATGGGAAATTTATTGCGTATGCCTCTAGGAAGTTATCACCGGCGGAACAGAATTACCCTACTCATGACATGGAATTGGCGGCGATTGTGTTTGCGTTGCATAAGTGGAAGCATTACCTTTATGGGGCGAAATTTGAGATTTTCACCGACCATAAGAGTTTGAAATATTTATTTACCCAAAAGGAGTTGAACAACCGGCAAAGGAGATGGCTAGAGTTCTTGAAGGATTTTGATTGTGTGATTTCTTATCATCCGGGGAAGGCCAATGTGGTGGCGGATGCGATTAGCCGAAAGGCTTATGTGACAGCTTTGAGTACCCAAGAGTTGAGGAGTGAAGTATTACTTGCGAATGTGCGAGCCATTCCTACATTGTATGGAGAGTTGAAGGAAGCTCAACAAGGTGATCCGGAGTTGAAGAAAATTTTAGATCAAGTGCAAGATGAGAAAGCCGGGGAATTTGCGTTGAATAGAGATGGGATTTTAACCTTTCAAGGGAGAATTTGCGTTCCTTCATCACCGGAAATCAAGAGGCGTGTTCTAGAGGATGGTCATAAATCCAAATTTGCGATTCATCCGGGTAGTACCAAAATGTATCAAGATTTGAAGCGTGGATATTGGTGGAATGGAATGAAAAGGAAAATTGCGGATTTTGTTTCTAAGTGTTTAACTTGTCAACAAATCAAGGCAGAACATCAGAGACCGGCGGGACTACTTCAACCATTGGATATTCCGGAGTGGAAATGGGAAGGGATCTCGATGGATTTTATTTCGGGCTTGCCTCTTACCGCGAAGAAGATGGATGCTATTTGGATTATTGTGGATAGAATGACAAAGTCGGCTCATTTTCTTCCGGTATCAACCAAGTTTTCGTTAGAGAAGTTAGCTCAGTTATATATGAAGGAGATTGTGAGACTTCACGGGGTTCCGGTTAGTATTATTTTCGACAGAGATCCGAGATTTACTTCCAGATTTTGGAGAGCATTGCATGAAGCCTTGGGTTCTAAATTGTGTTTTAGTACGGCGTTTCATTCTCAAACCGACGGTCAGTCCGAGAGAACTATTCAGATACTTGAGAATATGTTACGGGCTTGTGTGATGGATTTTCAATTGTCATGGGAAGATCATTTACCGTTAGTGGAGTTTGCCTACAACAACAGTTATCAGTCTAGCATTGAGATGGCTCCGTATGAGGCGTTGTATGGTAGGAAGTGTCGATCTTCGATGTGTTGGGACGAGGTTGGTGAAGCGAGACTTTGGAGCCCGGATTTGGTTCGAGATTCTACGGAGAAGATCAAGGTGATTCGTGATAGATTGAAGACGGCTCAGAGTAGACAGAAAAGCTACGTCGACAATAGAAGACGGGATTTATCTTTTCAGGTTGGTGACTTTGTTTTCTTGAAGGTCTCTCCGAGGACGGGAATTAAAAGGTTTGGTAATAAGGGTAAATTGGCTCCGAGGTTCGTTGGACCGTTTGAGATTTTAGAGAAGATTGGGGATTTGGCTTACCGGTTGGCATTACCTCCCTCACTTTCCTTACTTCATAATGTGTTTCATGTTTCTATGTTGAGGAAGTATTGTCATGATCCTTCCCATATTTTGAGTTCTCCCCCCGATGATGTTCAAGCGGATATGTCTTATGTTGAGGAACCGTTGAGAATCTTAGAGTTCCAAGTTAAGGAGTTGAGGACTAAGAGTATTCCGATAGTGAAGGTCCTATGGAAGAATCAAACCATTGAGGAGGTAACGTGGGAGCTAGAGTCGGAAATGAGAGCAAAATACCCTTGGTTGTTTGAGCATCCAAGTAAGTCTTTTTAAAATTCGGGACGAATTTTCTTTAAGCGGGAGTGAGTGTAACGACCCTAACCCTAGGCACTAGTTTTAGTATAAAATTATATGCTTTTAATATTAATGTTAACTTTATGTGTTTATTTTATGTCTTTAAATTCTTATATCAAGATGGAATGGTTGGGAAATAATTTAAAATCCTTAGGATTTCTAGAAAACTAAAATAAAGCATCTTGGGGGAAAGTATAATAATAGAAATGAATAAAATGTGAAAGGAGTTTAAAGTATGTGGGATAAAGTATTTGAGTAGGAGGGTTTAGTTTACCACTTTAGAACTTGGAGGACTTAGTTGTTATTTTGTGAAAGCCTTGATTATTTGTGGCATGGGGGGCCATGCCCCTTCCCCCTATTTCACTCCTCCTTCTCTCACAATTAGTCAAATCCACCCATACTCCCCATACTTCTTTCACCTCTCTCACTTTCACCTCCTCATTTTTCTTCTTACTTTCTCCTAGCAAGACCCATAGAAGCTCTCCCATGGAAGCCTTCCTTCCAAGTTGCTAGCAAACTCATTTCTCCTCCATTTTTCAATTCAAGAGTACTTTTGTGATTGGTGCATCTAGGAGAGTTGATCAAGCCAAGAAAATTCTCATTCCATCTTGTATTTGCTAAGGTGAGTTATTATGACCCTTTCCTTTTTTAAATGTTCATGAATATTAAATATTGTCATGGATGTTCTAATTGCTATTTGATGCTTTGGGGAAACCTTCTTGGATTTGAGGAATTTGTTAGTGTTATAGAAAATGTTGTGGTTCTTGGAAGTGGTAAAGAGTGGAAGTAAATGGGTTGTGTTGGATTAAATGGAAATCTTGGAAAATGATAGTAAATTGGGTGAAAAACCAAGTGAAAATGATCTAGGTTGAGGACATGATGCCTTTGAGTTAAGTGAGTTAGAATGAAGTTAACAAAATTATAAATTCCTTTAGGTTCACCAATTAGAAGGGTCTTAGTATAAAATTTGGTTTTTGGGAAACCCTAAACTAAACTGCTGCTGCTACCAGTTTCTGGGGGGGCACGAGTCGTGCCCATGGCCAATTCGTGACCACGAGTCGTGCCGAGGAGGCCAAGTCGTTCTGAGTAACTTAAGGAAAATTGGCACGATTCGTGCCAAGGAAAAGTCACGAGTCGTGCTGTCAAGGGACGCATGATTCAGAGAAGGGCCAAAAGGGCACGAGTCGTGCCCTGGGGCACGAGTCGTGCCCTGGCCTGGTTACATTGCACCAACTTTAGAGCTGTTCAAATCAATTCAAACTAGAACCAAAATGAAATCTCTTTAACCTAGATTAAAGTAGAATACTTTGGCTACACAATGACATCTTAAGTGATCAAAATGGAATTGGGGAAGTACTTTAAATATTGTTTGGAAATTGCAAGATAGCCTAGTTTGGTAATTGGACAAGTGGGACTCCAACTTGGTAATTTAACTTGGATCTTCGTAAAGACCATGTATTATTGAATATTGTCTAAGTAGGGATAATTATTGATACTTTGTTACCTTACTTGAGTACATATTCATGGACTGTATTATGCTTAGTGTATTACATAAATGTTGCACTATGATATTGATGGAACATGAGTATATATTACCATGTGGCTATGTTGTTTATTCCCTTTGTGGATTATATTCAAGTAACTATTATGTGCTTGATAATTTGTTAATCAGCTGATGTTGGGGGTATAACATAATACGATCAATTATAGAAGTGTGACCTAATGTGATCGGATTATGTTATATCTGTGACCGTCCCCTCCTGTGGCCACAGGTCGGGATTATAGCATCTGTATTGAGCCAAAAGCCTTACAGAGTTGCTACTATCTTATATGGTTCCCTGAGAAATGGGTCTTATAAGATGTGAGTATTGCTTAAGCAGCTCACCTAAGATTGGTATATTATATCCAATGTTGTACGACTATTGTTCAGACGGGAAAAGGTAAATCGAGGTAATGAAAAGTGTTTACAGCTTTTCCAATGTGATATATGCAACTTGTTATGTGTTGCATCTTATTTGGCATATTGCTGCATTCATAATAGCTTGCTGAGATTTATTCTCACCCCTCTCCCTTTAATGTTTTTAGATCCCGAGACAGGCGGACCGGCCAAGTAAGGGCGGAAAGGAGTTTGGAAGTGATCTTTTGGGTATTGTCGGGATACGTATAGGTTGGCGTAGAAAATGTATTTTGATAATTCCTTTATGGAGTTTGTAATTATAAACTTTAATTTCTACGTTAGAACCAATGTCTTTTGTAACTAAACAGATGAATGTTTTCAAAGTGGGTCAACTCCTCCTCCAAAGTGGAGAGGAGTGGAGTTATTTTGAAATGGTAATGTTAATGATGTTTATGTTTGAAAGTCAAATCAAAGTTTTAAAAGTTTAGGAATTTCGGGTTAGTTTGGGGACGCTCTAGCTCGGGACACGTGTAGGTTCCGGGTCGGGGTCCTCACATGCCCTAACACATTTCTGGATATGCACCTAACAGTTTCTGAATACTCCCTCCGTCCCGCTAATATTAGCACATTTTCCTTTTTGGGCGTCCCGCTAATATCCGCACACTCCCAAAAAGGAAACTTTATATTAATAAAATATTCACTCAACCCCACTCATTCTCTCTCCTACATTATTTTAATACTCACAACACCATTATAATTTATTACACCATCCACTCATTCTCTCTCCACTCATTCTTTTACACTCACAACATTTTATTAAAATATCATATTCCTTAATTCCCGGGCAAACAGTGTTTGTGCTAATATTAGCGGGACGGAGGGAGTATACATTTCACATACTTCTGGATATGTACCTAACAGTTTTTGGATATCAAATCCAAAGCTTCTGGATATCCAGAAGCTTTGGTCTTGGCCTTGGATTTTTTTTTCGGAATATCAAATGCAAAGCTTCTGGCTATTAAAAATATGTTTCTCCATAGTTATGGAAAAACGCGTTTCTCAGCAGACCTACTCTACCGAGTTAAACCGTATCGAGAACACCCTGCTAAGCATAACTCTAAGAATGAATAGGCGTGGTGAAAGGCTTTATTTGCACGGAAAGTTTGGGTATTTTACGGATCAATATTGAATGAATTTCAAACTCATATTATAATCACATTCGGTTTTAACTTTCGAAATATTTTTAAATTGGACTGTATTTTTCAATATTAGGATGAGTATCTAAATACTCCTTCCGTCCCAGTAGAAGCTGTCTAAATTTTGTCTTACACGCAAATTAATAAAATGGGTGGAAAGAAAATATGTTGTGAGTGTAATTTAAAAATAGGAGAGAGAATGAGTGGAGGGAATAGTAAATTATAATGGTATTGTGAGTATTAAAATAATGTAGGAGAGAGAATGAGTGGAGGGAATAGTAAAGATTCCTTTGCCAAAAAAAGAAAGTGAAAGCTATTAACGGGACATCAAAAATGACAAAATGGGAAGCTACTATGGAACGAAGGGAGTATTGTAGAGAGCCTTCTTATTAACTCTTATCCATGTAATTAATATTATTTGTTCTTTGTTTTAAAAAATAAAATAAAAAATGAATGAATGGACTGATATAGGTAGCCTCAAAAGTATTCAGCGAATCGGCCCACAATAAATTAAATCCGTATAACTAACGCAATTACATATCCATGTTCAAATGCCAAAGCCCAACCATGCACTTTTCCAATTCTTAAAATATTCTAAACTCTACACATAATAATTAGAATAATTGATGATACCAAAAATGCCATATCATCCCTAATTTTGTGAGTCGGATTATCCCAGCTGATTGAACGGCATGAAAAAGATAAATAAGCACGTAAATTTAGCTGGGGCTCCACCGGCGAAGCCTCTATGGTGTGAGAGTAAGTATTTGTTATATAAAGAGCATATCAATTGACAATAATTAACAGTCAAAGAATTCGTTACCCGAGTAACACAATTGATGTCTTGTATTTATGGACACTAGATGCGATTTATTGTCTAGGGGCGGTAATTTAGGAGATGTTGAAGAGATTGATTCCAATTCAACTTCTTATTGCTAGCTTTCCTTATTTACCCAGAGCTATAAATCATGATCACCAAGGGTAAATTGGGCAAGTCATGCTCATACATGGCCTTTGTCGATTTAGCTAGCATCTATGTGAATGAATTGGTCGACTCATACTGAGGGGCCGGTACCTGGTGGTCCAAAATTGATCCGGCGAAGCTGGGGAACCTAGGTAATCAAAAAAAAAAAAAAAGAATTGGTCGACTCTGTTAAGTTAAGTCGAGTATATCAAGAGGAACAAGAGTAGGATTCCCCCTGCCATATTAGGAGTTGTATCCTTGTTGGGCGTGGCCCATATTACATATGGTAGTATCTCGACTCGTTGAGTTATGCTCAGTTTATACCGTACAATAGTAAATAAGAATAGTAAATACTACTTTATAATTGAAATCATTCCTCAATTTCGTAATAAATATTGTACTTTTTATTTGTTTTAAAATAAGTGTTGCGTTTTTAAATAAGAAAATAGTTTAAGAACAAATTTACTATATTACAAGCAATTTATAAACAAGTAAAACACGTTTCTTAATAATTAATAATATTGATGAATCTAGTTTTGTTATCCAAAAAGTAATCAATATAGAAATTTAAAAAGAATAGTTCAGAATGGAATACAGGCAATTCTGGTTAGTTGGATTACACTAACCAAGGTTTTCTTTTCACTAACTATTTTGTCTAAACAAATGGATAAATATTAGTAATTTAAAGTCCAACAATGATTGGGTACATATAGAATGTATTTTGGTGGCAGACAAAGGGATATAGGCATAATTTTGTTAAGAAGAATTATTAATATTTAAGTTTGTCAATGCAATAATAGAGCTTACTTAACTTTGTTTAAGGAGTAGCTTAAAACCTTATTATAGCATAACAAACTTTTAAGGCATGAGGTACAAAGAATTATGCTAAATTAGGTTAAAATGTAGGTGTAGCAATGGCCAGTTATAAAGGTTGATAGAAAGAAAAGAAAGATTCTCCTCCTAAAGGCTAAACAAGTCATGAAGGTTATATCCATTACAAGTTTCTTTATGTTTTCTTCTTTGGAAAAGGTTGGGAATTAGATAATTTGCTCAAACTTTTGATCAAGAGAGAATGAAATGTACAAGATTGTCCCAAGTTTAACACCTTATAATACTCACTTTTAAGGATAGTTTGGAAATTTCACTCGATCTCTAGATCGCCGAGATAAAAAGGGTGAACTGTTAAGCAGTTTGACAAATATCCAAATGTCGAGCAATATAACATCAGTTTGACAGATTCTCTAATGTCAAGCAGTCGTCTCAAATTATTGAAATCACGCAGTTTGATATATACTCGAATGTCGAAACAGTCTAACATCAGTTTGACAAATATCTCTCTATAAGCAGTCTAACCTACTGACACCAATGCTCACTCTATTTGATTCCCCCCTCCCTCCAAAAGGGGGAAGGGGTAGACATTCTTGTTGGCAGAGAAGCGTTTGGCAACAAATTGCAGTCTAATGTCAATTTCCACACAACCCCACACACACAGGCATAGGCTGAAACTAGTCCTTAGTACTCTATTTTTTCTCTGGGAAAATGAAAGGTTTAAAATGGCCATATATATTTCATTAAGCATAAGTTACATATAGTTTCCACTTCTACATATACATTAACCATACCACTTAAACCTAGGTAGTAAGTACTCCTTAAGCTACCTTACCAATTATCCCTACCCCTTCATAGTACAAGTCAAAATTAAATCAACAGAAACTCAATGAAGGTTTCCTCTAATGTCCTCCCACCATGCTAATTAGTTCCTCAGCTACTTCCTCCACCAATAACCCGAAAATTGCCACCTCAATCTCCGTCCCGCCCTCCTTGATTTGGTCCTCGTTATACCCTTTCCACCGGGCAACCTCTCTTTCGAAATCCTTTCCGATCATCATGTCAATGGTGTTTGATTCAACTTCTTTCCATGAATCCAACCTCTTGCAAACTCTCTTCGTAACACCTTCACGACTACGGTCCGCTCCATTGTAATTTTCCTCGTTAACAAGTTCGGATAATAGTCTTTTTACGTGTGACGGGATTTGGCTTTGATGCATGAAAGTTGAACTGCCGAAAACCTCCCTAACCAAGTCGTCAGATGCATCAAAGGACAAATGGGATTCGTTGTCATATTCATCTTCTTCTTCATCATCGTTTTCTTGTTCTGACATTCTATTCTCAAGTTCAATCGGATCCAAATCTGCAAGTCTCTCAAATCTTCTAAGCTTTGCCAAAAGCTGGTTTTTTGTTCCTGCAGGTTCAATATGTAATGAGATATCATCAGAACATGTTTGATGTTTCTGTTTTACATTCTTACAAATGAAATTATTAATGGAAAAAAAATGTATTGGTACGAAAAGAGGGTATTTAAGTAAATGCACACTAGAGGGTAACAAACTTGAACTTGATTGAAGTAGAAGATGCAAATTATAACCAAAAATGGCAAATTTTACAGTTCTGCTTTCAAAATCAAACACAAAGAAGAGGGAAACAGAGTTGATAACTCAAATGGGTTCCACTGAATTTAAAGAAGTGATGAAATCAAACCACCAAGAATCAAGGAAATAGAAAGTAAATCCTGCCACAAAACTGGTTACGATTGCTACGCTTGAATTAAATAGAACATGACAGTTGCAATAAAGCTAGCCGTAAACCCCACCACGTACGTGTGGGAGCCAAGTGCGGTCCATGGCTAACAGAAGTAAGTGTACTAGTCACCAAAGGTAAGTGTACAAGTTACCAGACCAAAGTGTATAAGTTACCGCCATGGCACAAGGACATGTTCAACAGACTCTAGCTACACTGATTGTTCACATTGCCTACCCAAAGATTATTGCATTTTTCACGTAAAGATTGTTCAGAAAGATTAGCTCCACCTCTAGAGATAGTTCAAATTTATCTCGGCTTAGTAAATAACTAAATCATAGCACAAAATCAATGGTAATTCTTTGTTGTCGCCATTTTACAAAACATGTGCATCATCAGATTACTTATTCCATTCGAAATGGATCCCACAAATAATTCATATTCCCAAACAAGAATAGTCTATTAGCTTGCGACCTCCCAATCTATCTCAACCAGCATGATTCCCAAATAAAATGCATAAACAATGGTAATATTGAAAACGACACCACAACCGATTGGGAAAAGAAAATTTGAATATTTAAGGCGCACTGAACAAAAATATACATAATATATGAAAAAAAATTACTTACTTTGAACATTTGCATAGCTGCATTCCTGGTCATAATCATCATATTCATCGTCGTACTCGTCCTCACCTTCTTGTTCTTCTCCATTATCGTCTTCGAAAAGAGGGTCCAATACAGATACTGGACTGCATTGTTCTTTCTCTTCCTCTTCTACCTTATCTTTCTCTAAGATCTCTGCTTCATAATTTTCCTTATCCTATTGTTGAAGAAAACATAAAATATATCAATAACACATTGTTAAACTACTTCCTCCATCCCATAAAAAGTGTAGCATTTGATTTGTTTAAACATTTTAAGAAATGTACTTTACTTTTATATTTCTTATAAAAAAAATGCGACACTTATTAAGGGATGCAATATATTATGAGTTGCAATTCTTGTCATAATCCTGTATAAACAACGGTGCAAGGATTGATGACAAATTCAAGTTTGACTATTGAATTTTATTTTAATTTATCACCAATATAATCTTGGATTCTATTTTTGTGGTCCAAATATGAAGCCAAATTAGTTTTGTCCTTTTTCAAAATATAAATTTCTAGACAGGATTGTTAAAGAAAATATTTTTGTTCAGAAGATGTGATCACAACGATACAACTACATGGAAAACAAAGATTTCTACTGGTAGCTCCAAGAGACAAGCAAATGACATTCCACTCCTCCTCAAAGATTCATTACCCAAACAATCACAAGGGCAATCTTGGTCATTTAGCCTCGACAATCCGGCCATAGAATCAGACCAAGAAATCGTGTAGCCGACAGTTAACTACTGCCCAATTCACTCATCAAAGTACCGAGTTAACTCACCCTATTACCGACTCACTTGGTCAAGTACCGAGTTAACTCAAATGCGAATACCCCCTCGCTCTCGAGGAGTTTGACCCACTTTTAACAGTTAATTCAATTGAACTTTATCGTATTTTAACAGTTAAGTCAATTGAAATTTATCGTAATTTCATGAAAATCCTGATATAATTTCGCTATTCTAAAAATTATTATTATTTCATCGAAATACTATTAATATTAATTTTTAGAATTATAAAGAAATATATAAATATTCATTAGGATAAAAATTTAATTTAGTTGAAAATAAAATTGGAAAAAAAAACTTTAACGGGCGGAGGTAATACTACTAATTTCAGTAACTTAAGAAACGGAAAGGTAAAATTGACAAACCTCATTATAGTGGCGGCTGGGAGAAGTGAACGGAGACAGGAAATCCGGCGTCCGGCGACTAGGAGGACTTTGAAGAAGAGTGAAACGAAAAGGGCTTAATGGGCTTGCACAGAAACAGTTATCACAAGAGCCAAACTGACCATTATCTTCTTCTACCTCTTCGGACATGGAACTGCAAGAAGTCTCCAAATCCAAAAAATATTCCTCATTGCTCTCAGACCACACAGCACTACTAAGCCTACTGATATTACAAGAACATGAAGATAAGTCAATTTCATAAGCACTTCTATTACCATCCAACTCAGCAAGAGCAGTCTCTTGTTTTGATAATGCGCACGATGTGTTGGACGAATTGTCCGAAACAGGTTTGACACCAATTTCGCGTTTCTTACTCTTACTATTCCGATCCTTGAGCCGTTTCAGGAGTGACCCAAATAGCCCAAACCCAGAATTTTTCGTTTCGGGTTTAGGAGTTTTAATGGATTGCTTTTGAATTCTGATTGCAGCATCGTGCAACATGGCAGCGGTTGTGGCGGGGACATGGAGGAAGACTTTCTTGGGACTTTTCGCCGGGGATTGGAACGGGAAGAAGGGAGATTTTCTAACGTCGGGTGAGTCATGGAAGGAGAAAAAACAGGCATGACTGCAGAGATTATTGGTAGAGGGCTTGCGCTTCTTGAGATGAAGGGTGGGTTTGTGATTGTGATTGGGATTGAGAGAAGAAGAGGGTTTGTTGAGTTGACAACGTCTGTCAGCAATGTAGTCATGGATGTGGAAGGGTTCTTGGTCTTGAGTAAGGAGTTGGTGTAAATGTTTATGAGCCATCATTGAGGAATTTTAGCTTTTGACAACAGAGGAAAGGAATGATGATGGAGGAAAAGGAAAAAGGAAGAAATTTGAAATGGAGTTGGGGGGATTTTTAAGATGTGGAGCATGAAAGGAAGAGATTTGGAGAGTGGGTGTTGAAGAGAACGGAAAGGTGGGAAGGTTGGAAAGTGGGAAATGCTTGGTACTAATAGTGGAGGGGGGGGGGGGGTTGTGTTTAAGGCAGAGAAAGAAAGATAGTTAAGGCAGAGAGAAGACAGAAAGAAAATTAAATATCATCACAACTCGAAACTACCAAGATTACCCATATTTTTATTGTTACTTTCTTCTTCATTATTTGGTTTAAATATATAAGCCCTCTTAGCACAAACAACGACCTATATAATTACATATAATTTACTAAACTTCGCATACAACTGGTGCTCAAATCCACATTCCTTACAAACCCAACATCTAGATAAAAACCTAACCTCCCTTCTTCTCATGTCATTCTGGCGAACTTAGATCTAGTTTATCTCATCTCCGTTCCTTCGTCTTCTCCGTTCAGACCTGTTGATTTCTCTAGTGTCGTCTTAAATTAAATCTGATCGTTTGGATTTCTCTGGTTCATGTTTCTGGTAGCTATAACGATCTGAACTTTTGATCTACAACATTTCTGGCGCATTGTCTCTTCATACTCACCAGATTTGGCGCATCATTAGGCTAACATTGAAAATGCTATGAAAAAATTACTCTTATACCCAAGTATAAGAGTAATTCTAGTCTTATATCTTAGGTGTAGAGCAGTTGTTTAATAAAATATGATATTTTTTTATTCGTTTTTATGAAAATATGAAAAATTGTGAAAAAAATACTATATACCTAAGTATAAGTGTAATTTTAGTCTTATACCTTAAATACATGGGCAGACTGGTTGGGGTAGTATTGTTTTTTCTAAACAACGTGTCTAAAATAGACATCGATTTTGAGTCTGATAGAGTATGTTAAACATTTGTTTATGCCTTTAAAACTTCATTATTGTTAACGCTACATGAAGTATGAGCAGAATTTAGAATTTGAGAGGAGCGATGCCAAATTCCAATTTAAAGTAGTTAACGATTAAATTTTGATTGTTAACATAGCCCAAGTATAAATCCGCTTAACGCCAAGGCAATCAGGCTTATAAATTTAAATAATTTAGTAGGAAAATTTATCTTAAAATTTAATTAAAACTTATAAAATCTAATTATTGTAATAAAATTTTAATTTTTAATATTTTTAATGTTACATCAAGCGCATCAAAATGGGTTTTTGCTTGAAGCAAATGAACTAAATCAATAGTATAAATGGCACCGGTACTATGAACAGTACTATGAACAGTGTGAAATTAATTTTTCCCATTTTGCCCTTACTAAGTTGTCACTTTTCCATTTTGCCCCCTTTTTTTTAAATAAAAAATAAAAAAAATACCACGTATCCTCGAACACTGACTTTTACTAGTTATTGATACAGTGCAGTGAAGCTACTATGTAGAATGGTTCCTGCATTGTATTGTGGGTACGAAAGAAAGAGTAGTCGTACTTTTAGAGTAGTAGTAGCGGTGGTACTACTATTACTACAACTGTGCAATCTTGTCTATAAATTGGTAGAAGGGAGGGAAGGAAAGATGTAGGAGGTGGTCCCATGTGAAATCGTCTCACTGTGTAACAGGATTATATTTCTTTTTTTGAAAGTGTTACAATTTTTTCAATGTAAGTATTACATTTAGAAAATATAACATTTTAAAAAAAGATAGTATACATAATTCTATTGCATCGTGTGACAGTTTTAGAAAATATAACATTTTTAAAAAAGATATTTGAGAAGAAAAAAAATGATGAATAATAATTACCTTGAACATACTATGTTGTAGTTGTAGAGGTTCGGATCCAGGAGGAGGGTGTACCTCTCTCCTTTTGTTTTTTGTTTTTTTGTTTTGTTTTTTTTATTTTTTTTGATTACTCGGGTTAGAACTGGGTTAATCCCTGACCACTTAGTGCAGCCTCTGATATCTTTGGCGGAGGTAAATCGCGGGATGTCTTATGCGGCCTGGCGGCCATATCTTTCCCAAGGAGCCTCCTACAAGACAATTACTTGGCTGCTCCACAACACCAATGAATTGACTGTTCCACATCACCAAGAAACTGTCAAGATTTGAACTTCCCACACTGAGAATACAAGCCCAGCAATACTGTTTCCTTAACTACCTCTCTCCTTTTGTTTCTCTCACTCACTAGATACTAGCGTGTAGAATGTTGCCCCTCTTTAATGTTTTAAGATGTCAATTTCCTCCTTTATAAATTGTAATATGTGAAATCATAATTTCTATCAATTTTGATTTGTGTTCGTACCAAAAAAAAATAACGCTACATAATATGCTACATAATATTTTTACCCTATTTACGTAAAGTAACTGTTGTGAAAAATTAGTTTTTTTCAAAATGTCATAAAAAACTAGTTTACAGAACAGTTCATCACTCTTATTAATTAGACTTAGTACTTGAAAACTAATTTTTTTCTTATGTTACGAAAAAATTAATTTTTTGTAAGATTTTGACATTTACGTATCGTATATATTCCACCGTGTAATATTTTACTTTTGTAAAGGTTTTGCTCCCGTTTGTTTTTTGGCCACTAATTTTCATCAGCAACAAGGATCATCTAAATCTAAATAAGGGAAACTAATTTAATTGGTTGAATACAAGGCCAAAATAGGGTTGTACAAAAAATTCGTGAAATTGGACCGTATCAATAAAATCAGACCAGTGCAGTAAAAATTGGTACGAATCAATAGTATTGGTTCGGTCCTGATTTCAAATTTTTTTGTAACCGATTATTTGATCTGGTCCTGATTTTGAAAAAAATATATACGGTACTTTACCGCAACCGAACCGATTATTATATATATATATATATATATATATATATATATATATATATATATATATATATATATATATATATATATATATATATATATATATATATATATATATATATATATATATATATATATATATATTATACTTCATAACTTATAAGATAATTTAGTGAACTAGATAAATTAGTATAGTTTCTGTAATTTAAGGTTGTTTTGAATCAAATTATAATTATTTTAACTTTTAAGGGTCTTTTTCAAAGTAATTAATTGTTTGACTTTGTTTCTGATTATTTGTAGTCAATTAATTAAATTGAAGCTAGGTGTGATATTTTGTTGTTGTTGTTAGTTTACAGATTAGATTATCAAGTTAATTTCAATAGTTTCTGTAATTTAATATTGTTTGACAGTTGAACATTAATTTTGGACTAGTTTCTGTAATATAGATTTATTTTTCTTTTATTTTTCTTTTCTTTATTATTAGGGTTTTTTGACAATAATCCACATTTAACGAAGGTTTTTTTAAAATAAATTAATTGTTGCACTCGGATTCTAACTAGTTGAATTCATTTGGTTGAACTGAATTAAAATTTTATGTGAGTTTCTTAGTTGATTGAACTGAATTGACAATAATCCACATTTAAACTTATTAATAGTACTTAGTTGAGATGCAATAAACCTCATCTGATACTCGTGAGATAACCATTGATTTCTATTTTTTTATTTTTTTTTGAGCTTGTTTACAACTTGGTATATAAATGTGTTTTTTTCTTTATTCATTATTCTATCAACATTGATTTCTATGTCTTTTTGGTTTGTTTGTTTGTTTGTATTGTGTTTATGAAATAAAAAATCGTTTTGCAAAGTTGTAACTTGAAGGTGGCATAGTCGACTTGATATTGCAATATTTAGCTTTTAGTTTTCATTTTTATTCTATTTTTATGGTTAATTTTGAAGGTGTACAATTAATGTTTAATGTTTTCTATGTTGTGGTTTGAATATTGAGTATTTGTGACATTTTGTTTATTTATTATTTTGTTGATGTAACTAGTTATACTCCCTCCGTCCCACCAAGAGTGTCACCCTTTTAGGGGTGGCACGCAAATTAAGAAAAAAAGTGGGAAGAAAAAATGTTGTGAGTGTAATTTAAAAATAGGAGAGAGAATTAGTGGAGGAAATAGTGAATTTAAAAAGTGTTGTGAGTGTAGAGGAGAGTGAATTAGTGGAGGGAATAGTGGATGAGATAATAGAATATTAATAAAACATTTCCTTTTTAGGAAAGGTGACGCTTCAAACGGGACGCCATTTTGGGTAAAAAGTGACACTTTTGCTGGGACGGAGGGAGTATTATTTAATGAATTTTTTTTATGTTATTGTAAAAAATTATATTATATTATAATTTGTAAAATCGACGGAATTAGACCATTAAAACCAGATCGATGGGACCAGTCCTATGATCTGGTTATGATCCAAAAATTTTATAGAACCAAAGTATTATTTTGTTCCAAATTTTTTAAAATTTTAATAAAAACCAAATAAATACGGATCATAAACACCCCTAATACCAAAATAGGGGGAATTAGGGCTGGCAAATGGTACTCTTCCGTACCAACCAATCCATATATCAACCGTACCAATTGTAATCGGTACAGTGAAATTGGTATATACCGAACTTTCGGTACGGTAGTACCGTACCAATTAGTAAAAGTGGTTGGTACGTGGTATATAGAAATGAAATCGATTGGTATACCGAAATACCGACTTATTTTTAAAAAAAATATATAAAATATATATTATTATATACATATAAATATAATTAAAAAAAATCTAACCCTAAAAGTCTTAATTCTAATTGAAGATCTGTTTCTTTCTTCTCTCCAGCGGCCGTTTCTTTCTTCTCTCCCTCTCCCTCACGCTTCTTGGCGTTCTCGCTCTTTCTCTCTCTCAATCGTGAGTTTTCTTCCCACACCCTTCCGCCGGTCTTCTCTTCTTCCCACACCCTTGCGCCGACATCAGCTCCGCTCCACCCCACGGTAAGCTTTCCCCCTTCCATTGAAGAGTTGTTTGAGCCTTTTTGCTCGGGCCTTTTTTCTTCAAATCTGAGCCAAGATCTCTTCAGATCTGATTTTCCTTGCCTTATTCCAGGTTAGTGAGTATCTTTTCTGACTTTGATCTTCAGATTTGTGGAAATTTTCAAATCTGTAGCTGTATATTCATATTTGCTACATTATCTTTTCTTGGGTTTTCTGTAAATTCGTGTTTTTGCTACTGCTTGTGTTGGAAATGAATGTAGTCATTTGAATGTGCTTAATTTTGTATCGAGTTCCTTGGACTGAATTTGCTACATTATCTTTTCTTGGGTTTTCAAAATTATTAGATCTTTGTATCGAGTTCCTTGGACTGAATGTGCTTAATTTTGTGATTCAGACCTTAATGAGATTGTGAGAAAATTGTTACCAGTGATATTAACATTTGTGTGTGGAAGAAAAGCACTTAGTTAAAGTTTGTTTGTTCGTTCTTAAAGCTTATGCCTGCTACCCATTTGATGAAATACCAGTGAGTTCTGCATCTTGTTGTTTCTTACTTACTGTATTCACTTAAGTCACGAATCGCTATTCTTCTTCTTTGTTTAGATTTCAAGACCTTTGTTGTACTAGTTCGTTTCAGTTTTAAGTATTTATAATCTGTTTTCTGTGTTTTGAGACGTATTTTTGTTATAATATATTGTTCAAAACAATATAAATGCATTTTTTTTGTCTTTATTTACATTTGGTATATGTCTAATACCAACCGAATACCAACCGTACCATAAACTTGGTATACCGACTTTTGTGGATGGTATTGGTACAGATTTTCTTATACCAAATCATACTTGGTTGGTACATGGTATAAGCAAAATAAAGCCGATATACCAACTGAACCACCCTTAGGGGGAATGGTTCGATTGAAGCAACAAAAAGACCAGTTAGAGAGAGAGAGAGAGAGAGTGACGGGGGATGGGATGTAACGGTGGATGACTTTGTTGGACCATTTCTGCCCTTCCCATCCTTACTCATAAAGTTTTTTAAATAGTTTATAATTTTGCCGTATCATCACTTTATATATTTTTTAGGACAACCTTAATGATAGGTTAGTGTGGAGATGGCCAAAATGGGCCTAAATTTGTGGGAGGTCCACACGGACTGTTGCTGTGGCCCGAGCTCATCCAGTTCGTGGCCCATATTCTGCCCAGCCCGGTTTGCATATGGGGCAAACTTGGATCAAGGAAGTCCGTACGGATCGGGCTTTGACCCGCCGATCGAAAAAGTCGTTTGGTTCGTAGTCCGTTGGCCCTTTTACAATGAGGTCCGCACGGACCTATTTGTAAAAAATAGGTTTTTTTATCTACTAAACAATTTATATACTTTAAATTGTTTGGTTTTTTTATCTTTTTTTATATACATATTTGTAACAAATATCAGTAATAAAAAAAGTTTAAAATATTATTTTCTAGTCAATAAAAAATTAATAAAAAAAATAAAAATAAATAAAGGGTAGTACGTTCCTCTTTTCTTATATACACTTTCATTTGTTTAGTTTTTTTTATCTTTTTTTATATACCTTTTTGTAAAAAATATCAGTAATAAAAAAGTCTAAAATATTATTTCCTAGTCAATAAAAAGTTAATAAAAAATAAAAATAAATAATGGATAGTCTGTCCCTCTTTTCTTTTATATACTTTCATTTGTTTAGTTTTTTTCTATCTTTTTTTATATACATTTTTGTAAAAAATATCAGTAATAAATAAAGTCTAAAATACTATTTTCTAGTCAATAAAAAAATAAACACACATTTATAAACCCTATATATCCCATGCCCTAACCCTAAATCATATTTATACCCCGTACCCTAAACACTACTGAAAACTGGACAATTACCGATGGAAAAATCCGTCAGTAAACCTTAAAATTTGTCGGTAATAGTTGTTTAGCGACGGACGCGTTTCGTCGGATTCCGTCGGTAATTCTTCGCTGGTAATACCGACGGAAATTTCCGTCGGTAATTCTGACGGACGGTCCGGCGATTGCTTAACCTGAAAATAAGACAAAACACGTAAACTAAGTCGGGGCTTCACCGGCGAAGGCCCTCCGGCGTGAGAGTAAGTTCACGATTTTGTGGTGAGATAAACTAAATTGACAGAGTTTCGAAATATCAAGAGTAACGTACCAAATAATGTGATATATGGCTTGTATTTATAGGGATGGATTGACAGAATCCATATTGAACTTGGACTGTAAAGAGATAAGGTATAATCCTAGGAGGATTATATCTGCTAGAGAGTCCTTATTTGATCTGAATTGTAGGTGGTAGGGATGGCCAAACCGGACCGGAACCGGACCGGAACCGAAAAACCGGATCGAAATTGGACCGAAAAAGCCCGGAACCGCCATGAACCGTCACGAAAACCGGCAGGGTGCCGGAACCCGGTTTGGATAAGAGGCGGTTAAGGGTCACAAAAATGGTGAACCGGGACGGAACCAGGCAACCGTGAAGCCGGACGAAATTCATTGTTTTTCAATAGAACCGACCGAACCGGGCCAGGAAAAGCCCGGAACCGGACGAACCGGGGAGAAAACCGAAACCGGATTAACCGGAACCGTAAACAATCCGGGCCGATTAAGGTTCATACATTTTTCGAACCGGAACCGGCGGTTCCGAACCGGAACCGGGCCCGGAACCGGTTTTGGTCATCCCTAGTAGGTGGTGGTTACAATTTTGATAAGATTGTAACTGTTGAATCCTTGTTTGACTAGGATTGTTGTAACTGTTTGCCGGTAAGTCGAGGAGAGTAAATTTCTTATCTCGTCATTTGCAGGTAGGCCGAGATGCATGAATTTGTCTCCTCGTCATATAAAGCTCTGTCGACATGAAGAAATGCCGAGATGCATGATTTTGCCTCCTCGTCATATGACGAAATGTCGAGGAGAATGATTTTGTCTCCTCGACATATGAAGATATGCCGAGGTGCGAACTTTTTTCTCCTTGTCATTCATGACCTTCTCGGTCCATGATGAGCCGGAGAAAGAATAAGTACCATAGAGAGCCCGTTGATAACGTCAAGGTCGAGGAAAGCACCTCGTCCTCTATGGAGGCGATCTCGGCATACGAGGGAGGTCTCATCGGCCCTCATAGTTGGGGCATATTTTGCTTGCTTGTTGGGCCTAGATTGGCCTTATTGATGACGAGGTACGAGACCGAGGGAGCCCATTGTTGTCTCTCGTAACTCAGAGATGGATTATGTTTATAGCCCAATCCACTTGGGCCTGACCCGGGCAAGCCCATGTTCGTATCTCGATTTATACTGTTCAGTGGCCCCCGACTTTCTAGCTCAGCTTAGGACGAGGAGAAAGTCATCTCGTCCTCGGCTATGAGAATACGAACATGTTGCCACGTGTCGGAGTCGCTTCAACTGAGCGCTGTTCCATTATCTGTCGGTTAATAGCATGATGATGATGTGTGGGCCCCAAGGCCTGACATGCCTTGGAAGTTGTTACGCGTATTTAATTTTTGAGGGCGTCACACCCGTTAGCCCGTTTTGATTTCGGGTTTAAACCGTTTTGTTGAGTATAAAAGCAAATGTCCCCTTTCATTTCATCCTTTCTTCACTTAGGCATTTTGAGAGCGTATTTGCAAGAATCAAAGTCCCACCGTGTTCTTGAGCCCAGAATCTCCGACGACCCTTGAATTTTTCGGCGAAGTTGATTCAGTTGACCGATTCCGTCCCTTCTTCAGAAAATAGGTATACATTTCTTCCTTCCCCTTATTTTCGTATCTGATTGTACAATGTCTAGGGTTTTGGTAGGACTTTAGATTTCAAAAACCGCCATTGTTGAGCTGTTGAAGCTTTCTTCTGGAAAATTTTGATTCTTGAATCTTCTTGCCCCTTCATTCCCCTTTAGAAATGGCTCGTTCTTGGGACCATTCCCCTCGATTCATTTACGGAAACCACAAGGGCAATCTTAGAGTTTACCAAAGAGAAAGAGGGCCATGGCTGTTGGTGCACTTGACAGAAATAGGGGACATGTTGAGGAAGTATGGTCGCTCAAGGATGTACATTCAATACCCTGATCAGACGAGGATAGATAGATTTGATTCCTTGTCTCCCAGTATCGTGTTGTTCGAAAATAGAGCCGAGATGATTGAGCATATCAATTTATTCTACCCGTCCTCGGATCTCTAGCTGTGATGATGTGCCCACCTAAAATTTCTCGCGGGAGGAATTCGATTTTTTGCGTTTCTTTGAAAAAACCAAATAAAACCCGGAAAAAGAACGGAGTCGCCACGCCATTTTTGTTTTAAGGGCCAAAACTTTGAAAAATGCCCGAGATTAGAGATTTGGGTTCGGAGGTCATGTTACACGCCGGGAAGGACGTTAGTGTGCACCCGGAATGCCTCGTAAAACGAGTCTTCCAAGCTGAAAATCATTTGTGTGTGTGTGTGTGTGTGTGTTTTGGCCAAAATAAGTTGAAACTCAGAAAAGTAAAAATTGGGATATCTTTTTAAGACTTTAAACTGATCCCATGATTTTTTGGAAGATTTTTGGATTGAGATTTGGTACTCAAAAGACCTTTTGAAGTTGAGAGTCACTTCTGCCAGAATGAAAAAGGCAGTGGATCTTTGATTTTGAAATGGATTCAAGGGTCTTAAAACTTCATAATCTGGATAAACTCAGAGAATGAAAGTTGTTTCAGACACCATAAATAAGATTTGTGCGAAGGAATTTTCCATTTTGGAGAAGATTTGAGGGGTCAAAACCTTCTGGAAATCTCAGATATGCAATCTGGATTTCCAGAAGCTGATGAACTGGCCTCTAAAAGAAAATTTGAAAAGAGGATTTTTACTCACCCAAAAAATAAAGTAAAAATATGTCTGGAAAGCTCTGGATGTTGGCTACAAAAAGTTTCTTGTAGTCAACACCAAATTCCAAGTTTATCTGTGTCCAAAAATTAAGACAATGGACTGGGATCTTGGAAAATTGCTACTGGACAGCAACTTCTCAAGAAAGAAAATATGATTTTAAAGGGGGTTTTTTGCATCCATGCTTGTCCCCATTTCCCTAGGTTTTGGTTAGTGATCACTTGACATTTTAGTGGTGAATCACCTATACCAAACCATCCTTGGGATACATTAGGACTAAGCACTTCATTTGCTTGGGAAGGGGAATTTTATCCTTTGAAAATGAGATTTGATGCTTGAAAATGGTTATTAGGGTTTTGAAAATGTGTTTTCTTTGCAAGAAAGTAAGAGAACTTGAAAATAATGTTGATCCTTGTAGAAGATCATCCATGGAGATGAACTTCCATGGTGATCTTCTTGGATCTAAGACAAGAAGATGAATGAACTACATTTTGTAGCTTGAAAATGCATGCATGGATGAGAGATTTAGGGTAAGAAGAGGGAGGTTATACCTATCTTCTTTGTGTTTTGGAGCTTTGGCTTGAATGTATGAGTGTTTGAGGCTTTGAATATGATGGTGAGTGAGTGAGATTTGGGAAGATAATCAAGAGAAAAGAGTGACAATTCAAGGGAATTCTCACTATTTTCTCAAGTATTTTCGCCAAGGTGCAACTATGAATTGTGTTCTTCCTCTTTTTTTTTGTGACTGGAGGGCTCAATTTATAGCCCTCTGAATTTTACAAAGTCATCCGCGCGGACAGGACCTGCAGCGTGCACTGTTCATTAAATGCAGCTCCAGGCTTTGGACACAAGGAATAATCTTTTCAAAATTCAAATTAATCAGCCAGTTTTTGTTTCCAGCCATTTCTATTTTTGGTTTTTCTTATTTCTTTTGCTTTTTTGATTCCTTTCCTTGGTTTATCTTTTTTTGGCAATCCCTAATCTACCCTTACTTGGTTAGAAATGTTAGGAATGTTAGGAATTGTTAGAAATGTTATAACTTTCGTTAATTTTCTAACGAAAATTCTAACAAGCTCAAATTGGAGCACTTACAGTAGCCCCTCGGCGACGGCGCTTTCGAAGGAAGCGGGGTCGTCGATAAGAGTAAGGCTCCATATTTGGCGGGATGATCGAGTGATCGGGTGGCTGAACCTATTTAATAGGCTACCTACGTATCCCGAATGGGAATCAAGCCAGTCGTAGTTCGGGTCTTTGACCCTGGAGATGATGGCGTTTTAGGTGCCTCGAACCTGATGAGCGAGTTCTGCGGTCGGTTCTTTGGAGAGAAACTTCTCGCTTGGGGATAAGAGGTGACCATTTTCGGTCTGATGGCTATCCGCTCTGCTGGGGATAGGAATGACCATTTTCGATCTGATGACTATCCGCTCTGCTGGGGATAGGAATGACCATTTTCGGTCTGATGGCTATCCGCTCTGCTGGGGATGATTGTGATTTATCGTTTTCCTAGTGTTGTGTGTGATAGCGTCTTAGGTGCCTCGAACCTTGGAGATGGCGTTTTAGGTGCCTCGAACCTTGGAGATGGCGTTTTAGGTGCCTCGAACCTTGATGATGGCATTTCAGGTGCCTCGAGCCTTGAAGATGGCGTTTTAGGTGCCTCGAACCTTGATGATGGCATTTTAGTTACCTCGGACCTTGATGATGGCGTTTTAGGTGCCTCGAACCTGGATGGTGATGGCTTTTTAGGTGCCTCGGACCTTGATGATGATGGCGTTTTAGGTGCCTCGGACCTGGATGATGATGGCATTTTAGGTGCCTCGAACCTTAATTTGAAAAGGCCTTTCGGTGGACTTCGTCTGCTGCCGAAGGATAGGGTGACCGTTTTGGTCGAGGGGCTGGACCTAATGATAGGCTACCTACGTATCCCTAGTGGGAATCAAGCCCTTTCGTAGTTCGAGATCTACTCGAGATTCCGTTGGCTTTTGGGATTCCGTTAGCTTCGCTGGGGATTTCGTTAGCCTTTGCTGGGGAAAAATCGGACGTATTTGTAGGGGAAATTGGTCTTACGTTTTACTGCCGGGGGTAATTTTGATGAAAGATACGGGATCTCGTTATCTTTCTCGGGGAAATCGGTCTTACGTTTGACTGCCGTTTGACGATTTTGATGAAAGATACGGGACCTCGTTATCTTTCTCGTTTGACTGCCGTTTGATGATTTTGATGAAAGATACGGGATCTCGTTATCTTTCTCGGGGAAATCGGTCTTACGTTTGACTGCCGGAGGATGATTTTGATGAAAGATACGGGATCTCGTTATCTTTCTCGGGGAAATCGGTCTTACGTTTGACTGCCGTTTGACGATTTTGATGAAAGATACGGGACCTAGTTATCTTTCTCGTTTGACTGCCGTTTGATGATTTTGATGAAAGATACGGGATCTCGTTATCTTTCTCGGGGAAATCGGTCTTACGTTTGACTCGGAGGATGATTTTGATGAAAGATACGGGATCTCGTTATCTTTCTCGAGGAAATCGGTCTTACGTTTGACTGCCGTTTGACGATTTTGATGAAAGATACGGGACCTCGTTATCTTTCTCGGGGAAATCGGTCTTACGTTTGACTGCCGTTTGATGATTTTGATGAAAGATACGGGATCTCGGGGAAATCGGTCTTACGTTTGACTGCCGGAGGATGATTTTGATGAAAGATACGGGATCTCGTTATCTTTCTCGGGGAAATCGGCCTTACGTTTGACTGCCGTCGGTAATTTTGATGAAAGATACGAGATCCCGTTATCTTTCTCGGGAAGATCGGACTTACGTTTGACTGCCGTGAATGATTTTGATGAAAGATACGGGATCTCGTTATCTTTCTCGGAGAGATCGGACTTACGTTTGACTGCCGGGGAATTATTTTGATGAAAGATACGGGATCTCGTTATCTTTCTCGGGGAAATCGGTCTTACGTTTGACTGTCGGAGGATGATTTTGATGAAAGATACGGGATCTCGTTATCTTTCTCGGGGAAATCGGTCTTACGTTTGACTGCCGTTTGATGATTTTGATGAAAGATACGGGACCTCGTTATCTTTCTCGGGGAAATCGGTCTTACGTTTGACTGCCGTTTGATGATTTTGATGAAAGATACGGGATCTCGTTATCTTTCTCGGGGAAATCGGTCTTACGTTTGACTGCCGGAGGATGATTTTGATGAAAGATACGGGATCTCGTTATCTTTCTCGGGGAAATCGGTCTTACGTTTGACTGCCGTCGGTAATTTTGATGAAAGATACGAGATCCCGTTATCTTTCTCGGGAAGATCGGACTTACGTTTGACTGCCGGGAATGATTTCCTTGAAAGGGGGTTGACTTTGGTTAACTTTGGTTAACTTTGTCAAGTTTGGGACTAAACTGCAGAGTCCCGGATTTTTAAAGGGCAAAAGGGTCATTTTGACCCTTGCAACCCTATCCGCGCGGATAGGAGCGTATTCCAGAGGGTTTTAATGAGGGGCCAACGCCCTTCCTCTTCCCCATTCAGTTTTTTCAAATTTTCTGCAATTACGAGAGAGAGAAAGAGAGAGCCGAGGGAGGAAGCCATTGAAGGCCAAAAAGCTTGAAAATTCTTCCGTTTTTCTTCGATTTTCAAGCAATGGAACACGGGGAAGGTGCTTTTCAAGGCCAAGGACGTGGCCCGGTGGCGGAGAGACGATTGGAGCTCGTCCGAATGAGGAGGCACTATACTCTTTCGCAATCGATCGCGGAGGAGCCCTACCCCGATGCTTGGCAACATTGGGCTTCTGATCCGAGTCTCCGAACGGTATCCTTCGAATCCTTTTGATTCCTTTGTCGATTTTTGCTTGAAATTGATTTTTGGATGATTTTTCTCTTTTTTTTTTTTCGAAAATTATGCAATGTTCATGGCCTTGGATTTTGATTTTGATGCTTTGCATGTTGTAATGAGTATATGGGTAACTCAAAATGTGCATTTTGCTTGGAAAAAGAATTGGCATTTTCGCCATTTTTTTTTTTGTAAATTCGAAAATTGTGATTTTTCTTTTTGAAATTTGAATATTGATCTTGATGATATGCATGTTGCAATGAATTTGTTGGTGTTCCAAAATGTTCATTTTGCTTGAGAAAAGAATTGGCATTTTGCCAACATGAGATGATGATATGAATGTATGATTTTTTGATTTTTTTTTTTTGAAAAGTGGGACGGATTTTTCCTCCCGTTGATTGAATGCATGTTATTTTATGAAAACGGGACGGAGTTTTTACTTCCGTAGGAATGCATTTTTTTTTTTTTTCTGATGAATGCATGTATGCATGTCTTATGAAAAATGGGACGGAGTTTTTTTTTTTTCTGTTTCCGTTGACTCCTTGTATGAATTTTGTCAATTGGGATTTGGTGAAAACTGCTTCTTTTTTGAGAAAAATGGGGCTGGGTTCATTGTATGCCGTTATGCTGCCGAATTTTCTTCAAAACTTTTGTGTTGCATGATGCATGTATATGCTTTTCTTTTTTTTTTTTTGCAAATGCAAATTTTTTTTTGACATTTTCTCTCTTTTTTTTTATTGCAGGGCGGAAACAACTACGTTACGGAGCAGCTGAACAAGATGAAGACTCGAGGATCGGTGGAGTCTGTAGTTGATTTGTGGGACCGGCTTCCGAATGCGGGCCGAGGAGCTTTGCCGAGTCCGAGACAGATTGTTGTTGAGACCGGGCTTTGGGAGTTCATTGAGTGCTTAAGGGGATTGGTCAAGTTCCCTAAGAGCAAGGGCCTCGATGTTTGCTTTGGCGCAAAGACCGGTAGGATGCGACCCACACGTTTCACTTCTTCTGGGCGAGGCTACGGTTACGCCTTCTGACTATGCTGCGATCACGGGTCTGTCCTTTAATGGACGCAGCATTGAGTGGCGGGACGGCTACAACGACGCGGACTCCGCAGTGCTCTTCTCGGGATTTTCCCTATTCCCAAAAAGGGGATGGGGATGGAGTATGCCGTGGTCTACGGGAAGATTGTGGAGACCATTGTGAGCTACGAGGCCGGGAGGAGAGGATAGGCGCCGAGCGCATTGCTAGGGCCTTCTTATGGTTTGCTTTTTCGAGCACCCTTTTTGGACATGCCGAGGGGACGGCAGCCTTTGCTTGCCGAGGTCCTTGGAGGACATGGAGATGGCCGGAGACGCCTCCTCGGGAGAAGCCGGCCGGGCGAGCTTTACTTTGCTCTTGATAGGTACAAACAAGGCCGTGAGCTCCTTGTATCGCTTTGAGTTTGCTCGAGGTATAAGCTTTCTTTTTGCTTTTCCTTTTTCTTGAGCACACACTTTTCTTTTGCACCGGATTGATTTGATTCTTACCTTTCGCAGTATGGGCGTTGGAGTTTTTCCACGTCACGATGTGGCGACCTGGCGGAGTACGTCGGGCGTATCCGGCCATGCGCTCCCGGTCCAAGCATGCCCGAGAGAAGATAAGCTCCAGGGGGCGTACGACTCTCGTAGATACGCGGATTGCCTTCCTTTGACGGAGGCCGAGACGGATGAGAGGATGATATTCTATCCCCGGGATCGTTTCGAGGTGGCGCACCGAAGGGCGCCGAGATTTGGACCGTGCAATGGAGGATTCGAGAGGTCCGACTCGCGATGCCTATTATCCGGGAGAGAGGGTGACGCGCCGGCATGGCGTGAATTCGCCTTTGATGACACCGGTGGAGCCTCCCGCCGATATGATGCACTCCGAGTGACAGATCCGCGACTGGGATGATTACCGAGCCGGCCAAAGACTTCTCGACATTTGTGGCGATTGAGCCGCACCCGTATTTGTTTCTGAGGAGGCCGAGGATGCCCTGTGTTACGGATAGAGAGGGGTTAGGGGTCCCGCGGTACCCTCAGACGGATTTTTCATATGTTCAGGATGGGGTCCGATTGAGGGTGCAGATTCCTCACTCGAGCGGCTTCCACGAGCTTTCCGCCTCGTCCGGCATGAAGGTATGGCTTCTCCTTCCCACCTTTCTTTTTTTTTTTTTGCTTTTGTCTTTTCTTTTCTTTCCCGTCATCATTTTTCGCTTCAATCAAGCTTCGACGCTTTTGCTTTTGTGCGGTTTTCGGAGGTGGTCGTCGAGAAGCTGACGAAGCAAGTGATCGGAGCTAAGAGATTTATCAGAAGGATGGTCGCTTGTGGGGCTCCTCAGGCTAGAGAGAGGCGACCACGGCCGGCGCCTGTCAGGCGGGAGGCTTCCACTATGCGTTCGTAGACTTCTTCGAGACTCCTCTGTCTCCTCTCATTGATCCCCGCGCGGTGCTGCCTTCGGATCACGTCATTCTCGGGGATCCACACGGGCAGGGACACATCTGGCAGCATGGTGGGTCGTCTTCGTACGTCCAGAAATCTGACGCCTTCACCTTCAGATATGATTTTTTCGCAGACCTTGGCTTGCCCTATCGAGCGTGCCGGTTGGTCCCGACGAGCCTCTTTCGGAGACGAGGACGATTCCGAGCCCGAGATCTTCGTGGCTCCCGAGGAGGCGGGCCCGAGTCGCAAGAGGGACCGGGACGCACGTCGAGTGCTAGGGATTCTGATTGATTTCTCTTTTTTTTCTTTAGACTGTTTTTCTGAGATTGAGATTTGTGACTGGGATTGAGATTTGTACAGCTTATGCACATTTTTTTTTTCTTTTTTTTTGATGTAATAATTTAGGATTATTGTTACCTACTTTTTTTTTTTATTTGATTTTTTTTTTTGCACACTCCCTTTATTTTTGGAATGTAATAATTTAGGATTTTATTTTTATGAATGCAATGCAGTATGAATGCAATGTTGCATGAGCCTTGGTTTTTTGGCAAGGGTGTTAGTGTTTGGTATATGGACTGGTTTGGGGAGGTTTTTTTTTGCACAGGTTTCAAGCAACCGGGACGGAATATTCCTCTTTGGTTCAGCAGTTTGGACTGTTGCAGATTTTTTCTGATGGAGAACAAACATGTCCGCGCGGATAGGACAGAAATCTGACATTGTCCTTTAATTTTGCTTCAGATCTGGTCTCACTTTATTTCAAATTCAAATATCCTCTTCAACCTCTAGTCCAAACAGCCATTTTCGGGGAGAAAGAGAGAAAATTCATGGAAAACCTTAGAAAAGCTCCATCAAAATTGTCCCAAGAATCCCAAATGTCATTCTTTAACAAATTCAAGGATTGGTCCCGGGAGATTATGCATGAGAGGAGGTCCTTCTTCGAAGAAAGGTACAAAGTGAAGTGCTTATGGTCTCTCAAGGAATTGATTCCGGACTACGATCTTCTGAGGGCTTCTTCCTCATTTTGTGATACTAGAAGGCATGTCTTTTGCCTTTCCTTCAACGAGATGGTCCCAACCGTCGAAGAATTTCGGGCCTTGCTTGGTGGTCCGGAGGTGGAAGAGATAGCGGTTCCTTTGCCCGGAGGGGCTTCTTTCGTTGACAGATTGTGCATCCTCCTTCATCTTTCCCCGGAGGAAGCGCAAGGTATGATCCGTGGTCCCGATCATTTTGATATTTCCAGTCTCCCTGATAGATTTAGGGGCTTAGGCTTGCTCAACGATGCCTATTGGGATGACTTTGCACTTTGCATGTTCGGGACCTTGTTCATGGTCTATTCTTTTGGGATCTGTCATCGGTCTCTGCTGGATGTAGTCGTTCATTGTCGCTTGGCGTAGATGTTGTACCTCCGATCCCGGGGGAGACTTTCCATGCTCTCGATAGGTCAAGCACGGAAGCGGTATATGCACGGGGCAGCCCGTTCCTCTTGACTCTGTGGCCGATGGAGCGCTGGGGATTCTTCGGGAAACTCCTGATATGATCAAGCCTTGGACATTCGCCAGGAGAGGGGTTGTCAGAGATTTTGATGATCGTGGCTCATGGGAGCGTTGGATGGCTGGTCGCCGTACGTAAGATATCGATGGTCAGTGCCTTGTTGGCGGGTGGAGACTCGCAGAGTGCTTCAGACGGGTCTCATGTGGTCATGCTTCCGGGCTTTCTCGCCCAGCCTTCTATATTCCGTCCTTCTCGAGACAGTTCGGCTTGGAGCAGGTTCCTTTGGAGGACTTTGATGATATAGCCACCAGGGTGGTGGCTTCTGCTTCTATGGATGATCCTTCGGTGTTTTCCTTTCTTTCCCGAGCATGGAGGTATGACGTCTTTCCTCCTCGGGTTATCCTCAGGCGTCCGAGACCGGTGTTCCTGACCACTTGGTACCTGGATTGGTATGAGAGGCATCTGGGAGAGGCTCAGGTGGCTATTTTGAGGCGGCGTGAGGCCATTGTGGGTGCGGAGGACCTGACAGTTTCTGAGAGGAGGAGGGCCGAGGCGAGGGCCAACCCTCATGACAGGAGCGGAGACGCTGTGACCGACTATGAGGCTTATGTCAAGAGACAAGAGAGGAGGACTCCTACTTTACCAGCCCGGTTACAGGAGATGAGAGATGACGCTAGGGCTACCAAGGCCCTGGCAGAGGCTGGTTTGATAGATCCTGTTCCTATACCAGAGCTCGGTAGGAGGAAGACCGACATTTTTCCGGTTCAGAAGAAGAAGACTCGAAGGGGGAAGAAGAGGGGAGAGGCCAGTACGAGTGGCTTGGAGTGACTTTGAGGTTTCCGAGTATCCCTTTCTTGTCATGGCAGACACATTAGTTTGATTATGTATCTTAATTTCTTTTAGCAGGTTGCCAGTTGTAGGAATGAATCGGGCTTAGACTCATCAAAAAGTTTTTAACTTGTAATGAATATTTGAATTGCTTCGAGTTTTTCGAGACGCTTTCATGGTCTCGATCGATGTATTGATGTCAAAGTATGACTTTTATTTGTGTTTTAGACCGAACCGTTTCCGGCTGCCTACGTTCCCCTCATTTTGAGGAGCTCAGGTCTTCGTAGTTCAACCTGATTTTTTTTGTTGTTTTTTTGTTTTGTTTTTTTTTTGTTTTTTTTTGGTGCAACCATGTTTTTTACCTAGGCCGCCCTTTTCAGGTTTTCAACCTAGTTGGGTATTACTCTTTTAGCACTCTTTTTTTCTTGTTTCTCTTTTTTATGCGTAGTATCTGCGCAGCTTGTCACCATTCACTGGGTGTACAAAGGGATTTCTGTCGAGGTCTGCAAGTTGCATGGCTCCTCCGGAGAAGATCTTTTGGACGACGTATGGCCCGACCCAAACAGGCTCCCATTTGCCGAGCGGGTTGACACGGACCGGGGGCTTTTCTTTCAAAACGAGATCCCTTCTCAGATCTCCCGATGCTTTACTTTCTTGTCAAAGGCTCTGGCCATTCTTCCTTGGTAGGCTCGGATGTGTTCCATTGCTTTCAATCGGCGTTCATCTAGCAGGGCCAATTCATCATGGCGACTCTGGAGCCATTCGACCTCGTTGATTTGGCTTTCCAGCAGTATACGGAGCGAGGGGATTTCCAACTCGATTGGAAGCACGGCTTCCATTCCGTAGGTGAGGGCAAATGGTGTTTCTCCTGTTGCCGTTCTGACGGATGTTCTGTAGCCCCAGAGTGCCAGGTGTAACTTTTCGGGCCAATCTCTGCCTCGGACAGCCATTTTCCGGATGATGTTTTCCAAAGTCTTGTTTGCTGCCTCGACGGCTCCGTTGGTTTGGGGCCTGTAAGGAGATGACTTGTGATGGGTTATTCGGAATTTTGCCAGCAGCCTGTCGCATTCCCCTTCGAAGTGGGATCCATTATCTGAGATGATTTCTGCTGGCAACCCGTATCTGCATATGATGTTCTCTTTGATGAAGAGGGCAACTTTCCTTGAATTGAGGATTTTGTAGGATTTCGTAAGGCATCCTTTCCAGTCCCTTCGAAGAAATCACCAATCTGCGTCTCTTTAGGCTCTTCCGCAGTTCCCAAATTCACACTTGTCAAAACCTCTTCGGCAGCTTGGGCTCGATTTTCCTCTTTCCGGGCAACCTGCTTAAAGATTTTTTTTTGTTTGATTTTTTTTGTTTAATGTGTCTGCTTCTTTATCTAATGAATTATTATTAAATGTTTTTTTTTGTTAATTAATTTGTCATTAGTTAAAGTGGCAATCAAGGGATACTCAGAAAGGTTCGTCATTTCATTAGGAACGAAAAGGAAGTACAGCATTTGCTACAGACTCGTAGTCTTCATGCATAGGGCCGTCGGACGACTATAGAGACTCGACCTTAACAATGAAAGACTCGGAGGACCTTTCCTAGATTGACACAAAGGGACGGGAGACCAATCCAGGCTTGGTGATCATTTGTTTTTTGGTCGCGGACGGGCCTGAGAGAGTTTCCGGCATCGATGTCAGGGGCGTCATGACTCTGGAATTGTACTGTGCTCCTTCCTCGATCATTGCTACCATTTCTTTGACTGAGCTGAAATCAATCAGGTCTGGCACCTGGATCTCTTCCCCGAATAACTGTTGCATGATCAGACCATCCCAATCGTCTGAAAAGACTTCTGTGGCTTTGGCTTTCGGCACGGTCAATTCAAACTCGGGTTTCGGACCTTCCTGGGTAGTAGGAATTGTGGTTGTGAGCTTCTCGAACTGTTCCACTAGGCTTGGCACGCCTTTGAAAGTGTACTCACTTCTCATGGTAGTGGTAGCCCCGGGTATCTTGGGTAGGTCCAGGAACGTTCTGCGGACCGGGTTAGCTTTGGCTCCCCTGAACTTGTTGAGGCTATCCTGTAGCTTTAGCCATCCTTCTGGAGGAGTGGGCTCGTGATGTTACCCGGTTGTGTGGGACCCTTTACAAAGTAGTCACCAAATTAGGACTCGAAAGGGAGAGATTTAGGGTCGTCGACCGGGACCCTTCCTGTGATAGCTCCAAATCCTTTTCCTTTTGCAGTGTCCACCGAGGAGGCCTCATATCCCAGGCCGTGGCGAGTTTTCTGTCCTTTCACCTCGATGAGCTTGTGGATTCCTTGTTGGCGCTTACCCAGACCTAAGCCAGGCAGGTAGCTCATTTTTCTCATCATTTTCAAGACCGGTGGGATTTTATCCCGAGTGACCGTCAGATCTATGTTGCACACTTGGGCTTTGGGAGGCTCGACCGTGAAGTCTGTTAGCATGAGACCTTCCTCGTCATGTTTGATTTCCAGAATAGGTATTCCACCTGTATCCGTGCCCTCTAAGGTGACTAAATCCCCGTAAATGGTCGTCAGGTCCCCATTCGAGACGAATTTCACACACTGGTGGAGGCTTGAGGCAACCCCTTTGACCTGATGCAGCCAAGGTCTTCCCAATAAGACATTAAAAGTGATCGGGATGTCGATAACCTGGAATTCCACAGGTATCAATTTCTGGCCAAACCAAAGGTCCAGAGTAGCAACTCCAAGGACCGCTCGAGATGTCGAGTCGTAAGCTTTGACTGTGAGGGAGGAAGGCTTCAAGTCTGTAGTCTTGATATCAAGCAGGCTCATGATCTTTGCCGGAAGAATGTTCATTCCGGACCCATTATCAACCAGGACTCGAGGAAGGCGTCGTTCATCTAATTGGACAGTGATGAAGAGAGGCTCGTTATGATCAGCCCCAAATTGAGGGAGGTCGAGATCTGTGAAAGTGATTATGTTCCCGTAGTGGATGTTTCCAATCAAATGTACCACGTCATCGGGAGTAGCATCAATAGGCACTAGAGTGCGAGCCAGACTTTCTTCCAGCTTCAGCTTATGGGGATAGGACGAAGTGAGTAGAGACCAGAGGGAAATGTTGGCTCCGTGCTCGCTTCAACCGGGTGAGCACGGGATCCTCTTTTTCGGGTCCGAGTTTCACTGTCTTAGCATAGGGGCGGCGATCTTCTTTCGGTGCTTGATCTGTGGCCTTCTTATCTGCCTTGGGATTCCCTTGGAAGATTTGCCCGGATCGGGTCAACAGGTTAACTTCCTCATCAGTTGCTTCTTGACTGGATTTCCTGAGTGCTGCTAGGGTCAATGGGGGAGCCTTCTTGGCTATCGGCCACTGGTTCTGACGGAGTCTAGCAACGGTGAGGGGCTGAGGTCTTGGCTCCTTCTGGGCGGCCCTTATAACTGCTTCCCAAGTCACAGGCTTTTGAGTCTGGGGTCGTGTTGTTGCCCCTTGGATGGCCCACAGGGCTAGGGCGTCCTCAGATTCGTTCCCATAGCCTGCCTTGCTCATAGTTATCATACAACAAGAGTCGCTATTGTCGGGACTTGGCGGCTTTTCGATCTCATCCCCTGGATGGCCCACAGAGTTATGGCTATCAGCCTCCATTTCATCGTACATCCTTTTTCTTTCAATCTTGCAAGTAGGGCAGCCACAAGTGAAGGATAGGCAACGTTCCCCTTCGGAGTTTGATGTAGCAGCTCGATAGATTTGTGTCCAAATAAGGAGCACCGGGGGTCCATTGTCGGGCACTGGAGCAATTAGGAAGGCGTCATGTGGATTCATAGGTATGAAGGCCACTGGGGAGACGTTCAGATCAATAACCCTTTTCAGTGATTGCAGGCACTCGCTGCGCTCAAGCGGCCCGGTTGTGACCCTTACGGTCGTTATGCCATCCGTTCTCGGGAAAGAAGAAAAAGATCCGATGACATTCACGAATTCTTCATCTTCTGGTGGCTGAAACCCTCCATTCTCGACCAGTGCTTCAATAAACCCTCTCCATTCACGGTCAGTTCTTATAAGGAACGTTGTGTTCTAGGATTTCGGATATGTACGGATCCGGATGCGGGCTTTCTTGTCCCTCATCCTCCGAAGTATCCGGACACCGACCGCATGTGCATCTTACGAGGTGCGGTTCTTGGGGACCCATCCCCGTTGGTATCGACTTGTGTTTTCGGTGGTTCTTCATCGTCACTTGCCGACAACCAACCATTGTGCCTGGCTCCCACGGGCTCATTTCTCGGCATGATTGTTCCGCATTGTTTCCGGATCTGGGGCCTCAGTTGACTCTTCACTCCCATCATCATCATCGTCGTCGCTGTCGTCGGAATCATATTCCCATACTACCGGGATTTCGGCTGAGAGGGAACGCCGATCAAACCCGTTAGGGGAATATGGGTGCGTGCAGCCGCAGAAATTGTCATATGCTCCCATTCCCTAAGTGATAGATGCGACTTAGCTTCTCCTCCCGAAACCGCTGGGGGAAGAGTGAGAGGGTGGCACGTATTTGACACCGTGAGAATGTAGAAGGATTCTTCCTCCTCCGATTCTTCGGTTTCACCTGCCTTCGGGATCGTATTCGACTTCTCCGATAGCCGGTTGCGAAGTGTACTAGCTCCGTATGTTCTTCGGCTTCTTTGCTAATAAGCCCCAAGATGGGCGCCCGCCCGAAGCTTTCTTGTTCAATCTTTCTTGATTGTTCTAACCATCTTGTGTAAATGGTTCTCTCATGTTTTGACCGAATGCCCAGCTTCTTCAGTATCGGTTTTCCCTTTATCCGAGAAGTAGCGGGCCTCGTATTCTTGCAGGAAGTCTCTGACATGGGACCAAGATGGGTTGATTCGTTCAATGTCCTCAAGGCTGAGGGGGAATCCGAATTCAGGATCCTCGACAAGGTTGGCCATGGGTATTTGGGGACCTTCATCAGCATCTTCCCGGGCATGCGAAGGTTCTCCGCATTCAATCATATTCACTTGATTATGGTTCCTTGGCAGAGGATTTTTTACTGTATTAGGCCCCTCGGGGCCTTCCAACTTTCCTTGCTCTATTAGCCCTAGGATTGCCTTTTTCAGAGTAAAGCAGTTGTCAGTCAGATGTCCGTGAGCTTGATGAAAAGCACAATACTTTGTAGTATCCACGGGAGCATTCAGATTCCTGGGTTGGAAATTCTCCAAAGGCCGCAGCAAGCCTTCCTTCACCAGTCCCCTAAAGATGTCATTCAGAGGCATTCCAAAGTTTTCAAGGTTCATGACTCGTGGTCCGGGCTCTACTGGTTTTCCGGGAGCAAAAGGAGTTGTGTTATTGCATTCTGTCCCGCATAGTTAATCATCTCTTTGCCTTTAGCAGAGTAGGGCGGTGCTTGCAGGAGGAGCCCGATATCTCGTAAGCTGTGCAGAAATGCACGGCCGATTGTAGAAGCTTTTTCAAACTTAGCCGCAGAGTTAACCATGGCCCGTAAGTCCGAGTACGGGAAGTGACCGAGGGAGGCTCTCGATGCGGTTTTACATGACTGGGAAGATGTCCAGTTGTTCCTCTTCGGAAGGAGGGATGGCCATTTCACCGAGTTTCAGATTCCACCGCTTGTAAAAGTCCCCAACATTCTCATCGGGGCCGTACCTGCTGTTGTTTGTAGGTCAACCCTATTTGTTTCCCACTCCAAGTTGGCCTTATATTTCTCTGTGAAAGCATTGGTAATCTGGTCCCATGTAGCCCTGGCTTCAGGTTTCAAACAGAAGAACCACTTTAAGGCACTGGACTTCAAGGATAGATTGAAATAGTCAGCTAATCGCCGATTGGTGCACCCTTTGGCCTTCATTGCCAAGGTATATGTGTCCAGATGAGTTTTCGGGCATGCAGTCCCATCAAAGAGATCCAGATTAGGCATCACGAATTTGTGGGGCAGAGGAACAATGGAGTCCGGGTCCGTAGGCCGGAAGGCAGATTTCTTAGCGGTCAACTCGGCGATCTGCGCTTTCATTTCCTTGTGTTGTTCCATGAACCAGGCCAGATGAGGGTCTTGTGGCGGAACCATGGCATTCAAGCTAGTGGCTGTGTTAGAGAGAGGAGCTACCATTGGCGGCAGACTGGTGGAGGGAACGGCCGATCCGGGGACGTAGGTGAAAACCTGTCCTTAGCCCAAATTGCCCGGGGGAGCATGAGTAGGAGCCTGGGCGAAGAGATAGAACCTTGCGGCCTGCTGTTGATTTTCAACTGGCAAAGTAGGTGGAGGCAGCCCCGATGTAGCCGGATAACTTGAATTTCTGCATCGGGGCCCATAAGTAGGCTTAGGTGCAGCCGCTGTCCCCGATTGTTGAATTGCATGGCCGGGCCGAGGCGATGGTGTATAACCCGGGGTCTTGTGGTCTGGTGATTCGGATGACAGGGATGGAGGCTTCGTTACCCATAGAAGTCTCGAGTGAGGAACGGATTTGTGTGAGGAGCACCGAACTAGTACTATTCGAGGTGAGGGGCTCCTGACTGTGGCCCAGAACCAAGCTGTGGCGGCATTCCGAACTGTGCCTGTTGCTGTGAGGGTCCGGATTGATCGGTTCCGAACTGAGGTGGCATTCCAATTTGTTGGGGCATTCCGAGATAACCCCAACCATGAGAAGACATTCCGTACTGGCTTTGTCCCTGAAATTACCCGATCTTTTTCGCGCGCGGGCGGGGGACGCGAAAAAGGCGGTTGTCTTTCCCGGAGGGGTTGGTGGCTGAGACCTCGCTTCATGGGAAGGAACAAAATGAGGAGTCGCCACGCGGTTTTTGTATTTTGAGCCCAAACGTTGAGAAACGGCTATTGTGAAAATGTGTCGTTTTTATTGGTAGCAAAAACTTAGGAAAAGACTTTGAAAAAAGGGATCATTTCTATTGGCAGCAAAAACGAGTAAAAAGCTTTTTTTGTACCAGAGATTGTTAGGTTCGGAGGTCAAGTTACGTTTCGGGTAGAGTATTACGAGATCGCCCGAAACGCCTCGCATGACGAGTCTTTCTACCTTTCTCGAAATCTTGTGTGTGTGTGTGTGTGTCTTTTGAAATGGGGGCTTGAATGACAAGCTTAATCTTGGTTTGAATGACAAACGTTGATTAGGTTACTTTTGAAAAGACGAGCATTTGAATGACAAACGTCGGTTTTGAGTTGAAATGAGCGTTTGCGTGGCAAACGTCGATTTTGAGTTTGAAATGAGCGTTTGCGTGGCAAACGTCGATTTTGAGTTGAAATGAGCGTTTGCGTGGCAAACGTCGATTTTGAGTTTGAAATGAGCGTTTGCGTGGCAAACGTCGATTTTGAGTTTTGAAATGAGCGTTTGCGTGGCAAACGTCGATTTTGAGTTTGAAATGAGCGTTTGCGTGGCAAACGTCGATTTTGAGTTTGAAATGAGCGTTTGCGTGGCAAACGTCGATTTTGATACGAAAATGAGCGTTTGCGTGGCAAACGTCGATTTTGAGTTTGAAATGAGCGTTTGCGTGGCAAACGTCGACTTTGAGTTGAAAAGGAGTTCGAAGGTCGAACTCCGGTTTTTTGAACCGGGCGAGTCATTGTTAACGATTTTTTACGGGAAAAAACGTATTAAATGATTTTGAGTGTCAAATGGCGGCTTTGAGTTTGAAGATGAGCGTTCGGAGGCCGAACGTCATTTCGCGCGTTTTGAAAGAGAGTTTGACGGACGAACTCCGGTTTTGAACCGGGCATTACATTGTTAACGATTTTTACGGGAAAAATGCGTATTAAATGATATACGATCAACGAATCGGGTTGCGACTCGGACTTTGAAAAGTAAATACTATCACGATCCAAACGGATCGGACTTTGTAAATGACAGTATTTAAAGTGCGGTATCAACGGAATCAAACGATCCGGATTCGTAAATGACGATCAACGAGGCCAAACGGCTCGGAATTGTAAATGACGATCAACGGATCGATCGATCCGGAATGGTAAATGACATAAAAAGTAAACGGAACGGGGTCGGAACGCCGTTTTAACCCGTGATTACTTCTCTTACGGAAAGAGAAGAGGATCGAGGGGCTAAAACGTATCAGACCCCGTTAGACGGAGGCGTCTACATTTCGATAACGACGTTCGAAACGGTTATAGCGACTGGCGCGTAAACCGAGGTAGAACGGGAGATTTAGAGAGAGGGAGTTATACCTATGGCTAGGGTTTACTCCTTTGGCTCGGGAGGTGTGTACGGGACACGGAAAGTGATTCGAAAGGTTGTTTCGAAGTTGTAAGGGGCGTATTTGACCGAAATACGAAGGTTTCACGCGAATCGAGACAGAACGGGAGCTCGGGAGGGGTGAAAACAGCTTAGGCCGTGGGGGGTGGTGATTTTTGGTGTAAAATTTTTGTCTCTTTGCCTTTGACAGCAACTTCTATTTATAGGTGAAATTTGCAGTAGGAGTCCGGACGGACTTGGCCTGAATCCAGGGGGTTTTGTGGTATTTTGAGAATTTGAAGGACTTGTCGGCAATTTCGGAAAATGTGCACACCGAGTCCTAGGACTTGGCTTGCAAATCGGGGGTATTTTGGTCTTTTCCCTTTGAATTTGATTGAAGGGTGACTAGAGGAGGTGGCATGGCCGCCACGTGCCCCTCCGAGTCACCGACCATGTGGGATTTTGTCCCTCGGTTCCGGCTTTGTCCGTTTTTAAATAACAATCAGGGAAATGTCCGAAATGCCCGGAAAGTGCGGGAAAATGCGTTTTTCGGGGAAAGCCATACTTTTACGTGAGATGACACGTGCTAAGTACGGTTCGACGTCGGATGCACAAGGCGATTCGGACGTCTCGTTAGCACAAAGAACGGGGAGTTTAACGAGTTCCGGTTAACTGGAAGCGGGCCGGTTAACGGATTTCGGTTAACTTTCCTACGGATTTGGACGATCCGGATTTGGGTACTTACAGTTAGCCCCTCAGCGACGTCTCCTCCGAAGGAGGTGGGGTCGTTGAAAAAAGATAAGGATCCAAATCGGGATGCCTTACTTTGAAGGAGACCTGGGCGGTCAGCTGGCTGGACCCTTAGCGAAAAGGATTCCTACGTATCCCGAGCGGGAATCAAGCCGATCGTAGTTCGAAAAGGGGCGAGTGGCCGCGTGGGGACCTTGACCCGAGCGAGACTGTTAGGAGGCGTCTAAACCTGGATGAGACCATTCGCGAGGTACCTGTACTTGAATGGAGATCGTTAGGAGGCTGTCCGGACACGGGACTTCTGAAACCTTCGAGGGCGTGTGGTGCCTCAAACCGGAGTTGCGATGCTGACGAGGGCGTTCGTGCCTTGGGTGCTGGGCTTATTGCTGTTGCCAGTTTTATCCTGCTGGGGATGAGCGATCGGGCTTACGACTGGCGGCCGGGGAGATGAATGTTCACTTGTTGAAGTGAAAAGGTGTTCGGGCTTACGAGGATGGCCGAAGAGGGATTGTTGCAAGGCGTTCGTGCCTTGGGGTTCGGGCTTATTGCTGTTGCCGGTGAGGTGAACAGCGAAGGTCTCGATAGGAGAGTGGAGGTCGGACCGCGAAGGTCGGGATTGACTGTTTGAGATGGGACCATGAAAGGTCGAGATGGGAGATTGAATCGGACCGTGAAAGGTCGCGATTGAGAATTGAAATCGGACCGTGAAAGGTCGCGATTGAGAATTGGAATCGGACCGTGAAAGGTCGCAATTGAGAATTGAAATCGGACCGTGAAAGGTCGCGATTGAGAATTGAAATCGGACCGTGAAAGGTCGCGATTGAGAATTGGAATCGGACCGTGAAAGGTCGCGGTTAAGACTTGAAATCGGACCGTGAAAGGTCGCGATTGAGAATTGAAATCGGACCGTGAAAGGTCGCGATTGAGGATTGAAATCGGACCGTGAAAGGTCACGATTGAGAATTGGAATCGGACCGTGAAAGGTCGCGATTGAGAATTGGAATCGGACCGTGAAAGGTCGCGATTGAGGATTGAAATCGGACCGTGAAAGGTCGCGATTGAGGATTGAAATCGGACCGTGAAAGGTCGCGATTGAGAATTGAAATCGGACCGTGAAAGGTCGCGATTGAGGATTGAAATCGGACCGTGAAAGGTCGCTATTGAGAATTGGAATCGGACCGTAAAAGGTCGCGATTGAGAATTGGAATCGTACCGTGAAAGGTCGCGATTGAGAATTGAAATCGGACCGTGAAAGGTCGCGATTGAGAATTGAAATCGGACCGTGAAAGGTCGCGATTAAGAATTGGAATCGGACCGTGAAAGGTCGCGATTGAGGATTGGAATCGGACCGTGAAAGGTCGCGATTGAGAATTGGAATCGGACCGTGAAAGGTCGCGATTAAGGATTGGAATCGGACCGTGAAAGGTCGCGATTGAGGATTGAAATCGGACCGTGAAAGGTCGCGATTGAGAATTGAAATCGGACCGTGAAAGGTCGCGATTGAGGATTGAAATCGGACCGTGGAAGGTCGCGATTGAGTCTTGAAATTGGACCGTGAAAGGTCGCGATTGAGAATTGGAATCGGACCGTGAAAGGTCGCGATTGAGAATTGAAATCGGACCGTGAAAGGTCGCGATTGAGAATTGAAATCGGACCGTGAAAGGTCGCGATTGAGAATTGAAATCGGACCGTGAAAGGTCGCGATTGAGGATTGAAATCGGACCGTGAAAGGTCGCGATTGAGGATTGGAATCGGACCGTGAAAGGTCGCGATTGAGAATTGGAATCGGACCGTGAAAGGTCGCGATTCCGGATTGGAATCGGACCGTGAAAGGTCGCGATTGAGGATTGAAATCGGACCGTGAAAGGTCGCGGTTGAGAATTGAAATCGGACCGTGAAAGGTCGCTGGGACAGGATTGAAATCGGACCGTGAAAGGTCGCGATTGAGTCTTGAAATCGGACCGTGAAAGGTCGCGATTGAGGATTGAAATCGGACCGTGAAAGGTCGCGATTGAGGATTGGAATCAGACCGTGAAAGGTCGCGATTTGAGACTTGAGATCGGACCGTGAAAGGTCGCGATTGAGGATTGGAATCGGACCGTGAAAGGTCGCGATTTGAGACTTGAGATCGGACCGTGAAAGGTCGCGATTGAGGATTGGAATCGGACCGTGAAAGGTCGCGATTGAGAATTGGAACCGGACCGTGAAAGGTCGTGATTGAGGATTGAAATCGGACCGTGAAAGGTCGCGATTGAGAATTGGAATCGGACCGTGAAAGGTCGCGATTAAGAATTGGAATCGGACCGTGAAAGGTCGCGATTGAGGATTGGAATCGGACCGTGAAAGGTCGCGATTGAGAATTGGAATCGGACCGTGAAAGGTCGCGATTGAGGATTGGAATCGGACCGTGAAAGGTCGCGATTAAGGATTTGAGATCGGACCGTGAAAGGTCGCGATTGAGAATTGGAATCGGACCGTGAAAGGTTGCGATTGAGGATTGGAATCGGACCGTGAAAGGTCGCAGTTGAGACTTGGAATCGGATCGTGAAAGGTCGCGATTGAGGATTGAAATCGGACCGTGAAAGGTCGCGATTGAGAATTGGAATCGGACCGTGAAAGGTCACGATTGGTGAAAACCATTATAAATTTTAACGTCGGGAGACGGGCGTTAGTGAAAACTAACTGAGAATTTATCCTCGGGGGATGGGGTGTTAGAAATGTCTAACTGAGAGGAAATTTTATACTTTTGGGGGGCCAAAAGAGGTAAAATTGAAACTGCCAAAAGTTGAGGGGCAAAAGGGGCAAAATTTTTCCTGGTGCAGTAAGAGTCCGGTCGGACTTTTACTGAATTTCCAGATTCCTTAAATTGCAGTTTCAGCTTTGCAATTGGTGAGAAAACTGCGCATTGCTTTGTTCATCTGGCTGAATTCCTTTCCCTTTCTTAAGGTTTTCTTCACCTTCTGACATGGCTCCCTTTCCCAAGTTATCGTCTCGGATGCAAGAGCGATATTTGGACAACTTTCAGTCGTGGGTACGGAACCACACGAGGCATAACAAAAGGTTTTTCGAAGGCTGTTACGGGATTAAATCTGTTTGGGCTTTGAATGAGCTCATGCCAGATTGGGATCTTTTGAGAGCCGCGTCTCGGTTCTGGGACGTACGGAGGAATGTGTACTGCTTTTCGTACAACGAAATCACTCCTACGTTTGAAGATTTCCGGGCCATTCTGGGAGGACCTGAGACGGAACAGCTAGTTCTTCCGTATCTTTGGTGGCATGGCCACCGCTGAGAAGCTAGTGTCTTTGTTGGGTATCTCGGGCCGGAGAAGCATATGGGATGCCGATACAGATACCGATTACGTTGACATTTCTCGGGACCGCCCAAAAGATTTGCCTGAGCCGAGGGGAGCGTCTTTTTCGTGGGACGCGTTTGCTCAGGCGCGATTGCTACTTTGTTCACATTCACGTCTCTCGTGTGTGCCATCACAAGATACCGGACCTGGTGAGGCAAAGGCCGGAGTGGGGAGACATCGTGCCATTGGTCTTGGGCGAGACGTTCCTCGGGCATAGGCCGGATGGCGACCGGTAGCCGATACATGTGGGGAGGGAGTCCCGCTTGGCGCCGACTACGCGGCCGAGGGAGAGGCCGCAGATGATGCCCGAGGTGCCAATGTCCCGTGACGCTTGGTCTTTCTCGCGACGTCCTTCGGTGATAGGGGGCAATCAGCCGAGCCGGAGCTCAGATGGCCAGACTTTGCACGCATCACTTGCGATGGTGGGTTCCCCATTGAAGGTTACAGACTTGTAGGACCGCTCGGGAGGGTCTATTGATTGTCGAGTGTCTGGGCCGTCTCGGACGTCTTTCTATATTCCATCATTGGTTCTCAAGGGCAAGACGGGCCGGAGCGTATGCCACCGATCGATCTCGAGTTATGCCGCTACCTTTGAGGTGGGATCTTTGCGGATGGAAGATCCTTCGATGCTATTGGCGATCACCCGTGGTGGCAATACACATCCTTTCCCGCTGTGGTTCTCTTTCACCGGAGAGAGGGCACCGTTCGTCGACGCAAAGATCCGAACTAGTACGAAGAGTGTATGGGGGAGACACGAGATGGCTATCTTGTGGAGACGGAGTGAGCCGTTGAGTGCCGATCACTGGACACTTCGACCTTGAGGAGGACGTGGCGAGGGCTAACCCTGGAATCGTATCGGGCGATGCCACGGCCGATTTATGTGGCAAGTGCCGATCGGGAGGCCAATCAAAGCACTATGATGATGGCTCGAAGCGAGGCGGCTTGAGACGAGCTAGGGAAAGGATCGCGTTGATGAGCCACAAGGCTTGACGGAGGCGTCGGGAAGAGTCCCCGAGCCAGGTAGAAGGCCTACCGGAATATTTCTGCGAAGGTGAAGAACACTCGCCGGGAAAAGGGAAGGGGAAGAAGGATGAAGGACCTAGTACGGGAAACTAGGTTGACCTTGCTGTTCAGAGTATCCACCCATTGTCATTGCAGACACATTAATTGATTAATTTTTATTGTAGTTTTCCTAGCGTGTAGCGAGTCAAGAGTTGACCGTGCTTGAACTCATCAAAGAATGTTTTAACCGTTATGAATTTGTAGGTTAAGTGGAAAGAGTTTTTCAAACACAAGCAATTGATGCTTATTGTATTTTTTTGTTTTTTAGACCGAACCAAAGATGGTTGCCTACGTTCCCCTTTTACAATTGGACTAAGGGGCTCGTGTCACCGTAGTTCGACACTTTAGGTGAATTTGAGAAAAACAAAGACAAAAAGAAGTGCGACCATGCTTTTTACCTGGATCATTAGCGGGAATGTATCCAAGTTGGGTATTACTCTTTTAGCACTTTAATTTACCGAGGGGGACGATGTATGGGGAAGGAGAGTTGACTCGTGCTCTTCCTCAAACGAAGTATCTCGCGGAGCTTGCTTCCGTTCACGGGGTTAACGAAAGGGTTTCCGTCCAAATCTGCTAGCTTCATGGCTCCTCCGAGAAGATTCTTTGTACCACGAACGGTCCTATCCAGTAGGCTCCCACTTTCCGAGGGGATTGGTCTGCGTAGGAGGCTTTTCCTTTAGCACCAAGTCGCCTTCTACGATGTCTCGGATCTTGACTTTCTTGTCGAATGCTCGTGCCATTCTCGCTCCGGTAGGCTCGAGTGTGTTCCATGGCTTTCAATCTGCGCCGTCGAGTAGAGCAAGTTCGTCGTGACGGCTCTGTAGCCATTGACTTCATTGATCCCGTTTTCCAAGAGGACTCGGAGGGATGGAATTTCCAATTCCACGGGTAGCATCGCTTCCATTCCGTAGGTAAGTGCGAACGGAGTCTCCCCGTGGCGGTTCTCGACCGATGTTCGGTATCCCTGCAGGGCTAGATGTAGCTTTTCGGGCCGGTCCCGACCTGCGGTGGTCATCTTCCCGATTATCATGGCGAGAGTCTTGTTGGGGTTTGCCTCTCTTTGCACCATTGGTTTGTGGTCTGTTAGGAGAAGACCCGTGACGTGTGACTCGAATTCGGTCGCAGTTGGTCACAATCTCCTTCGAAGTGAGTCCCATTGTCGGAGATGATCTCGTTGGGCACTCCGTATCGGCACATGATGTTCTCTCGGATGAACTCGGCCACCTTCTTAGAATTCTCGCACTTGTACGATCCGGCTTCTACCCATTTGGTGAAGTAGTCGATCGCGACTAAAATGAACTCGTGACCATTGCTCCTCGGAGGAGTGATCTTGCCGATGACGTCAATTCCCCATGTGGCAAAAGGCCATGGCGTAGTCATGCAATAGAGTTCGTGAGGAGGGATGTGATTGAGGTTGGAGAACCGTTGACATTTGTCGCAGCCTTCCGAGGAACCTGGATGCGAGTCTGCTTTCCATTGATATCCAATAGTATCCCATACGGAGAATGATCTCGTGTCAATGCTCTGGCGTTCATGTGCGGACCGCAGTTCCGTTGTGAACTTCGCTCATTAGCTCGCTGGCTTTTCTTTGTTTACACACCGAAGGAGTGGCCCTTGGTGGCGCTTCTTGTACAACATACCCCCGTAATGACGAAATGAGATGCCGGGCGTTTTAATGCCATCATGTTTTTGGCTTTGATCCCTTCTTTGTATTTTCCATCTTCACTTGTGAAGGAAGCTTCTCCTTTTGGAGGTACCGGTAAATTTGATTGTACCAGGGTTCGTCGATCGTTTCTTTTCTTTTTCGATCTCACAAAGAATAGGCGGGTGTTTCCCGTCCGCCTATTCTCGAGGGGTTTTACCGCTTTCCCTTCGGGAATTTCGACAAGAGAGGCGAGGGTTGCTGGGCGTCTGCGGCGGTTCCTGTCTCTTGGCAAATAGTGAAAAGAGATGTCCTTGAACCGAGCAATGAGCTCCTCCATGTACGTGTGGTACTTCGAAGGCGAGAATCTACCGTCTTCCATTTGTTGGATACTTGATTGATGATCACGCGAGTCTCCATATACATCCAAATTTCTAAGATGTTGCGCTCGAGGGCGGCTTCCAAACCCGCCGCACGTGCTTCATATTCTCGCCGCATTGTTGGTTGCTTCGAAATTCGGCCTTGATGGCTATGGGAGTATGCTCGTCCTTGGGATCGACAAGGAGCATTCCAATGCCATTCCCCTTCTTGTTGGGCCGCCCCATCGAAGAAGAGTTTCCGGCGGTTTGCGCTTTTGTCAAGTGAAAAGATTCCGTCGTCCGGAAATTGCGGATCGTGACACTTAGGTTCACTGCTCGGGAAGTCGGCAAGCCGATCCGCCATTACTCGCCCTTTGTTGATTTTCTTCGACTATGTACTTGATGTCGAACTCAGCCAGAAGAATGACCACTTGGCTAGCCGCATTGACAGTGGATGGCTTGTCAAAGAGATATCGGACGGGTCCACTTTGGAGACCAGGGAGTACCGAATGCGACCGCATGTAGTGTTTCAGCTTTCCCGACTACCCATACCAAGACGGTACAAGTTTTCTCCGATGCCGAGTAGCCGAGTTCACTTCCTTGAAGCTTTCCACTTACGAAGTAGATTGCATGCTCAACCTTGGAATCTTTCTGCTTCTTGTGCCAAAGCATTGCTCCGATTGACGTGTCTGTTGCATCGTCGATACAGGAGTAGTGGCTTGTCTTCATGTGGCGGGCTCAGAATTGGGGATTAACCAAGTAGGTCTTGATCTTCTCGAAAGCTATTTGGCACTCTGAGTCCCATTTGATGTCGGCATTCTTTTTCATCGGTTTGAACATGGGCTCGCAGAGAGATGTCAACCGGTTGATGAAGCGGCCGATGTACCGAAGTCTCCCCATGAAGCTCTTTACTGTCGTGGTTTGAGGCGGCTTCATGTCGATGATGGCCTTGATTTTCCGGGATCGGCTTCGATACCTCTTTCGTAACCATGTACCCCAAGCACCTTGCCGCGCTTGACGCCGAAGGTGCACTTTGCCGGGTTCAACCTCATGGAGTGTTTTACGAGTCCGTGAAGAACTTCCTCGGATCTGTCATGTGCCGCATGTCTCGATCCCTGGAGTGGATGATCATGTCATCGACATATACTTCGATTTCTTTTCAGTGAATCATGTCATGGAAGAGGGTCGTTGCAACCCGCCGGTGAGTAGCCCCAACGTTCTTCGTGACCGAACGGCATGACCGTGTAACAGCATGTCCCCCACGGAGTGGTAAAGGCGCCTTGTCCGATCCTCCTCGGACATCTTGATCTGGTTGTATCCAGCGAACCCGTCCACGAAGGACTTTACTTCGAAATTTGCCGTGGTATCGACCAGCATGTCGATGTTAGGCAGTGTTGGGTATGCATGTTTTAACCCTCCTATTTTGTATTAGATTTGATTGATACCATAACCTCCTATCTATTTTAAGGACTTTAGGACCCTATGTAATGAAGCTTAGACTTCAATTTTTTTAGCTAAGTCCATTTTATAGAATAGGTTAATCTTAGGCTCAAGACGGCACAAGATTCATTGGAAGCAAGGTTGCAGCCCAGCAGTATTCAAAACCGCCCTATGAACCGCACCTGTAACCGCAAGTGTAGTTCCACCTTGAATCTGCCTATTTGAACCAACCACATGCAACCGCCCCTGAACCTTATCCTTGCAGTTCATGAGCAACCGCATCTAAGCAACCTCATGGTGTAGCAAACCGCACATTCCTAACCGCGTCTCACTAACCGCATCCAATGATTGGCTACTTGAAGTGAACAACTTTTTATCCGTTGGAATCCACGTCGCAATATCAAAAGTCAACCACCATATCTTGTCACGTGATTCAATGTCAGAAAAGATCTGCAAGGATCTTGAAAAGGTGACAGTGTCCTAACCTCATTGCTTGCACTGAGCCCGATCAACTTTATCTGCAGCACTGTACCAAAGGACAAAAGTGGTTCTTTGTGGACCAATAGGATTGCATCAAGTACTCGTCCTTACAACAGCCTGTATCCAACGGCTAGTTTCTTGATGCTTGGGTATAAATACCCCCAATCTTCACCATTTGAAGATTGCTTGAGAATTTGAAAGGCCGTGTTCATAGAAGCCGAAGCTCGCGTAAATTATTCAACCCTTTGAATCTTCATCTTCAAACTTCAAGAAATATTCCCACCTCAAATCAAGCCTTAACACTTTCAAGAATCATTGAGCTCTATATCTCTGCATTTAAAGAGCCTTGATCTTGTTCTCACACACACACCTCATTTGTTCTAATCACATAGATTAAACACATGAGATACACTGGTTATAGTTTTGGATTTGTTCTTCATAGCAAAGATTTTATTGTACTTTGTAATCTCGCAATACTTAATATAAAATCTCTCTTAGAAATCCAAGACTAACCATCTTAGTAGTGGACGTAGATCGTTTATCGATTGAACCACTCCAAATAGCGTGTTCTTACTTTCTGCATTTATATTTCTTGTGCTTGCTAATTATTTATCTTTGTCTCTGTTTGATCTTTATTTAGCTATCCATTATTGTGAAATAGTGTTTGGAGTTAACATAGTCAAAATACACGTGTTTGTAAAACTGCTCTCAACAAAACCGCACCACCAAAACCGCATTTTACAAACCGCCTCTCAAAACCGCTTTACACTCTATTATTCCGCTGTGCATTTTACACTATCACTTGCAGTCTATTATCAACTGCAAGAGGATTTTGTAAGAAAGAGGCTTAGTTTTTAAAAGAGGGCGAAAAATTTTAAACAGCTATTCACCCCCCCCCTCTAGCTGTATTTTCACCCTTGTTGCCACCTTTGGGACCAACAAGTGGTATCAGAGCAAACACATTTTAAAACCACTGTTTTTCAAGCTTAACAGCTTGTGTGCCGATTCGATATGGCAACCTCAAAGACAATGACTACTGTTAACTATTCACACATTCCAATGTTGGACGAAGACCACTTTGACATCTGGAAGTGCCGAATGCTTATTCATTTGGAAACCATAGATGAAATGCTAGTGGAATGCGTGATCAATGGCCCTCTAATTCCAATGAAGGCTAACACTGATGCAACCACCAATGCTGAAACTCCAGAGGTCAAAAAGCCAAAAGATGAGTGGTCGGATGAAGAGAAGAGATTAGTTGCCTTGGACAAAGAAGGCGAGGTTCATCATTTCGGGACCCTCCCCGTATCAACTCTACGTAAAGTGATGTACCTCAAAACCGCAGCGTATGTGGGATGCCATAGAGAGCTACCTCGAAGGTGACGAAGAGTGCAAGGAAAACAAATTATACACTTTGTTGAAAGATCCTACAACAACTTCAACGTAAAACCCAACGAAACCTTGCGTCAAACCTACGATAGCTATGTTGAGGTAGTTAATGCTTGTAGATCTCTTGGTAAAACTTTAACCGATAAGGAAATCAATATGACTTTCCTATCTCGCTTTAGGTTCTAGATGGGTAAATAAGGCTACCTCTCTAGAAGACTCCAAAGTATTGGGTACTTGGTCGTTAAGTAACTTGTATGCCAATCTTAGAGTTTATGAACTTAAATTGAATCATATTGAAGAGATAGAAGGTAAAACCAAATCGCTTTCTATGTCTGTAGTGGAACATGAAGAGAAACCATCCACATCCAATCAAACCACTGATCCTTCTATATCAACCTCATCACTCATCGAGATGGATGATGATGATTTTGCCATGTTTGTGAAAAGATTCCAAAAATTTAGAAAATCTTCAAAACCTTTCACAAAATCATTTTCAAAAGGCAAACCTCCTGCAACATTTTCTAGGGCTGCAGATACAAAGAAGAAGAGTGACTTGGTTTGCTACAACTGTAGAAAACCTGGCCACTTTGCATCTGAGTGTCCACAAATTTCTAAATATGAATATATGAAAAAGAAAACTTTCCTTCGAAATTTTCTCATCATAAGGAATGGTTGCACGAGGAGGAAGAGAATACCAAGGAATTAGCAACTTGGATTGAAACAGATTCGAGGATGGAAGTGACGGTGAAACCGAAGAGGTTAACCTCTCGCTTAGTTGCAGACGCTTCGATGACTCGCATTGAATCATTTGAGTTGCATGATATGGAGGAAAAGGAGGTTTTTGCAAAACTTCCAAATTATAAATTGGATGATGATATCAAACTTACTCCTAGCGTTAAGATAGGAAATTGTTGTATTCACGTCCCATTTTCTCATCTAAAACTGCTCCACCTTCAAAAGCTATTCCAAAGAAAATTTCGAAAAAGGTGGTGGAAGAGGTTTCTCCCATGGAACATGAAAAGATGTTCAAGGAAGCTGAAATGGTGATCCATCAATTCTCAAATCTTAAGAAAGCCTTAAGCTTAGCTCATGATGAACTTAATCTGTACAAGACGGAGAAAACCGTGATGAGGTCCGAAATTTCTAATCTTAAGGACCAAATCAAACAGATGACTCCTCTTGCCGATCAAAACCGCATCCTTGAAACTAAGGTTGCCGCACTTCAACTCAGAATGATGACTTGGTAACCCAAATCGACGATCGCCAAAAAGATTATTGATTCGTGGCTCAAGTCTCAATCCACCAAGGATAAAATCTTGACTTCCAAGTTCCTCCCGGAACTAAGGATGGTCTAGGGTTTGGATCTCGAGGAAGAGGAGAAGTGTGCATCCTCGAGTGAAAAGGATGAGGAATTTCCGAGAACTAACTAAAGAAATTCCCAAGGAGAAGCTTGCTAAGGGTAAGGGTAAAGCAAGACAAGTAAATTATGTCGACCCTAAAGGAAAGCAATATGGGAAGAATTACGTGTTGAAACCTAAGAATTCGTGGAAGCACCTCGAAGAGGAAATGGCTTATGGAATTGGTAGAATCCCCGCTCCAACCACTTCGGTGGAAAAGGCGGTTCTCGTTAACTCTAGGTCTCGACCGCGTTTCTTCTTCGACCGCTCCTCCCCGCCTTCAAAAGCAAGAATAGCGTTCCTGTGAAATACGTGGTCAAACCAAAGCCTGTTCCCTTTGTATCACCGGAATGTTAGCCGGAACCGCACCTCCCAAACCGCTTCCTTGTCCCAAACCGCATGGAACTCCTAAGAAGAGTAAGGAGTTAGTAAAACCTCATGATGCTTGTAGCTTTTATAAATGTTCTCGTGTGTGATGGTTTAGGTCACAAGGCCGCAGAATGCCTTTGCGGTTCACACCCAATGCCAGAAGAGCAAACCTCCTTACGTCAAACAGTGTGGGTTGTAAAGGGTTGCTAACTTCGTGACCCAAGAAATAAAGGGGGACCTCGTTCTTAATGTTTACATTTCAGGTCCTCTCGCTTCATGGCCGGTCACTCCAAGGATAATGAATGGTATCTTGACAAAGGGTCGCCAAGACATATGACTGGAGATAGATCATTACTTGAAGATGTCATTGAAGCAAGTGGTCCATCTGTAACCTTTGGTGACAATAACAAAGGCAAGACCATTGGATATGGTGTAATAAGGAGAGGAAACCTAACCATTGAGAAGGTTTCACTTGTCGATGGACTCAAGCACAACCTCCTTTCAATTTCTCAATTTTGCGACAAAGGAATGCTTTGCAACTTCACGTCATCAAATTGCTTTATCAAAGATAGCATTTCCGGCGTCACCCTACTCACAGGGATTCGTAAGAGTAATATTTACATTATTGATCTAAATTCTGCATGTAGTATTACTAATCTCTGTTTTGTAGCTAAGAATGTAAGCGAAAATAGTTGGCTATGGCACAAGAGGTTGAGCCACTTGAACTTCAAGTATCTTGCAAAGATTGGTAGGGAAAACCTCGTTCGTGGTCTACCTAAAGTGGCTGACCACCATCCAGAGAAATGCAGTGCATGCCAGCTTGGTAAGCAGTCCGCGTCGTCTTTCACCAGCAAGACCGCTCCTTCAACTTCAAGATGCTTACAACTGCTTCACATAGATTTGTTTGGACCCGTGACCACTGCCAGCATTCGAGGAAATAGATATACTTTAGTGGTAGTTCATGATTACTCATGATATACGTGGGTTGAGATGATGATTTCCAAAGATGATTGTTATGAGATTCTCACCACACTATTTAGACGGCTCCAAACTCAAAAAGAAGACGACATCGTTAGTGTTTGATCGAGATAATGGAACGAGAATTCAAGAACAATGGTGTTGCTCGCATTGTGATGACCATGGGATTGATCACAATTTTTCCATTGTACCGGTGTTCCACAACAAAATGGGGTTGTGGAAAGGAAGAATAGGACGTTGATTGAAATTTGGAAAGACAATGATATCCGAAGCGAAGCTACCTCGGTATTTTTGGGCCGAAGCAATCAATACCGCATGCTTCACTCGTAACCGCTCCCTCATCAACAAAACCTATAATAAGACTCCCTATAAGCTTTGGCGAGGAAGAACCCCCAACATTGCTTTCTTCAAGATCTTTGGCTGCAAATGTTTTGTTCTCTACAACGGAAGAGAAAATAGAGGTAAATTCGGAGCCAAGGCCGATGAAGGTATTTTTGTTGGGTATGCTAAACATTCTAAAGCTTTTCGTATTTTCAATAAAACTAGTTTAAAAATAGTAGAGTCTGTCCATGTTACTTTTGATGAGCATTCTCTCCTTGAGCCACATTTGGCTCCAAATGTTCTTGATGATTTTGTTGAGCATAATGAACCGAGTGAATCTCAAACCGCACCTGAACCTCAACCGCAAAATCCAGCACCCTCAACTGAAATTCCCCAAAACCGCAATTTTGAAACCGCACCTGAAGAACCCTCTCCAGATGCAACTGCAAGGGAAGATGAAGTTGAGAATTCCCCTATCCAGCTTATAGAACCTCTTCGTCAACTTACCTTCCATGACTTATTTGAAGGATCTAACGATGTTCCAATTGAAGATCTTGACAAACCTCGGTCCAACCAGACTTACCCCCGGAGGTTCGTGAAGTCAGCAGTCACCCTCACTAATGTGATTGGTGATCATTTTCCGGTGTTCAAACATGGAGGTCAAATTATGACGAGCATACTTCTCTTTTATCTCAAGTTGAACCCAAGAAGATTGATGAAGCACTCCAAGATTCCAGTTGGGTTGTTGCTATGCAAGAAGAACTCAACCAGTTTGAAAGATGCAAGGTCTGGACTTTGGTGCCTAGACCTCAGGATCAAGGAGTGATAGGAACTAAGTGGGTATTTAGGAATAAGATGGATGAGAATGGAAGCATCACTAGGAATAAAGCAAGGTTGGTTGCACAAGGATATAGGCAAGAAGAAGGAATTGATTATGATGAAACCTTTGCTCCAGTTGCAAGATTGGAAGCTATTAGGATCTTCTTAGCCTACGCCTCCTTCAAGCGTTTCAAGTTATATCAAATGGACGTGAAGAGTGCTTTCCTCAACGGCGAACTGCAAGAGACCGTTTTTGTTGCCCAACCGCCTGGATTTGAAGACACCAAATTTTCCAATCATGTCTACAAACTCCAAAAAGCTTTGTATGGACTTAAGCAAGCTCCAAGGGCATGGTATGAGACTCTTTCTAAATTTTTACTAGATAAAGGTTTTAAACGAGGTAAAATTGATACAACTCTTTTTATTGCCAAATATAATGAGCATACTTTACTTGTTCAAATTTATGTCGATGATATTATTTTTGGTTCTACTAATGAGTTGCTTTGTAAGCGTTTCGAAAAACTAATGAAAAGCAAGTTTGAGATGAGCATGATGGGAGAATTGACATTCTTCCTCGGGCTTCAAATCAAGCAATGCGAAGAAGGTATTTTCATCAGCCAAGCCAAATACACCAAGAAGTTGATAAAGAAGTTTGGATTAGAAAATGCTAAAGCATATGATACTCCTATGGCCACCAAAGAATAAGCTAGATAAAGATCTCAAAGGTAAGAAAGTTGATCGACTTTATATCGAGGTATGATCGGCTCATTACTTTACTTAACTCGCTAGTAGGCACGATATTATGTTTAGTAATACGTGTATGTGCTCGTTACTGCGAGATCCTAGAGAAGCACATCTTATTGCGATCAGCGTATAATCCGCTATTTATCTGGAACCACTAACCTTGGACTTTGGTATTCCAAAGATTCGAATTTCGATCTTGTAGGTTATTCAGATGCAGATTATGCAGCTTGTACTATTGACAGGAAAAGCACTAGTGGTACTTGTCATTTCCTTGGAAATAGACTAGTTGCTTGGGCCGGCCAAGAAGCAAGCTTCGGTTTCGGTGTCAACCACAGTGAGTATATTGCTTCTTGGTAGTTGTTCTTTGTCAAATCCTTTGGATGAAGCAGCAGTTAGTAGACTATGGAATCCATGAAGGGAATTGCCCCATCATGTGTGACAACACTTCAACTATTTCAGTCTCTAACAACCCTGTCATGCACTCCAAGACCAATCATATAGATATTAAGTATCATTTCCTCAAAGACCATGTGGAAAAGAGGAATATCCATTTAGAGTACGTGGGGACAGACAACCAGATTGCTGATATCCTCACAAAGGCTCTTGACTCCAAGAGATTTTCTTTCCTCAGAGGAGAAATGGGTATGCTTGAACTTAAATAAATTCCATTCTTTTAATTAACTAACTTGTGTGTTAAGTATAGTTGCAATTCCATTGTTGAAACCGCGTGCATCAAACCGCAAGTATGTCCAACCGCCCTGCAGTCAACCGCATCACTCAAAACCGCATGTTGCAGTTCAACCGCTTGGATCTCAACCGCGTTTCAACTTGGAGTAATTTCTAACTTTTGCTTATGTTAAAAAAAAAAAAAAAAAAAAAAAAAAGCTGTTCAACTTCTTTTTATTTATTTTTCAGTCCTCTTTTTTTTCTTTAAGGGTTTATTTGCAAATGTTTTCCCACGAAAATTTAAATTTTAAGAGCATTCAATGCAAAGGGAACATTAGCATTAAATGGCCTTCTTGTCAGCCGTCATTGGTTGATGGGATGAAGCTGAAAGGGTGCTAATTTGCAATGATTCACTGAGTTGGTGAAGCTAATGTGTCCTTTCATCTGCCAAACCCTAATCCTTTCCTATAAATAGAAGACACAACTCACCTTTTCAAACTTTTCACTGTCTTCTTCCTTTGTCATCGTACTATCTGTCAGAGTTCACCAAACTTTTTCTTCAAAACCTCATAAGTTTCTAAGTGTTTCAAGTCAATGGCACCCAAACAATCAATCTTTGACATGGTATGATTTCTTAAACTCTAATCCTCTTACTTTTCTGCAAACATACTTGTTTAACTTGCTCATATCCGCCATTGATGAACCTTTTAAGCTTCGAACACCATAACCTAACTTTTGTTCATATGTTCTTCATTTCTTAACCATTTTGCATGAAATTTGTTGGGTTATGTTCGGAATCTTGACTAGATTAGGATTATATACTTTATTTTATGATCAATGATCATCTAGGACACTGATTTTGAACTTTTGAAGATTTTTTGTTTCGAAAACCTACTTTATGATTTGCTCATTTTCTGGGTGATTCTGAGTAAAGTAGATAATTTTATTGTTATATTAGTAATCTACTGCTCAATGTGATCATTTTGACATATTATTTGTTCATTTTGGTTAACTTTTTCAAAATCTTTGTTCTTGATGTTCTTCGTGTTCTTCATGCACTCAAGTTACTGTTCATAATCTTTTTCAGAAAGTTTTTATGTTTTGGTTTGCCCTAACTTTTAATCTTGTTTTTCCATACTTAGAAAATTTCTGAAAAATTTGACTATGTTGCTTGTTTGAACCGCATCATTCATGGAACCGCATGTTATGAAACCGCACATATAATTACTTATGTTTGTTTCAAAACCGCATTGTTAAAACCGCATGTGTTTTTGGTTCTTCAACCGCAATCTCAGAACCGCATGACATGTTTTCAAAACCGCATATTCTTTTGAAACCGCATGCTAAAATTACTTAAGTGTTACTAAGTATATAAATTTGGACACCATAACCTTCCTCTCTAAGCACCGCTTGCAGTGTGGGATAATCTTGGATTACAATGCCAAGTACTAAGTAAATATACTTTTGTATTTTTCTATTTGTTTTCTTACCTGTGTTCACAGTTTCCTTGAGGTTGGAAATTTTCATTTTCCAAAACCGCACTAATGCCAACCGCATGTGTGCACCAACCGCTTATGGCGTGATTTTCCTAAGATATTCTAACTTGTGTGTTTTCTTTGTAGAATACCAAGTATTTCCTACCAGTTGGGAAATCAATGAACTGAATTGCGGTGATGCTCTTGGAAGAGAGATGATAAGGAAGATGAGAGCCTCTGGAATCCTTCCCCTCTTCAACAAACGACAAACCTTTACCATCCCTCTCTTTATTGATCAATTCTACCAAACCGCACGAAGGGAGAGAGACTGAACTTTCAGATGGAACCAAGATACCCAGCTTAGTGGGAATTGTTGAAGGGTTCAAAGTCTCTATTGACTACCTGGATATTAGAGGAACGTTTGACTTCCATGTATCCAATGCTCCAGTTGAAGTATCCCGGGAGGTTCGGGATGCTACTTGCTAAACCCTCACTTTGGAAGATCTGGATTCCTTGTCGAGGTAACTACAAGAAGATAGCTAGGAGAGAATTTGGAGAGATGATGAGCCATTTGTGTTACATAGTTGGAAAATCTGTTTGTGGAAAGACAGGGAACCACAACAACTTCACTTCTCATCGGTGGCGATCTTCTTTGTGCCATCTTTCATGGCATGAAGCTACATTGGCCCAAGATCTTGATGAGGAGCGACGATAGTATAGATGCTTATCGGTTGAAATCCAAGGATGTCAATACTAGGTGGAGACCCTTTGGAAGATTGCTGACCGCCTTATTTGCCAATTATCAACACTTGGAAGAAATGAAGGCTACTACCCCTGACATTTGCTACCACTGGGGAGTTGAAGAATCTTTAGGGCTCAAGACTTTGCACTCCTTGATTTTCCTTTGGCAATGATGATTACTGAACCCTTTATGATGCTGATACCTTCCAACCCAAAGAACCATTTGTTGAGATGACCCCTGCAACCGTGGTCAAGGGCCTGACTAAAGCTGCAAAGGCGGTTTCAAGGAAAAGAAAAGCTCCTGCAGAACCGCTTGTAAAGAAAACCAAAACCGCACCTACCCAACCGCGTGGTGCAGGCCCTAGCAAGAAAAAGCCAAGGAAAGAGAAAGAAAAGATGACACTTCTGGATGATGTGATTGAAGAAGAAGAAGAAGAGGAAGATGCATCTATTCCTCCATTGATTGCCAAGGCCAAAAAGGCAAAGGAAACTCAGGCTGAGCTAGCCAAGATGACGGATGAGGAGCTAGCTGCTTACTATGCAGCTGAGATTGATAGAATAAAGTGGAAGCAAGCTGAGAAGGGTGCTGCCTCAGGTAAAACAAAGGAACCAATTCCCCAATCGCCACCTTCTCAACCGCCCCAAACCCAAACTCTTATTCCAACACCACCTCAATCTCCAAACCGCTCCCATCATTCCTCACCAGCCAAAACTCTATCACCTAAACCGCTCTCTCCTCCTCAACCGCAAAGAGCTGCAACCGCTCAGGGGGAGAAACCTAAGAGGGTTAAACAGATTGCCAAAAAGAATACTCCAACCAAAGGCCCCAAGCGGTTTCTTCAACGAGTTAGAAATCAACCTTCCCCTTCTCCATCTTCTTCTAAATATTCTTCCCATTCCTCTTCCCATACACCATCCAAATCCCCTTCTAAATCTCATTCTTCTTCATACCAATCTGAATCACCAACTCCCTCACCTCAACATTCCAACCACTCCAATTCCCCCCATCCTTCAAACCGCGTTCACTCAAATCCACATTCTCACCATACCCCAGCCATCTCCATTTCAAACCTTAACCGCGAGAAAACACCATCCCCAAACCGCGTCATTATTCCTCCTCCTCCTGAAAATTCCCCACCTCAAAAATCCCCTACTCCTGACCGCCGTCCTACACCACCTCCTCAACCCTCACCTTCTATACAAAGAACCCCTCCTGTTTCTGTCTATACAGCCCATACAAGTTCCTCCTCTGACTCTAACCCTATAACTTCTAGAATTCCAACCACCAACATTCCACTCTCAACCGCACCTATTCCTTCCATTCCAATTCCAACCGCTTCCATTCCTTTAACCCAAACTCAACCTATTCCTCCTCCAACCACTTCACCCTTTACTGTCCCCGGTAGTCTTTTTCAAAACACTCCTAAACCCCTTATCCCAAACCGCACCTCCAACCCAATCTCAACCGCCTCCCTCAATTACCCAAATTCCATCCATCCCAACCGCTCCCTCTGACTACCTTCAAATTCTTTCCACCCTTCAACTGATTCAATCACAGTTGATTGTAAACCAAGGCCACATGCTAAAATTGACTGAATCCAACATGGCCTTAACCGCATCCAATGCCAACCTTGAAGCCTCCAACCGCTCCCTGCATGCCAAGGTTGATGCTCAAACCGCTGAAATGGCTAACCTTAAATCCCAATTGCTTGATGCTATTAAGGGGAGAGATCACCTTCGTTGTTGAAGCCCTTAAAACCGCATTTGAATCCTCCCTCTTCAAGTTCAAAGTTGAACTCCGAAAGCGGTTCTTGACTTCTGGGTGATTACGTCAACAAGGATCAACTCAAGGATTCTATGCAACAACTCACAAACGCTTTCCGTGATTCTGTAGATCATACTATAGGGAGATTCAAAACAGAATTATTGGGAGATATAAGGAACCTCATCCCTCAACCGCAACAAGCTTCAACCTCAGCCGCTCCTACCCAAACTGCCTTGGATGACCTGCAGCTCAAAATTTTCAATGAACTGGACTCCCTAAAAGATAGAATCAATGTTGATCTCAACATAGTGGGAGACAGTATCAAAGAGCAGGTAAAGACTTTTGACAGTGACATTTCCTTCAGGTTTGAGAACCTCAAAGCAGGCTTCAACCTTAAAATTGACAATTCCATCAAAGAATTGAAGTCAAATCTGGATGTAACTGTTGACCTAGAACCTTTGAGAGATGCTCTATCTACTCAAACGGTGGCCATCCAGAATGAGATCTTCACCTTCTACAATTCTTTGAAGGCCTGCATTGAAGGATTCACTACTCAGATAAAGGAGAGTGTTGATGGAAACACTAGATCTGTTGATGCTGTTGGAACCGCTGCTGCCGAATCTGTAATCGCACTACGAACAGTTGAGACTACCCTTGCTAGACAGGTTGAAGACCTTAGAGCCCTCAGAAGAAATATCAGAGGTGAAAGCTCAGCCTTCAGACCTTCAGAACCGCAATTGCCCCAGCAAGAAGTCAATCAACCTAGAGAGCAAGCACGCCATCAACATCAACCGCGCCATCATCAACCGCGTCAGCATTAGGATTTCTCTTTTGTAATTCCTTTATCCTTTTTGCTGAACTCCTTTTTGTTTTGTTGGACCGCACTCCATGTATTTTTGTCCAACTTTCTTCTGTTTTTTTTGAAACCTTTATATTTTGCTTCTCTACCATTGTAAGTGTAACCGCATTGGTAGTAATGAAAAATGCATCATTGGTTCCAAAACCTTGTTCATATCAAACCGCTTGTTTGTAGAACAATGAAACCTCTTATGGTTGATAACCTCATTCAAATATTTTCCAACTTAAAATCACTATTTTGAATTGATGTTTAAACATTCAGTTTAAACCGCACTTTGAACTTAAACTCACAATTTTTAAGTGCACTGAATGCATTTCTATAACTTTCCATATTGTAAGTTTTTATCTTTTAGAAAGTATAGAAATCTATAGCTTAAGCTAAGTGTGTGCATTGACTTGGGACATGAATTACCATGTTAATTCTTATGGACATGTTTTTACCAAGTACAATGTTTGTTTTAGTTATAGTAGGTAATGGCATCAATCAAATAGGGGGAGATTGTTGGGTATGCATGTTTTAACCCTCCTATTTTGTATTAGATTTGATTGATACCATAACCTCCTATCTATTTTAAGGACTTTAGGACCCTATGTAATGAAGCTTAGATTTCAATTTTTTTAGCTAAGTCCATTTTATAGAATAGGTTAATCTTAGGCTTGAAGACTGGCACAAGATTCATTGGAAGCAAGGTTGCAGTTCCAGCAGTATTCAAAACCGCCCTATGAACCGCACCTGTAACCGCAAGTGTAGTTCCACCTTGAATCTGCCTATTTGAACCAACCGCATGCAACCACCCCTGAACCTTATCCTTGCAGTTCATGAGCAACCGCATCTAAGCAACCTCATGGTGTAGCAAACCGCACATTCCTAACCGCGTCTCACCAACCGCATCTAATGATTGGCTACTTGAAGTGAACAACTTTTTATCCGTTGGAATCCACGTCAGCAATATCAAAAGTTAACCACCATATCTTGTCACGTGATTCAATGTCAGAAAAGATCTGCAAGGATCTTGAAAAGGTGACAGTGTGTCCTAACCTCATTGCTTGCGGTGGAGCCCGATCGCCTTTATCTGCGGCAATTTGTACTAAAGGACAAAAGTGGTTCTTTGTGGACCAATAGGATTGCATCAAGTCTTTGTCCTTACAACGAGTTTGTATCCAACGGCTAGTTTCTTGATGCTTGGGTATAAATACCCCCAATCTTCACCATTTGAAGATTGCTAGAGAATTTGAAAGTCTTTGTGTTCATAGAAGCTGAAGCTACGCCGAAATTATTCAACCCTTTGAATCTTCATCTTCAAACTTCAAGAAATATTCCCAACCCTAAATCAAGCCTTAACACTTTCAAGAATCATTGAGCTCTATATCTCACAGATTTAAAGAGCCTTGATCTTGTTCTCACACACACACCTCATTTGTTCTAATCACATAGATTAAACACTTGAGATACACTGGTTATAGTTTTGGATTTGTTCTTCATAGCAAAGATTTTATTGTACTTTGTAATCTCGCAATACTTAATATGAAATCTCTCTTAGAAATCCAAGACTAACCATCTTGGTAGTGGACGTAGATCGTTTATCGATTGAACCACTCCAAATAGCGTGTTCTTACTTTCTGCATTTATATTTCTTGTGCTTGCTAATTATTTATCTTTGTCTCTGTTTGATCTTTATTTAGCTATCCATTATTGTGAAATAGTGTTTGGAGTTAACATAGTCAAAATACACGTGTTTGTAAAACTGCTCTCAACAAAACCGCACCACCAAAACCGCATTTTACAAACCGCCTCTCAAAACCGCTTTACACTCTATTATTCCGCTGTGCATTTTACACTATCACTTGCATTCTATTATCAACTGCAAGAGGATTTTGTAAGCAAGAGGCTTAGTTTTTAAAAGAGGGCGAAAAATTTTAAACAGCTATTCACCCCCCCTCTAGCTGTATTTTCACCCTTGTTGCCACCTTTGGGACCAACAGGCAGTGGGAAATCATCTTTAGGGCTGGCCTTGTTGAGATCCCGGAAATCCATGCAGCATCTGACCTTTCCGTTGGCCTTGGTGACCGTCACGATGTTGGAGAGCCAAGTCGGGTACTCAATCACTCTGATGAAACCAACTCGGAGCATTTTCTCAATTTCTTCTTTAACTTGCAAGGACCACTCTGGCTTGATCTTGCGCGGCTTACATTTGACGAGGCTTGGATTCGGGATCCAGGGGAATTCTGTGCTCCACGATTGAGGGATCGAGTCTGGCATGTCCCGATATGACCGAGCGAACACGTCAACATACTCCGGAGGAGGCTTATCGGGGCTTCTTTTACGCATCGGCGAAGAAACCGCACTGAAATTACCCGATCTTTTCGCGCGCGGGCGCGCGGAAAAGGCGGTTGTCTTTCGCGGGGTTGGTGTACGAGACCTCGCTTCACGGGAAGGAGCGAGAATGAGGAGTCGCCACGCGGTTTTGTATTTTGAGCCCAAACGTTGAGAAACGGCTATTGCGAAAATGGTGTCGTTTTTATTGGTAGCAAAAACTTAGGAAAAGGCTTTGAAAACGGGGATCATTTTTATTGGCAGCAAAAACGAGTAAAAATCTTTTTGTACCAGAGATTGTTAGGTTCGGAGGTCAGGTTACGTTTCGGGTAGAGTATTACGAGATCGCCCGAAACGCCTCGCATGACGAGTCTTTCTACCTTTCTCGAAATCGTGTGTTTGTGTGTGTGTCCTTTGAAATGGGGGCTTGAATGACAAGCTTTAATCTTGGTTTGAGTGACAAACGTTGATTAGGTGACTTTGTTTGAAAAGACGAGCGTTTGAATGACAAACGTCGGTTTGAGTTGAAATGAGCGTTTGCGTGGCAAACGTCGACTTTGAGTTGAAATGAGCGTTTGCGTGGCAAACGTCAATTTTGAGTTGAAATGAGCGTTTGCGTGGCAAACGTCGATTTTGAGTTGAAATGAGCGTTTGCGTGGCAAACGTCGATTTTGAGTTGAAATGAGCGTTTGCGTGGCAAACGTCGATTTTGAGTTTGAAATGAGCGTTTGCGTGGCAAACGTCGACTTTGAACCGTACGAGTCATTGTTAACGATTTTTACGAGAAAAATGCGTATTAAATGATTTTAAGTGTCAAATGGCGGCTTTGAGTTTGAAGATGAGCATTCGGAGGCCGAACGTCATGTCGCGCGTTTTGAAAGAGAGTTCGACGGACGAACTCCGGTTTTGAACCGGGCATTACATTGTTAACGATTTTTACGGGAAAAATGCGTATTAAATGATATGCGATCAACGAATCGGGTTGCGACTCGGACTTTGAAAAGTAAATACTATCACAATCCAAACGGATCGGACTTGTAAATGACAGTATTTAAAGCAGTGTCAACGGAATCAAACGATCCGGAATTGTAAATGACGATTAACGAGGACAAACGGCTCGGAATTGTAAATGACGATCAACGAGGCCAAACGGCTCGGAATTGTAAATGACGATCAACGAGGTCAAACGGCTCGGAATTGTAAATGACGATCAACGAGGCCAAACGGCTCGGAATTGTAAATGACGATCAACGAGGCCAAACGGCTCGGAATTGTAAATGACGTGAAAGTAAACGGAACGGGGTCGGAACGCCGTTTTAACCCGTGATTACTTCTCTTACGGAAAGAGAAGAGGATCGAGGGGCTAAAACGTATCGGACCTCGTTAGACGGAGGCGTCTACATTTTGACAATGACGTTCGAAACAGTTATAGCGACTGGCGCGTAAACCGAGACGGAACGGAAGATTCAGAGAGAGGGAGTTATACCTATGGCTAGGGTCGACTCCTTTGGCTCGGGAGGTGTGCACGGGACACGGAAACTTATTCGAAAGGTTGTTTCGAAGTTGTAGGGTGCGTATTTGATCGAAATACGAAGGTTTCACGCGAATCGAGACAAAACGGGAGCTCGGGAGGGGTGGAAACCAGTTTGGACCGTGGGGGTGGTGATTTTTTGTGTGAAAAATCCTCTTTTTTTGCCTTTGACAGCAACTTCTATTTATAGGGTGAAAATTGCAGTAGGAGTCCGGCCGGACTTGGACTGAATTTCAGGGGTTTTGGGAATTTTGGAAATCTGGAGGACTTGTTGGCAATTTCAGGAAAATTGCACGATGAGTCCGTAGGACTTGGCTTGCAAACCAGGGGTATTTTGGTCTTTTGGCCTTGATTTGTGATTGACGAGTGACTAGAGGGAGGTGGCATGCGGGACACGTGTCCCGTGACTCACCGAAGTGTGGGAGTTCGTTCCCGGTCCGGTTTTGTCCGTTTTTAAAATAACGGTCAGGAAATGTCCGAAACGCCCGGAAAGTGCCGGAAAATGCGTTTTTCGGGAAAGCCATACTTTTACGTGAGATGTCACGTGATAAGTACGGTTTGACATCGGGATGCAGAGGCGATCCGGGGACGTCTCGTTAGCGCAGCGGGGAGTTTAACGAGTTCCGGTTAACCTGGAGCGGGCCAGTTAACGGATTTCGGTTAACTTTCTGACGGATTTGGACGATCCGGATTTGGGTACTTACAGTTAGCCCCTCGGCGACGTCACTTTCGAAGGAAGTGGGGTCGTCGAAAAGATAAGGATCCAAATTGGGATGCCTTACTTTGAAAGAGACACAGGCGGTCGGTGGTGGACCCTTAGCGAAAAGGATTCCTACGTATCCCGAGCGGGAATCAAGCCGATCGTAGTTCGAAAAGGGGGCAAGGGCCGCGCATGGGGACCTTGACTGAGCGAGACTATTAGGAGGCGTCTAAACACGGATAAGACCATTCGCGAGGTACACTGCACGAATGGAGGCTGTTAGGAGGCGTCTCGAACACAGGGCTTGAAACCTTCGAGGGCGTGTGGCGCCTCAAATCGGAGTTGCGATGTTGACGAGGGATTTCGTGCCTTGGGTGCTGGGCTTATTGCTGTTGCCAGTTTTATCCTACTGGGGATGAGCGTTCGGGCTTACCTGGATGGCCGAAGAGGGATGGTTGTGCGGGCTTATTGCAACTGCCGCTGAGGTGGAACGATCGGGCTTACGACTGGCGGCCGGGGAGATGAATGTTCACTTGCTGAAGTGAAAAGGTGTTCGGGCTTACTAGGATGGCCGAATAGGGATTGTTGCAAGGCGTTCGTGCCTTGGGGTTCGGGCTTATTGCAGTTGCCGAAGGAGACTGTTTGCAAGGCGTTCGTGCCTTGGGGTTCGGGCTTATTGCCTTGGGGTTCGGGCTTATTGCAGTTGCCGAAGGAGACTGTTTGCAAGGCGTTCGTACCTTGGGGTTCGGGCTTATTGCAGTTGCCGAAGGAGCTTTGCAAGGCGTTCATACCTTGGGGTTCGGGCTTATTGCAGTTGCCGAAGGAGACCATTTGCAAGGCGTTCGTACCTTGGGGTTCGGGCTTATTGCAGTTGCCGAAGGAGACTGTTTGCAAGGCGTTCGTACCTTGGGGTTCGGGCTTATTGCAGTTGCCGAAGGAGACTATTTGCAAGGCGTTCGTGCCTTGGGGTTCGGGCTTATTGCAGTTGCCGAAGGAGACTGTTTGCAAGGCGTTCGTGCCTTGGGGTTCGGGCTTATTGCAGTTGCCGGAAATGACCATTTGCAAGGCGTTCGTACCTTGGGGTTCGGGCTTATTGCAGTTGCCGAAGGAGACTGGCGAAGGTCTTGGTAAGAGAGTGGAGGTCGGACCGCGAAGGTCGGGATCAACTGTTTGAAATCGGACCGTGAAAGGTCGCGAATAAGAGTTTGAAATCGGACCGTGAGAGGTCGCGATTGAGGATTGAAATCGGACCGTGAAAGGTCGCGATTGAGGATTGAAATCGGACCGTGAAAGGTCGCGATTGAGGATTGAAATCGGACCGTGAAAGGTCGCGATTGAGGATTGAAATCGGACCGTGAAAGGTCGCGAATAAGAGTTTGAAATCGGACCGTGAGAGGTCGCGAATAAGAGTTTGAAATCGGACCGTGAAAGGTCGCGATTGAGGATTGAAATCGGACCGTGAAAGGTCGCGAATGAGAGTTTTAATGGTGAGGACCATTTAAATTTTAACGTCGGGAGACGGAATCGTAACTAATATGTCCGGAGACAGGGTTGAACGTTTGAATGTCAAACGTCAACTGGACTGAATTTAACGCCAGGAGACGAGCGTTAGTGAGAACTAACTGGGAATTAAACGTCTGGAGACGAGCGTTAGTGAAAACTAACTGGGAATTTAACGTCTGGAGACGAGCGTTAGTGAAAACTAGCGGGAATTTAACGTGCGGAGACGAGCGTTAGTGAGAACTAATCTGGGAATTTAACGTGCGGAGACGAGCGTTAGTGAGAACTAGCGAGAATTTAACGTTCAGACGGAGACGAGCGTTAGTGAAAACTAAGCGAGAATTATCCTCGGGGGATAGGGCGTTAGAAATGTCTAGCGGGGAAATTTTACACTTTCGGGGCCAAAAGTGGTAAAATTGGAATTGCCAAGGCGAGGGGCAAAAGGGGCAAAAATTATTGCAGTGCGGTAAGAGTCCGGCCGGACTTTGCGTTTTTCCGAAAACCTTTTAAATGCCGAAATTTGGGGAAGAAAAAGCTCACTTTCTTCCATTGTTGCCGGCGAGAGAGGAGAGAAAAGAGAGAGAAATTCAACCCAAATTGCAAGGTTTGCTCGAATTTGTGAGGGAAAATAGCTATGGAGGGTGAAGGAGGACCAATGGCTCGCCACGGAAGGACCGACGACGAAAGAACTCGATTGGTTCGGACCATTCGAACCACCACTCTTCCATTGAATCCGGCGGAGTTTTATCCGGCGAGGGATAGACACAACTCCAAGGATGGGATCGAAAGACAAGTAAGTTCCCTACAAATTCCATTAATTTCAAGAATGTGCATTCTTTAAATGTTAGAAATTTGTTAGGAATTTACTTAGGGATTTTGGTGCCCGATTTGGGGCTTTTGACTTTGCTATGAATCGTTGTCGAAATTGACTAGGACGTAGTTCAATTGACATCATGGGTAGATGACATAAAAATTTTGGTTGCAAAATTCCATGTCTAAATACATTTTCCAAAATTAAAGTAACTTTAATTCGGGACGGAGCGAAATTTTCGAAAAAATTCGAAAGAATTTGAATGTTCCGGATTCGACGGAGTTTTCGAAAGATTTTGAAAGTTCCGGATTCGACGGAGTTTTCTAAAGATTTTGAAAGTTCCGGATTCGACGGAGTTTTCGAAAGACTTTGAAAGTTCCGGATTCGACGGAGTTTTCGAAAGATTTTGAAAGTTCCGGATTCGACGGAGTTTTCGAAATGATTTTGAATATACGTAGGAAATGAATGAGAACCGTATCTGCATTGCATCCTTTTGACATGCGTTGTTGCATTTTGTTGACGTTGCTTCTGTCTTGTTTGTGCGGGGACAGGGATGGTTGATACCCACAACCGAGAAGAGTCGGGGTGCCTTTGAGGCAGTGCAGGTATTGTGGGGCCTTATCTCGGACGTGGCCCGAGAGGAGAGAGGAGTCCATGACAGTGGTGATTGACTCCGGCCGGCCGGGTTTATCGATCTTGTAGGCTGCTGACAGTGATACGCCGAGGGTAGGTCCATGTATGTCGCTGAGCGAGTACTGGTGGGATACGACCCACACTTTCCATTTCAGATGGGAGGAGGCGACGGTGACTCCCACGGATTTTGCCGCTATCACTGGGTTGCCGACTTATGGCAACGCGCTGGTGTGGGTTGATGGTTACACCCCGGAGCAGTTGTCTGGGCTGCTGGGTTTCGATATTACCGATGCCAGGGGCTTAGGCATTCGGTACAGGCCGATGGAGCGTCACTTGAGGGCGGGCGTCGCCGATTATTTGGCTGGATCCTTGAGGATGACCGCGGAGCGTCTGGCTCGAGGGTTCCTTTGGTTTGCGCTGTCAGCGACCTTGTTCCCGACTTCCGACACGTCTTGTCACTTCCCTCTGCTCGGGTCGCTGACAGATCTGGATGCCGTGAGGGGGTTTGCGTGGGGGGAGGCTGGACTGGCCGAGCTCTACCATTCCCTGGACAGGTTCTCGCGGGGAGAGGAGCACTCATTTAGCTGCTTTACGCCTGTCTTGGATGTAAGTTTACGTGCTTTTCTCTTCCTTGCCTCTTTTATGTACTCGTATGTATCTGCTTTGTAGCTGACATAACTTTCCATTCTCTTGGCAGGTGTGGTGCTACGAGGTATTCGGTCCGCGAGCTTGGGACGTCAAGGAGCCGTACCGTCCCCTGTTCCCTGCCTTCTTTGGTTTGGTAGAAGAAGGCGAAGAGGGTGGTCTCTTCGAGGTTGGCACTCGAGTGTCGTATGAGGAGATATCTCGGCGCCGAACACGGAGTTCTCCGAGAGGATCCGCCGACACAGTGGAGCGAGGTTTGATCATGTCGCGGTGCAGATTTCCAGCGAGACTACACGGCGGCGGAAGCTCCTGGTGGGACTTCACTGCGACGCCATGTATCTGGGGGAGAGGGTGACTCGTCAGCATAGGCAGGGGTCCCTTCCTTTGGTGCCGGTGGATCCTCCTCTGTACATGCAACATCCCAGGGAGATGCTTGGATGGATGAGCTGGAGGATACCTTCGGGGTGTGTACTTCACCGAGTACATCATAGCGGGGCCGCCTATGATGTTTTCTTGAGGATGAGGCCGAGGAGCCCACGGGTGCAGCATAGGGAGGGCGAGGTCCCTGGAGGTCCTCGACATTTTCTGTCCCGCGAGCTAGGCTAGCGTACGAGGCTGGGCCGGTTCGCGCGGGCGACTTGTGATCCCACTCCCGGCGGAGCCGAGACCACGATACGGGCGGACCCCAACGCTTCGGTGAGCATCTTTTTTGATTTTACGCATTTGATAGTAGCATTACGCATATGATGCATCTGTACTTCGTTCGCTTTCGATGATTTTCTGGTTCGCGAGTATCGGCCATACGTACAATGAGGCCATGAGGCCGGTGGACGGGTGGTCCGCCTACGCCAGGAGGCTCGTGGAGTTCATGCGGTGCGGTTCCGGAGGAGAGTGGACGTCCGCGATCGGGGGCCGTCTAGGCCGAGGGTTCGCCTGCTCCACGGGCGGTGGGGAGGACTTCACACGCGGGGTTTGGCCGGTTCGCGGGCGGAACGGGCTGGATTTGGAGCTCCTTCTTGCGCACTCGGGCGCGAGAGGGGGAGTCCTCGAGTTCGCGTACTCGAGGAGGCCCTTTGCCTATTCAGCTGGAGGAGTTCGGCGAGTTCTGTTTGCGGCAGATCCGGCGGCGGCGGAGCGGTACGTCGAGTGTACGGATGACGAGCGGGACTCGAGTAGTCCCCTTTTCTTGCTTTCTCTTTTCTTGCTTTGTTTAGACAAAATGCATGTATTTGTCGGGAACAAATTTTGATTTGAGATGTATTTGCAAAAAGGCGCAGTGGGGCGGAACATGTACTTCACATATTTATTACGTGATCACCTTGATTATTTTCGGCAAATAAGCAAATAGGTTAATCAAAAATAAATAAAAAGGAGAAATGCATTAAAAATTGAACGGGTCAAAAATTAAGCATGTATGCACTAATTTTTAATTATTTACTGCTTGTTGCACGAGCAGGGCGGAAGGGATATTGTCATTTGTTGAATGAAATCGAGGCGAGCACGCGAGATTTCATAAGGGTGAAACAGGGCATGGTTTGGAAATGTTTCCAACTTTAAGGCGGTAGGCTGCAGAGTTGACCAAGTCAAGCTGCGAGGGAGTCCGTACGGACTTGAAATGAATTTCCGATTCTTTAAATTGCGGTTTCGGCTTTGCAATTTGTAAGAAGCTGCGCATTGCTTTTGCTCATTACAGTGAGTTCTTTTCCATTTCTTAAGGTTTTCTTCACCTTCGACATGGCTCCTTTTCCCAAGTTATCGTCTCGGATGCAAGAGCGATATTTGGACAACTTTCGATCGTGGGTACGGAACCACACGAGGCGAGAACAAAGGTTTTTCGAAGGCATTACGGGATTAAATCTGTTTGGGCTTTGAAGGAGCTCATGCCGAGATTGGGACCTTTTGAGAGCAAATGCGTCTCGGTTATGGGACGTAAGGAGGAATGTGTACGGCTTTTCGTACAAGGAAGTCACTCCTACGTTTGAAGATTTCCGGGCCGTGCAGGAGGACTGAGACGGAACAGCTAGTTCTTCCGTATGCGGTGGCATAGCCACCGTTGAGAAGCTAGTGTCTTTGTTGGGTATCTCGTTTGGAGAAGCATACGGGATCTTGTCTGAGGATACCGATTACGTTGACATTTCGGGATTTGCCGAAAGATTTGCGGAGGCGAGGAGCGTCTTTGCGTGGGACGCGTTTGCTCCGTGTTTGATTGCTACTTTGTTCACATTCACGTCTGCAGGTGTGTGCCATCACGGTAATCTTGGACCCGGTGAGGCTTGATGCCGGAGTGGAGGAGACATCGTGCCATTGGTCTTGGGCGAGACGTTCTGGGCATAGGCCGGATGGCGGCCGTAGCCGATACATGTGGGGAGGAGTCCCGCTATGCGACCATGTGGTTGAGGGAGAGGCCGCGAGATGATGCACGAGGTGCCAATGTCTGTGACGCTTGGTCTTTCTCTCGGCGTCCTCTGGTGATAGGGGGTAATCAGCCGAGTGGAGCTCGGATGGCCGGACTTGGCACGCATCACTTGCGATGGTGGGTTCCCCATTGGAAGTTCTGAGACTTGTAGGACCGCTCGGGAGGGTGCATTGATCGTCGAGTGTCGGGGCTTGTCTCGCACGTCTTTCTATATTCCATCATTGGTTACTGCGGCGATGCAGTGGAGCAGATGCCACCGGCGATCCGAGTTATCTTGCTACCTTTGAGGTGGGATCTCTGCGGATGGAGGATCCTTCGACGCTATTCTTGGTCACCCGGTGGTGGCAATACACGTCCTTTCTGCCCGGGGTTCTCTTTCACGGAGAGAGGGCACTTTGCATCGGCTTGATATACGGGTAGTACGAAGAGTGTATGGGGAGACACGAGATGGCTATCTTGTGGAGACGGAGTGAGCTGTTGGGTGCGATCACACAGACGGTTCGACATTGAGGAGGACAGAGGCGAGGGCTAACCACAGGAATCGTACCGGCGATGCCATGGGCGATTATGTGGCAAGTGCCGATCGGGAGGCCAATCAAAGCACTTTGCGATGATGGCTCGAAGCGAGGCGGCTCGAGACGAGCTAGAGAAAGGACTGTATTGACGGCCACGGGATTGACGGAGGCGTCGGGAAGAGTCCACGAGCCGAGGTAGAAGGCCTACGGAATATTTCTGCGAAGGTGAAGAACACTCGCCGGGGAAAAGGGAAAGGGAAGAAGGATGAAGGACCTAGTACGGGAAACTAGGTTGACCTTACTGTCCAGAGTATCCACCCACTGTCATTGCAGACACATTAATTGATTAATGTTTTATTGTAGTTTTGCTAGCGTGTAGCGAGTCAAGAGTTGACCGTGCTTGAACTCATCAAAGAATGTTTTAACCGTTATGAATTTGTAGGTTAAATGAAAAGAGTTTTCGAAACACAAGCAATTGATGCTTATTGTATTTTTTTTGTTTTTTAGACCGAACCAAAGATGGCTGCCTACGTTCCCCTTTTACAACTGGACTAAGGGGCTCAGGTCACCGTAGTTCGACACTTTAGGTGAATTTGAGAAAAAAACCAAGACAAAAGAAGTGCGACCCTGTTTTTTACCTGGATCATTAGCGGGAATGTATCCAGTTGGGTATTACTCTTTTAGCACTTTAATTTACTGAGGGGGACGGTGTATGGGGAAGGTGAGTTGACTCGTGCTCTTCCTCAAACGAAGTATCTGCGGAGCTTGCTTCCGTTCACGGGGTTAACGAAAGGGTTTCCGTCCAAATCTGCTAGCTTCATGGCTCCTCCGGAGAAGATTCTTTGTACCACGAACGGTCCTATCCAGGTAGGCTCCCACTTTCCGAGGGGATTGGTCTGCGTAGGAGGTTTTTCCTTTAGCACCAAGTCGCCTTCTCTGATGTCTCGGATCTTGACTTTCTTGTCGAATGCTCGTGCCATTCTGCTCTGGTAGGCTCGAGTGTGTTCCATGGCTTTCAATCTGCGCTCGTCGAGTAGAGCAAGTTCGTCGTGACGGCTCTGTAGCCATTCGACTTCATTGACCCCGTTTTCCAAGAGGACTCGGAGGGATGGAATTTCCAATTCCACGGGTAACATTGCTTCCATTCCATAGGTAAGTGCAAACGGAGTCTCCCTGTGGCGGTTCGGCGATGTTCGGTATCCCCGAGAGGGCTAGATGTAGCTTTTCGGGCCGGTCCCGACCTCGGTGGTCATCTTTCGATTATCATGGCGAGAGTCTTGTTGGTTTGCCTCTCTTGCACCATTGGTTTGTGGTCTGTAGGGAGAAGACCTGTGATGTGTGACTCTGAATTCGGTCAGTAGTTGGTCACAATTTCCTTCGAAGTGAGTCCCATTGTCGGAGATGATCTCATTGGGCACTCCGTATCGGCACATGATGTTCTCTTGGATGAACTCGGCCACCTTCCTAGAATTCAGTACCTTGTATGATCTGGCTTCTACCCATTTGGTGAAGTAGTCGACTGCGACTAAAATGAACTCGTGACCATTTGTGATGTACCCGATTTTTTTTTGTGAATCAAAACGGAGTCGCCACGCCATTTTAATTTTGAGGGCCAAAACTTTGAAAAATGCCCGAGATCAGAAATTTGGGTTCGGAGGTCACGTTACGCGTCGGGAAGGACGTTAGTGTGCACCCGGCGCGCCTCGCAAAACGAGTCTTCCAAACATTTGAAATCCTTTTGTTGTGTGTGTGTGAGTGTGTGTGTGTTTTGGCCAAAATAAGTTGAAACTGAGGTAAGTAAAAATTGGGAACTCTTTTTAAGGATTTAAACTGATCCCTTGATTTTTTGGGTGATTTTTGGGTTGAGATTTGTAACTCAAAAGATTTTTGGAAGTTGAAAACCATTTCTGTCAAAATGAAAAAAGCAGTTGACCCTTGACTTTGAAATGGACTTTGGGGCTTGAAAACTCCAGAATCTGGGAAAAGTCCGGGAATGAAAAATGTTCAAAACACCTTAAAAAAGGTTTCTGTAAAAGAACTTTTCATTTTGGAGATGATTTGAGGGGTCAAAAGCTTCTGGAAATCTAAGATCTGAAATCTGGATTTCCAGAGACTGATGAACTGACCTTTAAAAGAAAATTTGAAAAAAGGAGTTTTACTCACACAAAAAATAAAGTAAAAATATGTATGGAAAGATCTGGATGTTGGCTACAAAAATTATTGTATTCAACACCAAATTCCAAGTTTATCTATGTCCAAAAAATTAGACCATGGACTGAGGTCTGAGAAAATTGCTACTGGACAGCAACTTCCCATGAAAGAAAATATGATTTTAAAGGGGGGTTTTGCATCCATGCTTGTCCCCATTTCCCTAGGTTTTGGTTAGTGATCACTTGACATTTTAGTGGTGAATCAACTATACCAAAACATCCTTGGGGTACATTAGGACTAAGCACTTCATTTGCTTGGGAAGGGGATTTTTATCCTTTGAAATCAAGATTTGATGCTTGAAAATGGTTTTTGGGGTTTTGAAAATGAGTTTTCTTTGCACGAAAGTAAGAACACATTAAATAAAATGTTGATCCTTGTAGAAGATCATCCATGGAGATGGACTTCCATGGTGATCTTCTTGGATCTTTAAAACAAGAAGAAGAATGAACTACATTTTGTAGTTTGAAGATGCATGCATGGATGAGAGATTTAGGGTGAGAAGAGGGAGGTTATACCTATCTTCTTTGTGTTTTGTGTTTGAAGGCTTGAATGTGAGAGTGTTTAAGGCTTGAATATGAGAGTGTTTGAGGGTGTTTAGGGTTGATGATTTGAGTTGGTTAAAGAGAAAACAAGTAGATAACAATGAAGTCCTCTATGTTTTCTCTCTAATCCTCCTCCTATAGGGTGATTTGAGCTTGGATTGGTGTATGTATGAGAGTATGTATGAGAGTGATTTGAAGTGTTTGTGAGTGAGTGAGATTTGGGAAAGATTGGAGAGAAAATGGTGGCAATCTAAGGATTCCCACTGTTTTCTCTCTATATTCGCCGAGTTTCGTTCTTTGTGATCAAATTGTGTTGTGTAAACGAGAGAGGAGGGTTCAATTTATAGCCCTCCGAAATTGACAAACATGTCCGCGCGGATATGATTGACGGCGTGCACTTGTTCATTAATTACGGCTTCGGGCTTTGGACGGGAAGAATAAAATTCAAAAATCCAAATAGCTTTATGTTTTTCAACTTGCCCAATCGGATTTTTCTTATTTCTTTTGCTTTTTGAGATTCTTTTCTTGGTTTAACTTTAAATGGCAATGCCCATTTTACCCTTACTTTGTTAGAAAAGTTAGGAATGTTAGGAATGTTAGTAATGTTATAACTTTCGTTAATTTTCTAACGAAAATGCTAACAAGCTCAAATTGGAGCACTTACAGTAGCCCCTCGGCGACGGCGCTTTCGAAGGAAGCGGGGTCGTCGATAAGAGTAAGGCTCCATATTTGGCGGGATGATCAGGTGATCGAGTGGCTGAACCTATTTAATAGGCTACCTACGTATCCTTGAGAGGAATCAAGCCAGCCGTAGTTCGGGTCTTTCGACTATCTTTAGTTGTCGACCCCTGGAGTATTTGTTTTAGGATGTCAACCTTGCGAGCGAGTTCTACGGTCGATTTCGAAAGAAACTCTGCTGGGGATAAGAAATGACCCTCTTCGGTCTGATGGCTAGGGTTGTATATCCGCTCTGCTGGGGATAGGAATGACCATTTTGGTCTGGTGGCTGAACCTAATGATAGGCTACCTACGTATCCTTAAGAGGAATCAAGCCGGCCGTAGTTCGGGTCTTTCGACTATCTTTAGTTGTCGACCCTGGAGTGACTGTTTTAGGATGTCAACCTGGCGAGCGAGTTCTACAGTCGATTGCTGAAAGAAACTCTGCTGGGGATAAGAAATGACCCTCTTCGGTCTGATGGCTAGGGTTGTATATCCGCTCTGCTGGGGATAGGAATGACCATTTTGGTCTGGTGGCTGAACCTAATGATAGGCTACCTACGTATCCTTAAGAGGAATCAAGCCGGCCGTAGTTCGGGTCTTTCGACTATCTTTAGTTGTCGACCCTGGAGTGACTGTTTTAGGATGTCAACCTGGCGAGCGAGTTCTACAGTCGATTGTTGAAAGAAACTCTGCTGGGGATAAGAAATGACCCTCTTCGGTCTGATGGCTAGGGTTGTATATCCGCTCTGCTGGGGATAGGAATGACCATTTTGGTCTGGTGGCTGAACCTAATGATAGGCTACCTACGTATCCCGAGTGGGAATCAAGCCGGCCGTAGTTCGGGTCTTTCGACTATCTTTAGTTGTCGACCCTACTATTTTAGGAAAGTCATCCTAAGATTTGACTATTTTTGGGAAGTCACCCTATGGTCTGACTATTTTTGGGAAGTCGCCCTATGATCTGACTGTTTTTTGGGAAGTCACCCTAAGATCTGACTATTTTTGGGAAGTCACCCTAAGGTTTTGACTGTTTTTGGGAAGTCGCCCTATGGTTTGACTATTTTTGGGAAGTCGCCTTATTACTTGACTATTTTTGGGAAGTCGCCCTACGGTTTGACTATTTTTGGGAAGTCGCCCTACGGTTTTGACTATTTTGGGAAGTCGCCCTATTACTTGACCATTTTGGGGAAGTCGCCCTACGGTTTTGACTATTTTTGGGAAGTCGCCCTACGGTTTGACTATTTTTGGGAAGTCGCCCTATGGTTTGACTATTTTTTGGGAAGTCGCCCTATGGTTTGACTATTTTTGGGAAGTCGCCCTACGATTTGACTATTTTTGGGAAGTCGCCCTATGGTTTGACTATTTTTTGGAAAGTCGCCCTATGGTTTGACTATTTTTGGGAAGTCGCCCTATGACTTGACTATTTTGGGGAAGTCGCCCTATGGTTTTGATTTTGGTTTGTCGAATTAGGGGATGATTGCTTTCCTCGTGTTGTGTGTGATAGCGTCTTAGGTGCCTTGAACCTTGATGATGGCGTCTCAGGTGCCTTGAACCTTGATGATGGCGTCTTAGGTGCCTCGAACCTTGATGATGGCGTCTTAGGTGCCTCGAACCTCGATGATGGAGTTTTAGGTGCCTCGAACCTTGATGATGGCGTCTTAGGTGCCTCGAACCTCGATGATGGCGTTTTAGGTGCCTCGAACCTTGATGATGGCGTCTTAGGTGCCTCGAACCTTGATGATGGCGTCTTAGGTGCCTCGAACCTTGATGATGGCGTTTTAGGTGCCTCGAACCTTGATTTGAAATGATTTCCTTTGATGGTTTAGGATAGATGGTCCTCTAGTGGACTTCATTTGAAGGGATCGGTTTTACGTCTGCTGCCGAAGGAAAGGATGACCGTGCTGGTCGAGTGGCTGGACCTAATGATAGGCTACCTACGTATCCTTAAGAGGGAATCAAGCCTGGTCCGTAGTTCGAAAATAGTGGGATGGTCTTTGATGGTTTGACAAGATTTGAGGTTTGACTATTTTTTGGGAAGTCGCCCTAAGATTTGATGATAATGTTCTTTTAGAAAAGTAGTTGATTAAGATATGCTTTCATACTGTGTTTGTGCTTACTGTGGCCGAGGCTACAAATGATGTTGATGAAGAGTTGTTAGGTTGCCGTTCGTGGAACGGTTTCGCGACGATTTCTTTGTCTTTGGAGGCATTTTGACCTGAAGGAGGAGTTTTGTTGAGTCTGCATCTTGCTGGTGATCGTCAAACTTGTAGAGGTTTTTGAGCTTGTCTTCACATTGGGACTTCTTGCTTTTGAGAACTTGGTGTCTCTGACCGATTTGTATTGGAGAACTTGGCGTCCTTGACCTGATTGTATTTGAGAACTTGGCGTCCCTGACCGATTTGTATTGGAGGACTTGGCGTCTTTGACCGTACGCTTGTATTTGAGACCTTGGTATCTTTGACCGATTTGCATTTTGAGAACTTGGCGTCTCCGACCGTACTGTATTGGAGAGCTTGGCGTCCTTGACCGATTTGTATTGGAGAGCTTGGCGTCCTTGACCGATTTGTATTGGAGGACTTGGCGTCCTTGACCGATTTGTATTGGAGGACTTGGCGTCCTTGACCGATTTGCGTTTTGAGAACTTGGCGTCTCTGACCGATTTGTATTGGAGAACTTGGCGTCCTTGACCTGATTGTATTGGAGAGCTTGGCGTCTCTGACCGGATTGTATTGGAGAACTTGGCGTCTCTGACCGAATTGTATTGGAGAACTTGGCGTCCCTGACCGAATTGTATTGAAGAGCTTGGCGTCCCTGACCGATTTGTAGACACTGGAGGCGGTCTTCATATGTTTGTGGATGTTGGGGACTGTTTTCATCCATTTGAGGTCGTCTTTGGTGAAGATCATCCTTGCCGAAAAGGGGGATTACGTTTGAATTCCTGCATTTGTTAGTGAAGAGGAAGATGCATATATGGCATTCATGATGGCGGATGCATGCATAGCACCAAAAATGATTATGAAATGATGCATTTATTTGCTTTCGAAGATGCACTTGGCCTAAGCTTTTGGCAGGGAAATTACGATTTATGATTTTCAATCACTTAGGATTTTTCCTATTGATTCAAGTTTTGTGCATGCTACATGAGCCACAGGGAGATTTTTGTGGGGATGCATGGTGATGAGAAGGGATATATGTGTTGTTATTTGTTTGGGACAAGCTTTGAGTGGTGGGGTGATATCCTTTAGTCGCGGACTGAATTGCATGTTATTGATGAGGTCAATTTTGATCTTGGGATGAAGTTGGATTTGAACCCCGGGTCTCGATTGAAATTTCTTTTCGGTCTCGGACATTTGAAGGCGCTGACAGGCTCTAGAATCAAAGCATGTTGACATGAATGAACCCTCTTTTGCTTGGGTTAGTTGTGATTTGACGAAATGCTGATATGAGGAGATTCCCAATTCTCAACTTTTGATGATGCAGGGAGTTGCCATATGCCAAGTTCTAAAGCTGAAACTCCAAGACAGTTGTTGAGGTGACCAGACCTTTCTTCTGAAGATAGGTGTGACTTGATAAAGCCCCATTCCATGGAAAAGACATGGCGAAAACCACGGAATCTTTCTCTGAATGATTTGATGAAGCCCCAGGTTTGACAAAGCGTCACTACAGAGGTCCAGTTAAAGGTTTGACTGACATACCGATGAAGTACCGAGCCAATCGATCAACGTGAGAGCCTTCAAGGTGAAGTTGTCATGAAGGGAGAAACCCATCTTTGATACCGTCTATGAAACTAGAATCCTCTCTTCGAAGAGTGTCTTCCATATGGGAACTGTTAGCCATAGTGGCACTTGGCTTGTTCGTGGCTTCAATCATATTCACCCTACTTTTTTTTAGGGAATGGATTGTTGATTGTATTGGGTCCTTGGGGTCCCCTTTTCGATCAATTCTCACACCGCCCTTTTTCAGGAGTCGTGTTGGAGGTGGAAGAAACCCGGTATCCGTAGCAGGTGTGCGATAACTCGCCGCCGATTGTAAGCCCTCTCAAATTTAGCCCCGGAATTGATCATTGCCCGTAGATCCGGATAGGGAAATTGCTAAGTGAGGCCCTCGGATGTGGTTTCGGGCGTGACCGAAAGATGTCTAGTTGTTCCTCTTCAAAAGGAGGAGTTGCCATCTTGCTTGTAAAAGTCCCCGATGTTCTCGTCGGGACGCCATTTGCATTGTTGTCTGCAGTCAAATCTATTTGCTTCCCACTCCAAGTTAGCTAGTAATCTGGTCCCATGTAGCCCGGCCTCGGATTTTAAGCGGAAGAACCATTTTAGAGCACCGGACTTCAAAGAGAGATCGAAATAGTCGCCTAACCGCCGATTGGCGCCCCTTTGACCTTCATTGCCAAGGTATACGTGTCCGGATGGGTTTTCGGGCATGCGGTGCCATCAAAGAGATCCAAATTAGGCATCACAAATTTGTGGGGAACAAAGGAGTCCGGGTGCGTTGGTCGGAAAGCGCACTTCTTAACAAATAATTCAAGAATCTGTGCTTTCATTTCCTTGTGTCGTTCCACGAACCAAGCCAAATGAGGGTCTTGTGGTGGGACCATGGCATTCAAACCAGCGACTGAGCTAGAGAGAGGAGCTACCACTGGCGGCATACAGGTGGAGGGAACGGCCGATCTGGGGACATAGGTGAAATCCTGTCCTTGGCCCGAATCACCCCGGGGAGCTTGAGTAGGACCCTGGGCAAAGGGATAGAACCTTGCGGCTTGTTGTTGATTTTGTTGTTGATTTCAACCGGCAAAGAGGGCAAAGGCAGTCTCGATGTAGCTGGGTAACTCGGATTTCCGGAGTGAGGCCCATAAGTAGGTTTAAGTGCGAGAGGCCGCTTTGTCACGATTGTTGAATTGCATAGCCGAAGGTGCATGACTGGGGTACTGCGGTCCCGGTGATTCTCGATGAAACCGGGATGGAGGCTTGGTAACCCATCGAAGCCCGAGCGAGGAATGGATTTGTGAAAAGCCGTGAGGAGCGGCCGAGCTAGCATCATCCCGAGGAAGGGCTTCGATCGTTGCCCTGGGACTGCATCGTGGAAGCATTCCAAACTGTTGCCGCGAAGGCCCCGATAGATTGGTCCTAAACCGAGGTGGGATTCCAATCTGCCGTGGCATTCCGAGGTATCCCCAACCATGAGGAGACATTCCGCACCGATTTTGCCCCGCCGAGGAGCCGTGAACCGATCGGTTACGTTAGGGCCGCATGGGTCCAAAGAGTCCGTATTTGGGGTTTCTTTGTCCCGTTGAGACGGCCATGAAGGAATCTTGTGAGGCTTGTGCGGTGCCGGGATTGGACATCTTGAACCGGGTTCTTTGTCAAGGCATTTCAAACCGATGTAACTAAGAAGCTCCTGATCGATCTCGTACCGAACCGCTGAGGCATACCAAACCTTCGTGACATACCGAGCCGACCCCGATCGCTGAGGCATACCATACCGGCCCAAATCGGATCAAGTCAATTTGTTTCCCCAAACGACTGTCCTGCATCGAATCGTGAATGTATATCGCACCGAGGCCGAAAGGATGGCCGATTCGCAAGTTGAGAAGAGTGTGAGGAAGGTGGTGGTAGCCTGTCCGGCCAAGATAGGGATGGGGATCCTTTTCCTCTTCTACCGTGAAAGTTCCATCGGGGTTGAGGGCAATCGTCAAACCAAAATTCCCGACATCTTCCAAGGATGAACATGAAACCTCATTCTGATTGGCACAAGGAGTTTTATGGACTCAGGCTCCAATATTAGCCATAGAAATATGATGAATTTCTGGTCTTGGTTAAAATTCCATCCTCGTCCTTGGACATCAAAGAACTGCACTTGACTAGCCCATGACCAACATGGCGATCAAATCTCATCTTGCTTGGTGGAGCCTTGGTCTGAAGAGATGTATTTGCGAAGTCTTGATTTGGAAGAAGTAACTTGGCAAAGCCTCGGTCTCATGACCGTGAATCCGACACAATTAGAGAGGCTTCAACCCGGTAGGCACCGTGCAGATCGATACTGAACAAAGACCTAACCCATCTTGTAGCAGAGTGAAGAACCAACGTTCTTGAATTATCATGTAGCAAAAGAGGCAACCCATCCTTCCATATTTACTTTATTATTTTCTTTATTCAATTAGTCAACCGAAAGAAAAGACAATTTAGAAATGTATACCTCATAGGGCGTATTTTCGAAAAGTGGGGACGAATCCCCGATTTGTATTATTTGATGGCCTCATTTGACGAAGGCACAAAAGAACTCGCTTTGGGTTTGATTCTTTTGAGAGAGCATAAGAATAGAAAGGTTTGTAAAAGTGTATGGAAGCCCCCGCCGACGTAAAATTAGTGTTTAGCTCTATTTTTCCTATAATGTAGAAAAAGAAGACTTGTCGAGACATCTGAAAACATGTTTTATTCAAAATGATCACAAGATTGCTTAAAAACCTTTATTAATGTTCGGTTTATTCAACCCCTAATCTCGATATGAACAAACATTTTGATTAATCATGAGGAGAAAGCCAACTGATACCAAGAGTCGAAGTTGGCGAATGGTGAAGAGGGATCGTGTATAGGAGAGGCTATTGGTGAGGCCGGATTTTCTGGGATTTGAATGTGTTTATGACCGGACCATTTCTGGTTGCCTACGTTCCCCTCATTGTGAGGAGCTCAGGTCGCCGTAGTTCGGGTCTGAATTGTGTTTGGCTTTAGAAAAGGGGTATGGACATTTGTGGTACTTTTGGTGAAAAGGCTCGGATAGGAAGTTTGAATGATAAGGTGCGGGCCTTGAGGTGATTCCTTGACAAGTCACTTTGAGCGATTCCGTTGCTTCTTGATCGTCGTCCTTCATCGGGGAGAAAGATTTTGGATGCGCTTAAGGGCTTATGATATGTTTTTGCCGTTGCTTTTAAGCTGCTCCCTTGTTGTCGACAACTTCCGTTCTTCGGGCTTTAATTTTGCCCATATGTCAAACCTTCTGATCGGCGGTGCTAGGTCCTTGGCCTCATTTTTTTTTTGAAACTTTTGTTTTTTTTTTGAAGCTTTTTTTTTGAAGTCGTTGTTTTTTTTTTTTTTTGAAGCTTTTGTTTTTTTTTTAAGCTTTTTTTTTGAAGCTTTTTTTTTTTTTTTGAAGCTTTTGTTTTTTTTTTGAAGCTTTTGTTTTTTTTTTTGAAGCTTTTGTTTTTTTTTTTTGAAGCTTTTGTTGTTTTTTTTTTTTTGAGCACCTGAGGACGAAGGCAAGCTTCTACTTGAACTTTCTTGATGCATGGGGGGCGGAGGCAAGCCCCTGTTTTTCGATATGGGGTCGATCTCCGATGCCGAGTGACCTTTTGTTGTCCCTTGATGTTGCCGCCTTCGTTGACTTGATCAAGGTGATGATGGGGATATGTTTTGGAAAGTGTATGGCTTGATGGAGGCCTTTGTGAGGTGAGGAAAGTGTATAGGGAGGGCATTAGTTGACTTTCTCGCACCAATTAATTAAAATCTTAATCATTTCCAGAGATTATTTGTTGAGCGATGCGAGTGATCATTTAAAATAAAACCATTTCATTAAATGTAATGTAGGTGTGCAAATAATGTCCCAAGTCTAGCGAGAAAAGAAAAAGACTCTTTTATAGAAAACTTAAGATTAACTACAATGTCCAAGGAGGACTTGATTGAACGAAGAAAGTACTAGAACCTACGAAGGTTGACTAAAAGACTGTTTTAATATTAAAGGATGGGTAGCCCCTAGTCTAGCTACTCTTTGTTGTTGGGACTGCCAAGACGCAGCTTGAGGCTTTCCATCTTTCTGTTAACTTCGATTCCATTACTGCACCGAGGCAGTGATCGCTTACGTGCCCATGATACCGGTGGGAGTGGAGGAGTTTGAGGCCATGGAGCACTGGGGGCGAGCACAAGTTGTCCAAAGAAACGGGTCGGAAAAGTCACGGGGACGAACTTTGTCGATCGAGCATATTGATGGAAGGAAGTGAACCTCGAGAGGACCTTGAGGGGTATTGGGCTCTGTTTGGGGAGGATTCACGATGCGCCGGTTGTTTTGAGTGAAAGGGGTGATACTAGCCGATTGTGTCTTCGGGCCTTTCTCAAGCTTGGAACCGGAATTAGACAAGTGTGCTGCAGGGCGAGGTTGTCCTATCGGATTCTCTCACTTCGGGCACTTGAATTTTGCGCGACGTAATCATTTCTTTGCCCGGTTCGACATCTTGGGTCAAAGGAGTGCTAGTACTTATCATAAGATCAAGCTTCTCCCGCATTTGTTTCACTTGCTCTATCAATATTGCCACATGGATCAACGGGAACATTCGAGTTATCGGAACTCGCAACAAGACTCTTATCGCCAGAGGGAAACACACCCAGACCGGTGAAACCGACGGGTGAATTCACTAAGTCCGGTAGATGACAACGGAAAACTTGTGGCATCCGGATTTTCTTTTAGCAACTCATGATCGCATTTAGGTGGGTGTAGAGGCTTGAACATAGCCACATAGCTCAAACCGATTATGTGAAGCCGGAGCATAAATTGGCAGTGTATTGGCCGAAATTGAGGAACAGTGTGATGGAGCCCAACTCGTTCGAGGAGCCGAGGGCGATGGAGCCCTAATGGCCTCGAGGTGCCGGAAAGTGGTCAAGAGGAATTGTCCTTGGCAAGTGGATCATATGTGGATGGAGGGAGGTGTTGGCCGTGGGATGGAGAGTTATAGGATGAAGGGACCGAAATCACTGTTTCGAAGTCTCATCTTCGACCATGACCAGGGAACCATTCGCCTCAACTCGTTACCCGAACTCCATGGCGGCGGAGAGCATTGATGAGCAGTGGTCACTGTTCTTCATGAATCTTATGGGCGCTTTCCAAAGCCAGGACTAACTCTTCCTTCCTAATCATCGGATTTCTTGTACCCTTACGCTTCTACGCCAAATCTCGCCATCGATCATTATCATCCCATTTAACCTTGGCGTCGCCGTGAACTTATCGAAGGGCGAGAGTTCAAAGCATTTTACCAAATCCAGCTTTGCCATGGCCACATGCTTGTTGCAAGCCAAACCATCCATTCTCAACATTTGTTGCGACTAAATCATTCGGCTTGTCGAGTCTCTGTTGAATTCACGAGTTTGAATCATAAAACTCAATCATGTTTACATTCGCGTTGTTTGGGAGATGATCATTGGCGGGGTTGAGATAACCGAGGCGCTCGAGTTTGCCCTTCTTAATCAATCCCCGAATCGCCTTTCTCAAAGCCGTACAGCTTGTCGGTCGTATGACCGTGATAATCGGTGGAAAGCACAATGCTTAGTGGTGTCAAAAGGGATTTTGGGATCCTTGGGCCGATAGTTTCTCATGGGTTCGAGGAGACCCCGCTCTAGCAAGCTATTTAAAACCTTGCTTAAGGGAACACCCAAATCCTCGGGACTCGAGATTTGGTCATTGACTTGGTCCCCATTCTGAACATGGTTTGCCGGTTTTGGTCAATTGGGGCGCTCCAGCTTGCCCGTTTCGATTAACCTTTGAATCGCTCTCTTCAAGACTATGCGGTTGTCTGGTCGTGTGGCCATAATGATCATGGAAGGCGCAGTGCTTACTCATGTCGAGAGGTGCATTTGAGTTCCTTGGATGGTAGTCCTTGAGAGGCTCCAAAAGGCCTACCCTTACTAAGCCCTTGAAAATTAAGCCCTACTGGGCATCCCAAAATCATCAAAACGTTCTCGTTGCCTTAAAGGACCACCATTTCTTGGTTGCTTTTGGGTGCCGTCAATTGTACACAATGCCTTCTTTCCTTTACCGGATGTCGGAGCCGTGTTGGAAGGGTAAGGTTTATAGCGGCGAGACATGTTCGGACTCGTAGTCTTTTCCCGTGCACGAACCCTTTTGATGTAATCATCAATGTAATCGTCGAGATTCGACCTTTTGTAAACTTCATTCGTGTCGATACACAAGATTGATATGGTGAGATGGCCCGAGTCGAGCGATCGTCGATACTCTCGTTGCTAGGCTTTTCTTGTACCTTCTTAATTGGTTCTACCAATAATCCATTGGACGAGTCAATAGGAACATTAGATTGCATGACCCCGCCACAAGATTGGCATTAGCAAACGAAACCACGTAGGAAGTATTTTGGTGGGAGGAATGACAATCGAGCATTAAAAGCGTGACCGTAATCTTCCTCATAAGGCCCGGCGATTGCCGAAGATGAAGATATATGGCTCGTAATGGGTGGATACCAGGGAGCAATGAGTGCGGATCCGTAAGGCTGCCGAAAACATGAGGTTTGAGGCATCGTAATGATAGGATTGAATGTGTCTTGACCGCACCGAGGAACATGACCGCAAGGGAAATGTGTATACTGTACTTGATGAGCGGGAGCAGCTTGCGTAACGGCCGGGTGGAGAATTTGATGAGGAGCATTTGACCTTGTCGGACTTCCCAACCGGAGGGGCGGGGTAGAGCCCGATGAAGTGGTGATAAAAGCCTCGGTGGCCCACGTGATCTTGCAGCATCATAGGGGCAAGTGTGCTTTGAGAATCGGAGGAAGCAAGCCGGCCCCCTCCGAACCATGGAGCCCGAGAAACGAACTGTCCCATTCCGAGATGGTGACCCGAGCTGCACCGATGCGGTGAAGTAGTAACCGACCCTTCCAAGCTGTGGGGCGAAAGCCAACCGATTCAATCCTGGTGGTGAGGCTCCGAGAGGCACCGGGGCAGTTGACCTAGATCGGACTGTTGAGGAGTATCGAGCCGTAGGGCCGAGATGTACCGAATCGACCAATTCCTGCATTGATGGCCCGGGCCGTGACCGAGGTTTTGGAGTAGCGAACCGACCCATTCCAAGTCGGGCGAAACAGATCGATTGAAACCCAAAGGTGAAAACCGAGAGGCGCCTGGGGAAGTTGACCAAGATCGATGCTGAGTATCGATACGACGAGGCCGAGAGGGCAGGCTGAGTGATAGGTGGGGATGCTTGGCCCATTAGTAGTTCCACACGAAAGGAACAGGGCATTTGATGGTAGTTGGCATGTCCGGAGGGTAATTAGCTCCATCTTCGCATCAACCGTAAAGGTTCCATTAGGGTGGCGAACAATTGCTAGCCCCGGGTTCTCGATACTTTCCAATAACCGACCGACTCGAGCCTCTTGATTTTGTCTTATCTGTTCCAACATCTCGATTCCACTGTTCGGCATTTTGCGGATTTTCGGGTGCGGAGTTGTACGTCCCCACCGTTCTCCTCCGAGTTGGTCATTCTCGAAACTTTGAGCTGAAGCGAAGGAGGAAACCGATGAAGTATCTCGACTTCGGAATGACTCGAGCTGAACAAACGATGACCCGGTCTCGATCCAAACTTTGCTTACCGTGGAAGGCACAAAAGGGTGTGGTTCGACTCGGGAAAGCGAAACAGGTTGGTGTTTGGGCTTAGGGCTCATGCAACATGCGATTATTTGTTCTTGTTTACTTAAAACGTATTTTATTAACCTAATCGGTTGGAAAAGATTGCTCTTCTTTTCGCAAACTACTGCGATTCCTGGATCGGTGGGCCCCGTCACTACCTCTATAAGCCCCTCGTATTCCACTGTATTTCGACCTCCCAGGGTGGACGGCAGGCGAGGGTCCTATAGGGCAAGCGGGTCCCACCGACCGAAAAGAAAACGATCCTAAAGTCCGGCGGGTAATCGAGTCTTAACGAGCATTCGATGTAAATTATGGACAAAGCCGACGTCAAAGTCAAGATCGTATCCGAGGCTCGACAAAAAGTTTGGGCATAATTGACCGGGATGAAAGCGTCCACAATCCGGGATCTTGACTTGTCGTCAGCTAAGCCGTAATTAGGCATGGAATAATCGTTAATCCTTGATGACTCGGTGTCAATGCCGGGAGTCAATGTATAATTTGTGCCCCGAGCCGAAGTCAAGGCGCCTGTCAATATCTTGGTCAAAGTCCGCGGCGGAAAACCGGCAGAACTTCGACCGATTAGGGACCCGAAAGATATTGAGTCGGTATGCCGACAAAGGCTTGAAAGGAAAGGTCTATACACGTACGGGCATGACACATACTGCATTAAAAACCAACCGGGTCTCGGACGAAGTGTGTCACGGACAAGTGCATGGTCGACACCAGGCTCCATGGGATGTTTGGGTAGTCCTGTGCTCATCCGAGAGGCGTAATAAGACCAAACGGACCGCGACAAGGATTTCCCCGGGTTAAGGACGTAGTGTGCAGTGTAAGGTCACGTGCGCGTAGTGTGCAAGCAGTCTATTTTCTTTTTCTGAGTAAAATAGAAATTTTCGCATGTGTCTTAAAAGACATGATGCATGATTTTTTTTTGAATTTTTTTTTGAAAACTTTATGAACACATGAGCACATAAACACAAAAATTCCGACGATTAGGGACTTTATTTCCGACAGTCAATATTTTGACTCTTTCCCGAGGCGGCCAAAAACAAACACGAAAACGTGCAAAAATCAACACACACAAGCAAAGGATTTTCAAAAGTTGAGACGGAAGTTTGACCCTCAAAAGTTTTTTCTTTTTTTTTTGAAAGGATAAAACTTGTTATTCCCCAGCAGAGTCGCCACTGTGATGATGTGCATCCGAAAATTTTCCCATTTTTATTTGAAAAAATCAACGAAACGGAGTCGCCACGCCATTTTTATTTTGAGGGCCAAAACTTTGAAAAAAGCCCGAGATCAGAGATTTAGGTTCGGAGGTCATTTTACGCGTCGGGAAGGACGTTAGTGTGCACCCGACGCGCCTCGCAAAACGAGTCTTCCAAACATTTGAAATCCTTTTGTTGTGTGTGTGTGTGTGTGTGTGTTTTGGCCAAAATAAGTTGAAACTGAGGTAAGTAAAAATTGGGAACTCTTTTTAAGGCTTTAAACTGATCCCATGATTTTTTGGGTGATTTTTGGGTTGAGATTTGTAACTCAAAAGATTTTTGGAAGTTGAAAACCAATTCTGCCAGAATGAAAAAGGCAGTTGACTCTTGACTTTGAAATGGACTTAAAGGCTTCAAAACCTCAGAATCTGGGGAAAGTCCGAGAATGAAAGTTGCTTAAAACACCCTAAATAGGGTTTCTACAAAGGAACTTTCCATTTTTGAAGTAATTTGAGGGGTCAAAACCTTCTGGAAATCTCAGATATGAAATCTGGATTTCCAGAAGCTGATGAACTGGCCTCTAAAGAAAAATTGAAAAAAGGAGTTTTACTCACTCAAAAAATAAAATAAAAATATGTATGGAAATATCTGGATGTTGGCTACAAAAGGTATTTTGTAGTCAACACCAAATTCCAAGTTTATCTATGTCCAAAAAATTAGACCATGGACTGAGGTCTGAGAAAATTGCTACTGGACAGCAACTTCTCAAGAGAGAAAATATGATTTAAAAGGGGGTTTTGCATCCATGCTTGTCCCCATTTCCCTAGGTTTTGATTAGTGATCACTTGACATTTTAGTGGTGAATCAACTATATCAAACCATCCTTGGGGTACATTAGGACTAAGCACTTCATTTGCTTGGGAAGGGGAATTTTATCCTTTGAAAATGAGATTTGATGTATGAAAATGATTTTTAGGGTTTTGAAAATGTGTTTTCTTTGCAAGAAAGTAAGAACACTTTGAAAATAATGTAGATCCTTGTAGAAGATCATCCATGGAGATGAACTTCCATGGTGATCTTCTTGGATCTAAAGCAAGAAGATGAATAAACTACATTTTGTAGCTTGAAAATGCATGCATGGATGAATTTTAGGGTAAGGAGAGGGAGGTTATACCTTTCTTCCTTGTGTTTTGTGTTTGAAGGCTTGAATGTGAGAGTGTTTAAGGCTTGAATATGAGAGTGTTTAAGGGTGTTTAGGGTTGATGATTTGAGTTGGTTAAAGAGAAAACAAGTAGATAACAATGAAGTCCTCTATGTTTTCTCTCTAATCCTCCTCCTAAAGGGTGATTTGAGCTTGGATTGGTGTATGTATGAGAGTATGTATGAGAGTGATTTGAAGTGTTTGTGAGTGAGTGAGATTTGGGAAAGATTGGAGAGAAAATGGTGGCAATCTAAGGATTCCCACTGTTTTCTCTCTATATTTCGCCAGAGTTTCGTTGCTGTGAGTGATTTGTGTTATGTAAACTGAGAGAGGAGGGTTCAATTTATAATCCTCTGAAATTTACAAAGATGTCCGCGCGGATATGTTCGTCGGCGTGCACTGTTCATCTGCTACAAGGTCTTTGGCTTTTGGACAGGAGGAATAATCTTTTTAAAATTCAAACTGAAACTGTTTTTCAACTTACCAATTCGGGTTTTTTCCATTTCTTTTGCTTTTTAGGATTCCTTTCCTTGTTTATCTTTAAATGGCAATGCCCACTTTACCCTTGCTTTGTTAGAAAGGTTAGGGTTTGTTAGAAATGTTAGAAATGTTAAAACTTTCGTTAACTTCCTAACGAAAAAGCTACCAACTCAAATTGGAGCACTTACAACAGCGTGTTCGAAACAAAATTGATTGAAAGTGGGGCCCAACCACAATATCTTGATAAGATTGATTTCCCTAACCATAGTTATGAAGATCAGCTCCTCGAATATGGAAAGTATGATAGTTCAGAATATGAATATGATGGCATAGAAGTATGCAAAGTTAAAGAACTCGAAGATTTGCTACACTCCAATGGTCATAATGAGAAAAACTTTATTCTTTCATCGGGAAGATGGAATGTTACCCAACGTATGTGTTTATTTCGGTGTTCCTTTTTTTTCCTACTCCTTTTGTCTTGCCCCTATATGCAATTTATAATGTCGAAATCATTGCGTTTGCAGAGGTCCAACAAGACGCCAAGAAACTGACCATTGATAAAGAGTTTGAGGAGTATTTTTCCATGCTTATGTTATAGCGGGATTTCACGAGTAAATCAGCTAATATGTACATATGCTTCATGAGTTTTTTTTTTGGTACTATGTAAAATATTGAGTGACTAATACCGAACGTAATTTTATCTTAACCAATCTATGCAACTTTTTTCCTTTTTGTCACTAACCTATTAATTTTTTTGCTTTAGTCCTTAACGTATGCATTTTTGGGATAATATAGTCCTTCCGTCTACTTAGATACATAGATGGAACATGTCACATTTTTTTAAAATTTTATTGATTCTTTTCTCTTTTTCATTTTTTCCTAATTTCACCTATTTCTTCTTTTAACCCCCACACCATTTTCTTAATTTATTTTTTTATTTAAATTGACCTAGATCATTTTGAGACTAGGACTTTGTTGTTGTTATTATAGTTGGAAATTTTGATAATTTTTAGTTTTTAGTAGTTAGTTGAATATTTTTTTTCTTTTTGCTCTGGAGGTTTTTGGTTATGAGTATTGACTTCCATTGGTTTCTTGCAGGCACCGGTAATATCATCAGGTTCAATAGCATAAAATGCTTGAGTTGAAGGAGACGTATAAAAGCAAGTAAGTGGAAAATTCGGTACAATGCAATGATAGACATATTTTTTTTCTTCCTTTTTATGAAGGGGATCAACACATTTCACAGCTCCCCCCTTGATGCACTTCACAGAGGCGCCTAGCTATGCTAGGGAGGGCAATGTCATTCCCTCTAACCAGTGGTGGGGGAATCGAACCCATGACCTACATGGTTGAAAGCCATGAACTCTAACCATCAGGCTAAGATCCCGCGTGCGCAATGATAGACATATTGGAAGAAGTATGTTGGGGATCCAATGGGTTGATTTGCAAATTTGCTAAAATATCATATTGTTGCACTATCTTTTTTTTTTACTTTACTAATTTTTTGTACTGACCCGTGTCATTGGCACGGGCACACGAATACTAGTATTTTTACAAAAATATATTGCAAGTGAAATTTTTGGTGGTAAAAATTATTATGGAATGTTTCATTAATTTCTTATAAAGCTAAAGGATGATTGTGTCTATCTATAAAAATAAGAAAGGATAATTTTGTCTAATTGCAAACTTTTGTAGTGGAATAACAAAAGATATATTGCCAATAGCCTCTTCCAATTACTATTCCTTTCATTCTGTAATAAATGTTGCAATTGATTTATCAATAATTTGAAGCAAAATATTTTATTAGCTTGTATAGTACTTGTGAGATGACGAAATTGCACTCAATCATTCTATTTATTTTGAAAATATAATATTTATTTTGAATTGAACAAAAATAATTTATTTTTAATATAGTATTCCTACATTCTTTGTCATTAATGTGAAGGTGATTTGAATAATAATTTAAGCTAATTTGATTATCCGAATGAACATTTAAAAATTATGTATCAATAAAAAATTTAAAATTTTTATTAAAATAACTAAATAAAATTAAAATTAATAATTATAATATTTTTATATCAACGACAAAAAAACAATAGAACAATCATTTTGAAACCGAGGAAATATCGTTTAAAACCGAAATATTACCAATTTGGGTAGATAAGTCATTCTAAATGCAATACTTTTGTATTGATGATTGAACCAAACGCAGGGATGATCAAATCGATTTCGGGCCCGGTTTCGATTTGAAAATCGTCGATTTCGATTTGGCAAAAGGGTGATCTTTAATCGATCAGGCCTAATCACGGTTCCGGTTACTCCGGTTTCGATTTTCTCCCCAATTCCGATTTGCTCCGGTTTCGGGCTTTTTCGGTTCAGTTCCGATTCGATTTCTTGAAAAACAAGGAATTTTCGTCCGATTCACGGTTCCGGTTCCGGTCCGATTCACCATTTATGTAACCCTTAACCGGCCCTTATCCAAACCAGTTCCAATTACTCAAATTCCAATTTTCATGACGATTCATGACGATTTAAAACTTTTTCAATCCGATTCCGATCCGATTTGATCATCCATACAAACGACAACTAAAATGGAAAATTACAATTACTACCAATTAAAGGTGAACCATCGGAGAAAGCCGGGAAAAATAAAAAACAGCGCGGGAATAAGGTGCTTTTACGACGAAAAGAGCGCCAAATTCAAAACGGCGGCATCCCCTGTCAAATCTCAATTTCCCACTCACTAAAATAAATCCCCATTTCCCGAGAAACAAAATTTCTCTTTCTCTCTCTCTCTCTTCGTCGTCTGTTCCATTTTGCCCTAATTTGACAAGCATCACCGTAAAAAAATCGAACCTCAGAACCGGAATCCTCCGCATCAATGGAAGACGCCGCCCAAAGACTCATCAATCCATGGGTTCTTCACTTTCAGAAGCTCGCTCTCGAGCTCATTTGCCCTCTCTGGTTCGCACCCCCACACCCTGCTCTCGTTTCTTGTGTGCATTAGGGTTTACTGAATTTGTGATTTTTGTATCGATTGATTAATTCCCCCCCCCCCTTTTCTGTGTTTCATTCCAGTCTTGAAATGCTTAATCAACCAATGCTTCTCCCCTGCAATCACATCTTCTGCAAGTGAGTTACTACTTGTCTTTTACCCTCAGATTGATTTTGCACTAACTTTTTTCCTCTTTTCACGTTCTGTTTATTTTTTGCTATTTTGATTGAGTTTGATTTATGAATTATGGTTAGGTCATGCATTCAAAGGTCGTCTCACTTTGAAACAGAATGTCTTGTATGTAGCCATCAGTATCTCGACCAAGGTATCAAATCTTTTAAACTTATCAATGTATCTCTTATTCATTCCCATCCCCCATTTTGCCCTGGGTTTGTTTTGCTTAATTGAGAGAGTTGATCTTTAACATGGAAATTTCTTGAGAAAATCATAGGGTTTAGGATTTTATGTAAAGAAAATAGTCAAATAATATTTAATTTTATATAATAAAAACCTCTGTTAGTTGGAAGGCAGCTAAATTACATTATAGATTAGAAGGAATAATATCACTTTAGTCATCCGCCAGAAAAGATTATGTTCCAAAATATAGTCATTTCTTAAGCTCTCCATATGTTTTTGAAAGAAATATAGATAAGCAATCTACAATGTTAAATAGTTTGAACTTTAAAATGCCACTTCTATAGTAGAACTATGGGAGTACTTCAAAGATATCTTGCTGAAAAAGTGTCTTCAAACTTATACTAAATTAAATTAAATCAAAATGATGCTATGACTATCAGTGCAGTTGGTCATAGCATCATTTTATAGTTTCAAAAAAGAAATGCTTATATGCTTGTCTGGTTCATTGTCTTGTTGAATGGAAGAAAAAGAAAAGGAAAAGCAGCTACTTTACTACTTAAAAGAAATGGGATTTAAGAAATGAGGAAGTGAAGCAAATTAATGAAGTAATCTTTCTGTTCTTTGCCACCACCTGCAAGACTGAGCAATTCTATCTGATTCATCCTTATTCTTTAGTGCTTCCCGTCTCCTTTTGCTTCTAGTTTGCTCCCAAAAGGACTCATGAAAAGGAGGAATTACTAAATCTTGAATATTAAGGCTTTCATTCTCTTAACGGGTCCATTTTTCAATAATGTTGCTTCAGCTGAGCCTGGCTCCATAACATAGACAAACAGGGATTTTTTACGTAGTTATGAACAATGTTACAATAGTATCCATAGGAGGATCACCTATTTTAAATTAAGAAAAGCTTCTTCAAGAAACATTTTGTTAAATTACATACATTTTTTCTTTGCCTTTTGTGGTCATGTGATACAGAAGCACGACCAGCACCTTACATGGAAAATATTGTGACCATATACAAAAATTTGGATGCTACTTTCAGTGCTAGCCGTTGCCAATCTGGTATGGTATCTTGTGATTGTTACACTTTCGTTATTTTAAACTTCTCCAATTCATGTTTTATTCTAAAGGATGTTTTTGGTGGCCATTGGCTGCTTATATGCACTTCATTACCCAGATGCTGCTCGTGTATCTGCACACATTTCATCAAAACCAGATGGAAATGATAAGTTAAGAAGGGAGGGTGCTGAAACACTACAAGAGGGAAATTCTAGCAATGGACAACCTACATTAAATGTTTGTGATAATGATGCGGTAGATTTATTTAGGCCAATGAACAAGTGTACCACACTTGAAAGTTGTCAAAAGCAAGGGCTTAAGATTTGCCGAGGTAATGGAAGGGCTAGTGTGGAGAATATATCTACTCCGATCAGGTCAACTGACCTAGTGAATGCTGAGAACCAAGAAAAGCTTGGCATGGAGGATATTGGCACTATTCAGATAGGACAATTAAGCCCTCCTTCATTTGGTGATGCCAAGGAAAGGGATGGTAATTGCAGTGATCCAGGCAATAACAATCAGGTAAGACCATAAGGTTATTCTCAAGTGTCTGTCACATCTCTTCCTCCACCAGGCCACAAAAGGTGTAGCTTCACTTGGTTATTGACTTTGAGATTGCATATTATTTTGTATGTTCTTTGCCAATCCTCGTTTATTTTGCATAAAATGTTCAGTAAAGATAGCATGTTACTTCAAACTTGATTATGGTGAGTGAACCAATTTGTGTGGCCTGTAGGAATGTAACTGTGATGCTTGTACCATTTGTGGAAATATAGAACAATCTTGAAGCTGACAATTGGTGGTGTATGGTTCATAAAACAAAATAGAGCATCATTCAGTGTTCTCCTGTGTCTACAAGTTGTACTCTCTCCTCTCATCTAAAGTGTTCATGTTTAAAACTCAATTTTTATATCGGCAACATTTTTTTCTTAATACCCTTAATTTTGATCACTGAAGTGGGTTTCCTGATTTTAACTCTCTAAAAGAACATTTAAGAATAGAGCACGTGACTCTTTCAGTATAGAGGAGTTCTTCATTCTAAAGTTTCTTTTGTAGCCAGTGATTAGTTGACTCTACTGTACAAGACCTTCCTGAAAAGTCAGTTGCTTTGAGCTTATTTTCCTAGTTTTCATTTATGTTTTTTTTTTTTTTTGCCCATACGAGTCATAAGCTACTTGTTTAATCTGATTGTACAATTATATCTACATCCAAATTTATGAATTTTTGTGAGGAACTAGGCTATTGTTGTTATCAAGTGTTGACTGATCACTTTTTTCCAGAACATGCAAATGTATTCACGGAAGAAATTAGTTGGAAATGATACAAATGTCAAGCGGGATGATGTCAAGAGACAAAAAATTTTGAGTAACGGATTGTTTGAGATGGGCGTGGAAACTGATGGTCATCATCAATCAAAAGCCTTGAGTGAAAATGTAGTTATGCCCAATCTTAAATTGGAAGCTAAATCAGAAGAACCTCTTTCTGTGAAGCAATCAAGTGTTAATTTAAATACATCAGACGCAAGCAAGAACCTGTGTGCCTTTTGCCATTCTTTTAAGGAAACAGATGTAAGTTTCAAAATCTGAATTTCCATTCATGTATCTACTCAGCTGACCTAGGTGTTAATTGTAATCATATATTAATGGGTTTTACAGGGAAGTGGGCCGCTACTGCACTATGCCAATGGAAGGGAAGTAAAAGGAAATCTGGCCAACTTCTCAAAAGTCATGCATGCTCATGAGAAATGTATTAGCTGGTAAGTTTTTACTGTTGAGAATTGGTATAAATTTTTGTAAAGTATTTTCTATAAGTCATCAAGTGTTATGCCAAAATTTGCGATCTTAGGACACCTCAAGTTTTCTTTGAGGGTGGAACTATCAAAAATTTGGAATCAGAAGTGGCAAGGGCCGACAAGCTAAAATGTAGTAGCTGTGGTATTAAAGGAGCTGCACTTGGTTGCTATGTATCTAGTTGCCGCAGAACTTATCATGTGCCTTGTGCATATGACATCTTAGATTGCAGATGGGACTGTGTAAGTCAATGATTTATATCCATGCATATTTATTGGGTCAAGCCTCTTTAAATAGTTATCTTATATTTTATTTTCTTGTGTGCAATACCTTTTCCAGGATGACTTTCTGGTGCTGTGCCCAAAGCATGCATCTCATAAATTTCCAAATGAAAAGTTGATGGCTCGAAAGCAAGCCTGTAAAGAAAAGCAAAAGTCAATGCCTGGGAAGCAAGCTGCTGAAAAAAGGTTGATCTTGCTTACTGTCTGAAATTGAGTTGCCAAACACACCCTAAGCATTTTTTCTCTCTCTACATTCGTTTTTGTTTGTTCTTTGTTACAAAAAAGTTTTGCAAGATTGTTTTCAGCCTATTCCCCCCCCCCCCCCAATTATCTCTGTAGGAGTTTGAAACACAACCTTTCTTGTCAAATACTTATCTTGGAATAATGTTTCTAGGTTTTTACTAAAATACACTAGCTTTCTATGTGATTGAGCACTCATTGTAATTAAATTAACTGTTATGTTATAGACAGTACACATATATCTAAATGTGTCACACCTCTCCAAATGTTTTCTGATATAATGTCTTAACTTTGATCATTGTGGGTACAGTTTCTCTATTGAAGCAAGCTCTTGCGCAACACTACCTAGTCGAGGGAGGGGTTTCATTTTCTGTGGATCAGCATTGTCTTCTGAAGAGAAGGTTAATAACATTTTTAAGCTCAGGCATATGGGTTCCTTCTCTCCATCCGTTCTCTCTCTCTCTCTCTCTCTCTCTCTCTCTCTCTACCTGTTGGAAATGCTTTGTTGAAAACCTAATTTCTGAAAGGTCTTATATCTTTGTTTTGGAAATGCAGTGTGGCATGGTTGCGTTTGCTAGAAATTTTGGGGTAATTATCAGCAAGTATTGGAGACCGAATGTTACCCATGTGATTGCTGCAACAGATGCAAATGGTGCATGCACTAGGACATTTAAAGTTCTAATGGCAATACTGAATGGGAAATGGATCGTTACAACAGAATGTAAGCCAGATCAAGTTTTTCTGTTATTTTTCACCTTATCTTTTGCCAGCTATCACTTGGTTACTTTATTCCTTCTATTGCTAACTAAGGCGAAATTGCATTGTTTTCAGGGGTAAAGGCTTGCGCCGAAGCTGGAGAGTTCGTGAATGAAGAACCTTATGAAGTCAGCCTAGACAATCATGGCTGTTACGGTGGACCAAAAGCTGGTAGACTTGGGGTTGCAAATAATGTAAGAGCAATGTACTCCCTCTTTCCCTAAATGAATGTCGCAAGAGCAAATTTGAAACTTTTTTCGACATTCATTTAGGGACATAGGGAGTAACTATTATTTTCTCTTTCATGAAAATTTAAATGAAATTTAAAGAGTTAAAATTTAGAAACAGGACGCATGCTTTTGGGACAAAATAAAGCAAAAAATAGTACTCTTTTCTTGAGAGAGGGAGTAGTGTGTTGTAGTAAGCAGACTGCAGTGTCTTTGCTATTTTCCCTTCTCTTTTAAAAGTGCGGGCTTCTAATCAGCAAGGTTACAGTTTGCAAAATTAAGAAAAGTTACTTGATAATTTTCTCAATGCAAAAGAGCTGAATTCTTTAATACTCTCCGTGCAGGCACTTAAACTTTTTAACTCCATGAAGTTTTACTTTATTGGGGACTTTGTGCAAGAGTTCAAGAGTAATCTCCTAGATCTGGTCATTACTGCTGGAGGCTCTGTTATTGAGAGCAAGGAACAGTTACTTGCGTTTAGTAATGATGAGGAGGCACCACCTTCAACAACCTTGATTGTTTATAACACTGATACTTCCTTTCACCACATGCTAGAAGATGAAGAATCTATAAAGTTGAAGAGATGGGCTGCAGCAGAGGATTTGGCTCGTCAAATCAGAGGTCAGGTCATTGGACACCCTTGGATTTTAGAATCAATTGCTGCATGTAGCTTGCAAAATTTGCCCAATGCCTAGATTCTCTTTTTCAAATAAAGATTTCTGAATTTATTAAGTTTTTGACTTTTGAATGATGCTAGGTTAAATTTCATAGATGTTTATATGGGTGCAGTGAAGGATCTGTTTTTAAAAATAATTTAGCCGTTCATATCATTTTTTTTTTTTTATATCTATCCAGTCTGGAATCACTATTAGAAATATAGCACCATGGTATTGGCTCTTGTCTTTACCGTATAGGGATGACTAGATACCCAAATTGGTTCTGTATCTGTTCTGAACAAGTGCTATTCTTGGTCCGAATGGCCAGAAGAAACAGTCAAATTTGAACTTACTAAGAGAAGTATCTTTGAAATCTTCAAATTGCATACAGAGAAATGCTACATTATATTTCAACCATTCTGTGGCAAAAGATGAGAGAACAGACTAATTAAGAAGCCTTAGAGTTCTACCTGATATTATGAACTAATAAGTTCCACCTGCAACATAGCCTTGCTCTGTGAACTTCCCAATATCAACTTCCTGCATCTCTCTTTCCGATTCATTCGAATCTGTGTTGTAAACAAACCGTTTCGCAACAACCAGAAAGAAAAGAAAGTTTAGAATGCTCAAGATTGCATAAAATGCATAGTAATAGTCTAAACGGGAGACATTAAGGTTATTCAGAATCCAGCCCCCCTTGTTTCCACTTTTAGTGACATCAGCCACTGTTGTCAGAATTAAACTACTGAGAAATTGTCCGACTCCCAAGCTAGTAGTGAAATAAGCAGTCCCGAGACTTTTCATCCCTTCAGGTGCTTGATCGTAGAAGATTTCAAGCTTAGCAACTTCTAGAAAGTTATCAGCAACTCCCATCAAAGCAAATTGAGGGAGAAGAATGAAAATACTTAGAGGGACTATTTGGCCTTTCCCTAAAGTGCCATGCTCTTTAGCAACACTTAGCCTTTTTCTTTCAACCAAGCTTGCAATGACCATGATGGTAATATGTAGTACATGGCCAATCCCTAGTCTTTGCAGCATTGTGATCCCCCTTGGATTTTTAGTGTACTTTCTGATAAATGGTACAAATAATCTATCATAAAGTACAATGGTGATCAGCATGAAGATTGTCCCGAATGCAGAAATAGATGCTGGGGGTATCTCAAAATGTGGGCCCATACTCCTGATTAACGTGGTACCTTGCTTGATGAAGAGTGTGCCGGCTTGTGCTCCCAGAGCGCTAGGTAGGAATGTTGCTACCAAGATAGGTATCATTTTAACCATCTGCTTTGTCTGTTCAACTTGGGTTACTGGACATAAGTTCCATAATGAGTTCTGTCCGTCCGTTTTGACCGCTGCCTTGTCAAGGAAGCTGCAGGCGGTGCAAGTCAGTGCTAATGATTACAAACAGGAAGGCAATAATTTCAGAAATTCTCTCTTTTGTCTGTGCGTGCGTGTGTTTCTACATAGAAAGAAACTATCAGACAAGCAGAGAGAGTATAGAAGATGACCTTAATGCAGGGGAATGGTCAAGCCGAAATTTTCCAGGACTAGAATACTCATCCAAGCTTAGCTCAAAAAGCTCGTCTGGTTCAGAAGGAACAACCACCTTCCACTTCCTTATTGCTGCAACAACTACCTGAGCCATTTTAGTCAAAGGGCTTCCTGCTGGTGGCTTGTGTCTAAAAAAGGGTGTACCAAATATAAATATGGCGATTGCAACCAAGAAGGCAGCTGTTGGAATGACATATCCGACAGCCCAGTTGACATTATCTTGGATGTAAACCAGAAAAGTGCTGGAAAATAGTGCACCATAAACGATGCTAAACATCCACCAGTTGAAGAAAGAAAGCTTGTGAGCCCTTTCTTTTGGCTCAAAATCATCAAACTGGTCAGCACCCATGGTTGAGATATTTGGCTTGGTCCCACCAGTTCCAATCGCTATTATGTACAAGGCGCAGTAGAAAATGCCAACTTGGAAAGAAGAGGCTCGTGCTTTACAGTCTTGGTATGCAACACTATTCCCACACATTGGTGGCTTCAGAGCTGGTAACGAGACAGCCAAGGTCAGTAATAACATACCCTGCAAACACACACATAGTTAGCTTTTAAACTTGACTCGAGAGGAGAATCCTATGTTGAAGTTTGACTTGTTGAGCTAGTCATATTTTGATACATACTGCTAGATAAATGGCAGATGCGATCAGGAAGGTCCAGTATCTGCCAAGATGAGCATCAGCAATGTAGGCTCCTATAATGGGTGTCATCCAAATAGTGCCTGCCCAGTTGGTAACATTGTTGGCTGATTTCACAGTTCCCTCATGCAGCTCCCTGGTAAGATATAATACCAAGTTTGTGGCTATTCCGTAGTATGCCATTCTTTCACACACTTCATACCCTGCACATCAAAGAGACTTGGATGGTAAATTAGGCTTCACTGAGGGTAAACTTTGAAGGTTATGGAGATAGTGGGCGTGATTTTGAAAGTGGAGATTGTTTTCGTGAAACGTCTTAAACTAGAATAATGGACTATTTGACCGGGAACGAAGGGATTGATGATAGGATAGGATAACCATTTTCTCAAGACAGACTTTTGGTCAAACATAGATGGATAGGTAGACATTAGCAGCAAGGTAAAAGAGGACTTACCCATCATGAAGTAACAAGCTTTCCATCTTCCTGTGTGTGATCTTAGGACAGGTCTACCCTTGAGATCAACAGTTCCATCCAGTGTGTAGTCTCCTCTTAAACCTTTCTCTTCTAATTCTACCTTTGCGGTCATTATGGAGAGAGAGAGAGAGAGAGAGAGAGAGAGAGGGAGGGAGGGGCTACAACAAAATGAACAAATATGGTCATGCATTTAAACAACCTCTTTATAGAAAGTTCTTAAACTTTCCACTCGTTATTGCTCTCTATTGCAGTGTAAAGTATATGCATGCGTAAAGGGGTGTGCATTGGTCGGTCCAATTTTTGTCAAAACTCTATAAAATTAGGACCAGGACTAATATTAATGTTCTGTGAAAAAGTTAGAACCATGACCAAACCATTACATATAAAAATCGGAATATTGGTTCTTGTTCCGGTCCGGTTTAGCTAAAATATGTTTATTATATATATTTTTTTGTCATAACATGTTCATGAGATTAATTTTTTATATTTTTATTTTGTTAAACTAATACTATTTTTGGCTCATCCAAAGAGCATGTGCGTAGGCTTACAAGAATATGTTCACAAGTATATGAGCTAAATCATGTCAAGAATCCGCAAAATATTGCGGATGAGGTTGCAAGTTTCTATTTTTCTCTTCTTGATTTGGTCCGACTTTCATTGATCCGGTCCATCCGTTTTGATTATGTCTTTTGCTCACAGAGAGTAATGTTAATGGCACGAAAAAAATCATAAGAAACAATGAAATGCCATTGATTTTGTGCTTATCAATATTGTCTGCACTACATTAAAACTAAAGAAGAAAAAGAAAAGAAAAGAAAACAAAAATAGGAATGTCTAAATCCTACACTCCCTCCCTCCATCCTAGATGGAAGGATAGTACTATATTTTTAATGGTTAATTTGATTAAAGTTTAACAATATATTTAGAAAAAAATAATTATTCCACTAAAATTATAAAACTTGTTATTGATACACCATAAGAATACTATCAACTTCATTTCTTAAAATTTTGTTATTATGTATTTAGTTATTATTTGAAGTACTGTACTTGGATAGCTGAGAGAGAGAGATTCCACTAAAATTATAAAACTTGTTATTGATACACCATAAGAATACTATCAACTTCATTTCTTAAAATTTTGTTATTATGTATTTAGTTATTATTTGAAGTACTGTACTTGGATAGCTGAGAGAGAGAGAGAGAGAGAGAGAGAGAGAGAGAGAGAGAGAGAGAGAGAGAGAGAGAGAGAGAGAGAGAGAGAGTAGGTCCTAGTGGGGAATTACAGAGGGAAATCCTTTTCAGTTCAGTCAGCTACTTGTTTATAACCTTGAGATATGGTTCCAAGGTAGATACTCATAAATTTTCATAGTAAGAAGCTACATTATGTTTCAGACCTTCTGTGGTCAAGGATGAGAAAACAGACTAATTAAGAAGCCCTAGAGTTCTACCATATATTATGAACTAATAAGTTCCAACTGTAGAATTTCTCCACCAGACATCATCGACCTGCAGCATAGCCTTGTTCTGTGAACTTCCCGATATCAGCTTCCTGCATCTCTCGTTCCGATTCATTTGAATTGCTGTTGTAAACAAACCGTTTAGCTACAACTAGAAAGAAGATATAGTTGAGAATGCCCAAGATTGCATAAAATGCATAGTAATAGTCTAAACGAGAAACATTAAGGTTATTCAGAATCCAGCCCTTGTTTCCATTCTTAGTGACATCAGCCACTGTTGTCAGAATAAAACTACTGAGAAACTGCCCGACTCCCAAGCTAGTAGTGAAATAAGCTGTCCCGAGACTTTTCATCCCTTCAGGTGCTTGATCGTAGAAGATTTCAAGCTTAGCAACTTCAAGAAAGTTATCAGCAACTCCCATCAAAGCAAACTGAGGAAGAAGAATGAAAATACTTAGAGGGACTATTTGGCCTTTCCCTAAAGTACCATGCTCTCTAGCCACACTTAACCTTTTTCTTTCAACCAAGCTTGCAATGACCATGATAATAACATGTAGTACTAGGCCAATCCCCAGTCTTTGCAACATTGTGATCCCTCTTGGATTCTTAGTGTACTTTCTGATAAATGGTACAAATAATCTATCATAAAGTACAATAGTGATCAGCATGAAGATTGTCACGAATGCGGAGATAGACGCTGGTGGTATCTCGAAATGTGGGCCCATACTTCTGATTAACGTGGTACCTTGTTTGATGAAGAGTGTGCCGGCTTGTGCTACCAGGGCGCTAGGTATGAATGTTGCTACCAAGATAGGGATCATTTTAACCATCTGCTTTGTCTGTTCAACTTGGGTCACTGGACATAAGTTCCATAATGAGTTCCGTCCATCCGTTTTGACTGCCGCCTTGTCAAGAAAGCTGCAGTCAGTGCAAGTCAGTGCTAGTGATTATAAATTTATAATCAGGTACGCAATAACTTGAGAAATTCTCTCTTTCTTTCTTTCTTTCTTTCTTTGTGTGTGTGTGTGTTTCTATATAGAAATAAACTATCAGACAGAGAAAGAAACTCTCTGACAAGCAGAGAGAGTAGAGAAGATGACCTTAATGCAGGGGAATGGTCAAGCCTAAACTTTCCAGGACTAGAATACTCATCCAAGCTTAGCTCAAAAAGCTCCTTCGGTTCAGAAGGAACAACCACCTTCCACTTCCTGATTGCTGCCACAACTACCTGAGCCATTTTAGTCAAAGGGCTTCCTGCTGGTGACTTGTGTCTAAAAAACGGCGTCCCAAATATAAACACCACAACTGCAGCCAAGAGGGCAGCTGTTGGAATTGCATATCCGACAGCCCAGTTGACATTATCTTGGATATAAACCAAGAAAGTGCTGGAAAACAGGGCACCAAAGAAGATACTAAACATCCACCAGTTGAAGAATGAAAGCTTGTGAGCCCTTTCTTTCGGCTCAAAATCATCAAACTGGTCAGCACCCATGGTTGAGATATTTGGCTTGGTCCCACCAGTTCCAATCGCTATTATATACAAAGCGCAGTAGAAAATGCCAACTTGGAAAGAAGAGGCTCGTGCTTTACAGTCTTGGTATGCCACACTGTTCCCACACGTTGGTGGCTTCAGGGCTGGTAATGAGACGGCCAAGGTCAGTAAGGTCATACCCTGCAAAAAATATTGACTTTTTAAATTTTAAACTTGACTTAAGGTTTGACTTTTTAAGCTGGTCAAATTATGATTGCGTACTGCTAGATAAATGGCAGAGGCAATTAGGAAGGTCCAGTATCTGCCAAGATGGGCATCAGCAATGTAGGCACCTATAAGGGGTGTCATCCAAATAGTGCCTGCCCAGTTGGTAACATTGTTGGCTGATTTCACAGTTCCCTCGTGCAGTTCTCGGGTAAGATATAAGACCAAGTTTGTGGCTATTCCATAATACGCCATTCTTTCACAGACTTCATACCCTACACAAGAAAGAAAATTTTGGAGATGGTGGGCGTGATTTTGAATGTGAATTTTTTTTATGTGATGGACTATTTTACCGGAACGAAGGGAGTGGGGATATGTTGACTTTTGGTCAAACATAGATAGATAGATAGGCCTTAGAACCAAGGTAAAAGAAAGAGGAGTTACCCAACATAAAGTAACAAGCTTTCCATCTTCCTGTGTGTGATCTTAGGACAGGTCTACCCTTAAGATCAACAGTTCCATCCAGTGTGTAGTCTTCTCTTAACCCTTTCTCTTCTATTTCTACCTTTGTGGCCATTTTGAAGAGAGAGAGAGAGAGAGAGAGAGAGAGAGAGAGAGGCTACAGCAAGCATATCATGCATTTAAACAACCTTTTATAAATGTTTGATGTGCACTTGTGATAATTTAGTCCCTATCATAGAAAGTTTTTAACTTTCCACTTGTTTTTACTCTCTATTGCTATCATAGAAAGTTTTTAACTTTCCACTTGTTTTTACTCTCTATTGCAGTCTAAAATATATACTCCCTCCGTACTAACAAAAGCTTCACATTTTACACAAAATGGTGACACATTATAATAAGCTTCATCTTTCCTAAAATGATAAAAATTTGTTAGTATTATATTATCATACCCCACTTATCTCTTTCACATTTAGGACCCCACTTGTCCCTTTCCCTCTCACAACTCTTTTTCCACTCGTCATTTTCCTTAATTCTTGTGCCAAAGAAAAATGGTGAAGCTATTGATGGGACTCTTCATTTTCCTTAATTCTTGTGCCAAAAAAAAATGGTGAAGCTATTGATGGGACGAAGGGAGTACGTGCCTCCTGTAGGGGTGTGGTTTATCCGGTTTTTGTCAAAACTAGCAGTACACCCGTGCGATGCACGAAAATAACATAATTTACCTTAAACCAAAATTAGTACAATAATATATATATAATCAAATACCAATTAAAATAAAAAAATATAATATGAAATAGTGATATTTGACGTAAATATAGGAAAGTAAATAACAAAGAAAGCAACACTAAATATGATTATGTAAATAATTTTCCTAACTAAAATTAGTACAACAATATATCTAATTAAATATTGATTAAAGTTAAATAATGTAATATGAGATAGTGATATTTAACGTAAATAGAGGAGAAATAGCACGGAGAACAACAAAGAATACGATTATGTAAACAATTTTTCTTAACCAAATAATATCTTGAATCGGAAATACTTAAATACATATATATTAAACCAATCCGTATTAGTTTAAAAATAATAAACCGAAAAGGGAACCCAATTTTTTTAGACAATTCAAAATCCCAATTTTTCCATTCCCAGTAAATACCAAATTTTACTCCGTAAATTAAAAATTTTAATTTCTTTGTAACATATTCAAAATATTAAAACTTTATCCCTATGTAGAAAAGTAAATTATGGTTAAATCTAATAATGACTTAAATAATTAAATAAATAAAGTTTTCTTTTAAATGATTGCAACTCTATATATGGAGAGATGTTAATAAAAAAGAAGGTGAAGATATTAAATTGATAACTTCACATCTCTCCCCCTCCCATACCTCTCCATTTTGTTGGGAGTTAAATTTTTACCAAGGGGCATCAGTTCAGTTGGTAAGGGTGAACGACTTCTCTCCGGGAGGTACCGTGTTCGAGCCCTGGCAGAATGCAACTAGGTTAAAAAATTTAATAGTGGGAAAAAAAAATCCCCTCCCCTTTGTTGGGGATTAAATTTTAAAACCAAGGGGCATCTCTGTTCAGTTGGTAAGGGCGAATGACTTCTCTCCGGGAGGTACCGTGTTCGAGCCCTGGCAAAATGCAACTAGGTTGAAAAATTTAATAGTGGGCAAAAAAATCCCTCCCCTTTGTTGGGAGTTAAATTTTTTTACCAAGGGGCATCAATTCAGTTGGTAAGGGCGAACGACTTCTCTCCGGGAGGTACCGTATTCGAGCCATGTCAGAATGCAACTAGGTTGAAAAATTTAATAGTGGGCAAAAAAAAGACCCCTTCCCTTTGTTGGGAGTTAAATTTTACATATCAAGGGGCATCAGTTCAGTTGGTAAGAGTGTGTGGCTTTCTCCGGGAGGTCTAGAGTTCGAACCCTGCGGAGTGCAACTAGGTGGAAAAATTTAATAGTGGGAGTTAAATTTTTTACCAAGGGGCATCAGTTCAGTTGGTAAGGGTGAACGACTTCTCTCCGGGAGGTACCGTGTTCGAGCCCTGGCAGAATGCAACTAGGTTGAAAAATTTAATAGTGGGAAAAAAAAAACCCCTTCCCTTTGTTGGGAGTTTAATTTTTTTACCAAGGGGCATCAGTTCAATTGGTAAGGGCGAACGACTTCTTTCCGGGAGGTACCGTGCTCGAGCCTTGGCAGAATGCAACTAGGTTGAAAAATTTAATAGTGGAAAAAAAAAAAAACCTCCCCTTTGTTGGGAGTTTAATTTTTTTACCAAGGGAAATCAGTTCAGTTGGTAATGGCGAACAACTTCTCTCCGGGAGGTACCGTGTTCGAGCCCTGGCAGAATGCAACTAGGTTGAAAAATTTAATAGTGGGCAAAAAAAGCCCCTCCCCTTTGTTGGGAGTTTAATTTTTTTACCAAGGGGCATCAGTTCAAGGGCGAACGACTTCTCTCCGGGAGGTACCGTGTTCGAGCCCTGGCAGAATGCAACTAGGTTGAAAAATTTAATAGTGGGCAAAAAAAACCCCTCCCCTTTGTTGGGAGTTAAATTTTTTGACAAGAAGGTTGCAGCCTGATAGTAGACACTCCTCACTTGAGACCAAAGGTCCCGAGCTCGAGTCACTAATGGAACATATATGTTGATCCTCTTAAAAAAAATAAAAAAAAAATACTAATACTACAGGTCTTTGAATAGTTAGAATCAAAACCGAACCAATACAAGTAGAAATCAAAATATTGGTTCCGGTTTCAATGTTCCATTTTTGCTAAAATATACATTTTCATTTAAAGAAAAAAAAAATCTTTCAAAACATGTTCATGAGATTAAGTTTCTTTAACAAAATTCTGGACCCATCTTGAAGATAAAAAAAAACTACATGTGTTGAAATATATTATAGTTAATTGTAAATACATAATTTTTTAGTTATTAATAATTAAAATGTTAAATAAATGAAATGTGTTGTAACCTTATTCTAAGATTCAGTATCTCATTTGTTTGAAATGAGTACAATTTATAAACAAACTATTTTTATTTCTTTTAACAAAAGTATGTTTATCTAGGCCAGCAATTTGGAACTCTATCCTCAAAAGGACAAATATAGCTAAATTAAGAAACCCTAGATTTCTTCTATAAGGCTTTCAATCAACAGCCATAAAGGAAAAACCCAAGATTTCTTCTAGCTTTTATAACCCAACAAGCATCCAAGCTCCGTCTCTCTCGTCCATCCACATCAGTGTTATAAACAAACTGGATTTAAGACGAGCAAACATACATCACTGAATCATAAATATACGCAGGTTTTATGACAATTCTGCTGTCAATTGTGGAGGATTATGATGGGGGAATCTATCACCTGGCCGGCCTGTTATTGGACAGTCTGGTGTAAGCCATCCATTCTTCCTCTCCAACTCGATTAGGTGCATTGGCCTGCATGAAACAAGTCAATTTAAACATATATGACTTATCTCTGCAATAAACTGTCTCAGAATAAGATGAAAGAAAAAATACTGTATGTCACAGAAAATCCACCCTTGTCTGGAGAAGTTAAAAAGGCCGGCTCATTCATTCCTTATACGCTACTAAACAGGATGATTCCCAAAACTGACACTCACCCCACAACCCTCTTCTCAAAATATGACTCATCGATAAGTTAAGAAAGTAAATCCATTCACTCAATCCAGAATTCTGATAAAATTCTAACACTCATTTTGAAGCATTTATACTCCCTTCTTCCCCAAAAGAAAAAGAAAGGAGACTAGGGAATAGGAATTGTACGTAACACCGGAAGTGGGGCGGAGGTGGGGTGGGGGTGGGGGTAGGGAGAGAACTACATTTCAGTTCATTCAACTACTTGTTTTAAACTAAATGTCCCCTACAGTTTTCTCAGTTCCTGAGCATGAATTGCTAAATTTTCATCACACAAGGCATGAATGAAAACTTCCCTGAGTTCAGCCTGCTTATCGCAGGTACGAACAAATGATTTCCAAAAACTTCCCTTAAGTTAAGCTCACTTCTTTCCACAAATTGTACTTCAATTTTTCTCCCCAGGATCATATTATTGACATAAAGCTTAGCCATCCTATTTCCTGTAATACAAAATCTCTTATTCAAGTTCAACACAAAGGGATTTTGCTAAGTTTCGGCAAGGACAGAGATGATCCATCCCAAATCCAATTCAGTTCAGTTTATTTAAGCATTCCATTCAGTGTTTCTTTTCGCAAACAATCCTCTTTCTAATGATTAATGTCCCAAAATACTTCCAGCTTCTCCAACCTCCATATCTCAACAGCCTAAAGCAACCTTTCCCCTTTTCCAGTCCCCACGACGCAAAAAGCATCTATTTTAGAACAGCCAAGTGAGTAAAAGGGATAAAGAGACTACTCTTAAAAGGGTGCTCATAGTCTAGGTGGATGAAGTAGCAACGATCCAAAAAGACGTTGAGCCAAAATTTAAAATCAAATTCCACAACCATTACATTAGATTAAAATTTAAAAGATTATCAATGATACAGATAAATTGTATATGAAAAACAAAGAGGAAAGATGCCAACTGCCTGCTCATCCAAGCACTTGACAGTTACAAATGATTTTAAGACCATCTGCTAGCAATCATTCAACCAACATTGAAGCAAAAAAGGAGAGAAACAATTGATGTTAGGGGACTTTTGTAGATACCTTGTTTCATTAAATCATCAACACTAAGTGCTTCGCACAAACTATAACTGAATAGGTGTAGAGAGAAAAGAATGTATACCAGGAATGGATACCTGCAAAAGTCAAATTTGGGAAGCCAGTACCAATCCCAATCCCTTAGGCTGGTTTCTTTTTCCTGTACAAAAAAAGAGAATACAACAAGGAAAATGATTATACCTCTCAAAGAGAACTTACCATCACTAGGAATATCGTTACCCACTACTCACTACCGAGAAATCACAGATCCATCAATCATAGCATGAACCTCCACTAAATGTGATTACTTCTACACTGCAATCTTGTTACTTCAAGAAAAGTAGCAGCACCTACCATTATGCAGCTTATGCTAGTTTAACACTGAATATGGGGAAAAGCATTTAACAAGGCGGAATAAAACAAGTCCAAATCAACTAACGCATACAACTATAAGCATCTTTAAGTTTAATACTAATGCAGCAAACACAATTTTAAAAATAAAATAAAAATTGAAGTACAAGTGATATTCATAACTACCAGTAGTTATATACTACCAAAATAGTTACTGCAAACTACTTATAAGATTCAAGCAATCCAACCAGTTCAAGGATCTTGTCATCATGCCGAAGGTGTCCTGCTGTCGCAAGACCATGTACGCCAATAAACGTACTTCCACTATTGTAGGCCTGTAGGATTCATAGAAGCTACTCATGAGTCCGCCTACAGTTTCCAATTTAATAACCAGAAGACCCATTACTTCCGTAGTAGCCACCAGCACCTGACCCTTGTTGCTCTCCCCCACTATTGCCGCTTCCGGCATTTGGAGCATTTCCTCCGTAATTGCCATATCCATATCCTTGATTTCCATACGCTGAAGCACCATTTGGAGATTGACCAACCGGCGCAGAAGCTGCACCACCACTGATTTGAGCATTCCAAGGAACACCAGCCCCATAGCCTGCACTTGCACCATAGCCTGAAGCCCCATATCCAGGAGTCTGATTGCTCCAAGCGTTCTTCATCGTACTAGGAGTGCCACTTCCGTATCCAGAGTTTGCAGCATTTGGGTTTCCATATGCACCAGCAGCTCCATAACCGCCAACACCATAACCACCATAGCCACCATAGGCAGGGTTGCTGGTTGGTGCTCCATAACCGTAACCTGTGTTGCCATAGCCGGAGTAAGGCGGGTATCCACCTCCAGTAGCCTGCTGCTGCAGGAATCTATTACCGTCCATTCGACCATCAAATGCACCAGCAGATGCACCAGATGAACCATAACCTTGGTAGCCTCCACCACGGGCACCACCGCTGCCACCACCACCACCGCCACTTGGATTAGCATCTTTAGGAAGGGCCCGTTTCACCTCAACAGTTTTATTGTTAAGCTCATGAAAAGTCTTCTCAAGAACTCTATCAACAATATCTTCTCGTGTCAAAGGTGATGAAACCAAAACCACGAGGTCGGTTAGTGTTTTGGTCAAACATTATTACTACATCAGTTACTTCTCCATAGTTTTCAAAAATACTGCCGAAATTCTTCATCAGTCAGGGTTGAAGGTAAGCCTCCAACAAATATCTTTTAGTTCCGATATTTCCTCCCCTCCGTAGCTTCTTCCTACATTAGCATTTCCAGGTCTAGATGTACGCTGTTCCTCTCTAGATAAAGCCCTCTTTGCCTCCACCTAAGTAGTGAAAGTTAAGTTAAATAAGGAAGTCTATGCATGCAATAAATATTAAGCATGCATCTCTTCTGTAGACTATGAACTACAAATCACTTGCTCAATCTATAGAATACTACAAAAGGAATAAGCTAGAAACGGCCTAGTGCCATAAGTAAGCCTTGACTATTAGCAAGATCTTAGCTGATGTAGTTCCAAAGTATGAAAGAGAACTTGAGTTTCTACAAAGCATAACATTTTTCTCCTGCCTTCTCTTTCAATAACTGTGGGAAGGAGTTCAGATTAACATGCACACGAAAAAAACTAACTCTTTCAAAACGTAGGCAGTTAAGCACATCAAATACCCAAGCTTCATATTACTACTGATAAAACTACGACTCAAAAAAGATCTCAGATATCATTCATAATCTGCATTAACATACTTTAACATGTACAGTTAGAAACTACAAAATAAGACTAACAATTTAAAAGAGTAAAGGACAAAAAATGCAGCAAAGGTTTTTTTATCTAGAAATGTAGTTGCAGAATGACGGACGGCCTTTAACCCATTGCTTCAAACAGTTTGCACCAGTTTAACAGAGAAGGAGAAAAGGGAAAAAATTAAATCCCTAACAACTACCAAAGTAAAACGAAGATCTGCATATATGAGTTGAAACAAAGAAAAAACACTGATGAAAAATATAGGACCAAAGGGAAATATCCAGCAATCTTTATCCCATAGGAATGAGACGAACAAATTATTTTGTCGAACAACCTGATAAATTTACAGAATTAGGCCAATATCACACATACACTTCAGGGTGACTACTAATTTATTGGTCTTAGTCTCTTAGATTTCCCAAAGGCAACAACTAGTAGAGCAACTATCAATTTCTCTTTTCCAAGTCCATAACCATTTCCCTTTCTTTTAACAGCCAATCGAAAACAGTTGCCAGTCAAATAACATCAACTACCTTCTTTATTCCTTTCAAGCAGTCCCAATTTTGAAAAGCTAAATATCTATGATTTCATATACTCTCTCTGTTTCATGTAAATGGTCCACATTTGAAAGTTTGACTTGCTAATATTGTAGTTTTACACACTTGTATTTCTTATAAATTTATAATTTTTACTTAAGTTATACTCCCTCCGTCCCACCTCAAGGTTGAACCTTGAGGTGGACACGCTTTTTAAGAAATGTAATTAAAGTGGGTAGAAAATTTGAAGAGAGAGAATGTAAAAGTTAAATGTGTGGTAGGGAATAGGAGAGAGAATGTAAAAGTTAAAAATATTTAATAGGAGAGAGAATGAGTGGGAGAATGTGTGGTAGGGAATAGGAGAGAGAATGATTTTTTTGTAAATATATGAAGATGATAAGGGTATAAATATATGGAAAACTTTCCATTTAAGAAAGTTAAACCTTTAGGTGAGACGGCCCAAAAAGGAAATGTTAAACCTTGAGATGGGACGGAGGGAGTAATTTTTTTCTACAATATACAATAGAACTATCATATCTTGAACTTAGAGATTTTTTTTTTTTGTTTGGGAAAAATATATAGATTAAAAGCTTAATTTTTGGAAGTTGACTCTTAACATGGAACACCCAGAGAAGAAATAGAATGTGGAACGGAAGGAATACGATGCAAAGTACGAAAATCATAGAAAATGCAGGCTTAACTTTGAGAGTGGATCTCTTGAGCTCGTTTGGAAGACAGTAAGTTAAGAACAATGGCTTCCTTACATTTCTATTCCTACTAACAGAGTGAAATTCATACGAGAATGACATGGAACTGAATCACGACTCTTGTGCACCGCACAGTAGAACCTTCCAAAAGCCTTTAATAAGAGACTCTCATTGAAACTCATTCAACTACATCACAACACCACCAGCAAGTAGCAATCAACACCACATGAACTAAAGTCTACCCAATATTCAACACTAATCACACCACCCCTCTCCCTATTTTACCCCTTTCTTCTTCGGCCCACCCCCCACCGCCATTCTTCCCCATCCCAACTCGAGTTTCTACAGAACAGGCAGTCCGCCATTTCGAACCAAAACCTGCCAGATGAAATTGAAGCTACCATTGTCTTCTCCATGGCAGAGAACTTGAAGCTTTCTATCAAATGCCGCACTGGAAGCCCTAACCAAAGCTTACATTGAACAAACCCCAAATCTTGTCCTCTACAATTACCCATCCTTTTCCGGCGCCTTCTCAGCTCTCTTTGCTCACCTTTTCCATTCTCAACTCAATCACCCTTTTCTCGTCCTCCCTTTCTCATCCATTGAGCCTCTCAGGTGCTTCCACTTTTTCGATTGACTCATTGGCATTGCAGGGTTGAAAACAATTTCATTGCTTCACGATTTAATAGCTTAATTTCAATTGTTGGTGTGTAGGGTTGATGATTTGTGTAGGAGGGTGGCACCGACGATGGTTGGGATGGGGAAGAATGGCGGTGGGGGTGGGCTGAAGAAGAAATAGGTAAAATAGGGAGAGGTGTGGTGTGACTAGTGTTGAATATTGGGTAGACTTATTATTGCGGGGGTATTCAGTAATGTTGCGGGGGTAAATAACAATTCTCTTAATAAAAATCTCAATGTAACACATACACACAAAGAGAACCCATTAAAGATTACACCCCAGAAAACAATACTCACAAATTGAAACAGAAAATAAACAACAATTACCATCATTTCAAACCAAATTAACAGCATAAAATCAATGGGAAAAGGGTTGGGGATGAGTAATTATAAGTTTCTAGGGTTCTAACCGTTCGGCCGTCAATGGTGTGTCTATCTTGAAGAACAGTGTCAAGAACAGAAGGATCCGAGAAAACAACAAACCCAAATCCCCTAGGCTGTCCAGTAGTCTTGTCGCGCATAATCACAGTCTGCGAAACCTCACCATACTTGCCGAAGTAATCACTGAGGCGTTCTTCAGTTGTGTCCCAAGCAATTCCTCCAATGAACACCTTGCCTTCGTCTGAATCCATTTTTGAATGAGAATCTCGGCTCTACACCTACTAGTGTGTGTAGAGGAAATTGGGAATCTAGGGTTTTGAATGTGCTCTTGATAACTGAAGTGGAGTTTTAAAGAGTGGTCGTAGGAGGAGATATCTTCTGTGCTAAAGTGAAAGTCAAACTTCGTCTAATGCGGCGTCGTTTAGAAGAAGCTTACTGCTGTCAACTATTGGGCTTTCCAAATTGGGCTGTATAGACTGATCTGTAACTTATGTTGGACCTAGATATTATGTATGAACGTAAGAGCATGCTTAACAATGAAACTTCAAACCCTTTTCCACCTTAGCTTTACGTCTTCATTCATCAAAAACACAACTTCAAATAATTTTATCTCCATATTTATGACAAAAGTCATCAGTTTCTCTCTCCTACTTTTTATTAATAATGGTAGTTTTTTCAATATTTTTGTATTTTTATTATTTTTTATATGTTAATTGCAATTTTTGTAAAAAAAAAAATTAATTTCAAAAATATGACACGTGTCACCCTCTAATTTGATAAATGATTTTTTTTCTTCAAGCCGTGAAGTGTGGTTTCGGCAAAAGAAAAATGTAAAAGTCATCCATGATTTTTACAAAGTCATGAATGTGAAATGTCTCCATTGCCACCTAGCCCATGCCGTGAGTCTTGTGCCATGGTTGTAAATGGTCTAACGTTCTAATATTGCATCCATACTATAGTACTATGAGTCGTGCCAAAGACACGATAACAGTATAAAAATGATAAGAAGTGAGAAAAATGAAAACGCTTATTAACTGTCATTCTCATTTCTAATAATTCATTTACCCGAATTCAAGGAGGAGAGAAAAGTGTAAATGAGGAACTGAAGAGTTTCTTTTTCATTTTAAATAAAAGGGTGTGAGGGGGGAGAGTTAAAATACATGTTTGGGAGGAGAAGGTGGAGAGTTATAAAACTGAGAGTGGGAAGGTGGATATTTGGGTTAATCCATACCGTCATATCAATTTTAGAGAATTGATCTTAAATTTCCGCTTTTTATCCCAAAGAAGCTTATGAACGGTTAAACCTGATGTGCATTTTAGAATAGATATAATAAATATACTTTCTCCGTATCATTATACTCCCTCCGTCCCACGATTTTACGCACTTTTTGTGTCAGCGCGAAAATTAAGGTAAACGGTGATAAAGGTAATGTGTTGTGAGTGTAAAAGTAAAATAGGATAAAGAATGAGTGGAGAAAATAGTAAATTTGAAAAGTGTTGTGAGTAGAGAGAAGTGAGTCTCATTTCCATTTTGGGAAAGTGCAGATTATTGTGGGACGCCCAAAAGAGGTTTTTTTACGGATTATTGTGAGACGGAGGGAGAAATGTTCCTAATTTTGACTTTATGCGAAAATTAAGAAAAATTAAATGTTGTGAATATGAAAAGTAAAGTAGAAGAAAATAAAGTTAATATAAAATAGTAAGTGAGTTGTTATCGCGAGTGTAACAAATGAGTCACATTGTTCATTAAAAAAAAAAAAAGCAACTAAAAATTTTAAATTGAAACTGATTAAAAAGAAAAATAATAAACTTAACCTAAATGAAGGGATTATCATGTTTGTAGCGAAGAAAGAGATTTATAACTTTATAAATTGTTTATTGTTTTTTTTTTTTTAAGTTACAACATTTCAAATAAAATATAGAAAAGGAGCTTTGAACCATTAATCTTCCGAAAAAAAAAAATTAAAAAATTCTTCCTATACCATTAACTAGAATATGATTCTTATTTTATTTTTTGGTCTCTTCGAAACTAAGATATTTTTTTTAATAATCTTATATAGTCAAACAAACTAAGAAACTTATTATAAGACAAACATTTGATATATCTCTCCCCACTACAAGCTGTCGTGGTAGATGATTTGTTATAACAATATTCCACTAGATTAACATCACATTTTTTTTTCAGTTATATAATCAAATACTATTTATTTTTACTAATATATATTTTGTTGATAATGTTTTTATGTTTCTATTGAATAAAGTAAATTAAAGATCATAATTAATTCATCTCGAGAAATAAGCAATACTTCACAAAGGTAAAAACTCTTTTAATAAGTTTTTACGCATTTTTCTTTTTAATATGTCCCAAAGTTAGATTTTTAGTTGTTTTATCAGAAAATTTTGGGAGAAACCTGTTTCTCCATAAGTTATAAAAAGTCATGTTTTTAAATATATCGACTTGGTGTTTTAAAGCCTAAACTTACTGTTTTAAGGTCTAAACTCGCTATTTTATTTTATAGCTTAAACTCACTGTTTTAACGCCTAAACTCACTATTTTATTTTCTAGGTATTTTAAGGTCTAAACTCAATGTTTTAAGGTCTAAACTCGATATTTTTAAGGATGACAAGTGGAATTTTTATAACTTATGGAGAAACATGTTTCCTCTAAAACTTACTCATTATTATTTAAAATCGAAAATGAAACACACTTTTTCTTTCCTATTTTACTTTAGATACTTACAATATTTATTTTTTCTTAATATTCATGTAAAGTTAAACTAGAAATCTTACACCGGGACGGAGGAAGTGAATATAAAGTGAGAGAATCTAAGCATGCCATGATAAAAAGGAAATAATTTGTTGCAACAGTACGATAAACCAAACAATTAATAAAATAAAAATCATTTGCCTTATATTGTCTCTTTGTTTTCATAAATTAATTGCAGCCAATAAGATAAATTAATTAATGTTTATATATTTTACTTTATAAATTAAAAATGAAATAAATTACTAAAAAAATACTGCGTAATTAATGACAAAAGAAAATAGATACTGGGTTCGGATCTGCCGTTGTTAGGACAATCAACGGCTCAAAAGACGGGTTATTATAAACAATTTTGTCTTTAATCTCACACCAATTCCACCATCGTCGTCATTAGTCAAGAACCCTACTACACTTGACCGTAACGGTCATTCCCCTCCCCTAACGGTCATTCGTCAAGACCCCTAACGGTCATTCCCTCCCCCTTTTTCAAAACAAAAACCCTACACTTGACAGTTACTCTCTCATCGCTCTCTCTCTCTCTCTCTCTCTCTCACACACACACACAAAACTCTCTCTCTCTCTAAATTATGAAGAAACCTTAACACACCAGATTTCGTCTCCCATTAGACGAAAGGCCCAATTCTCTCGAAATCAAGAAGAAAGGGCTAAAGGAGAAGAAATTCACTCTGATGGGTTGCTTTCTTGGTTGTTTTGGTTCTAAACAAGATCGAAAACGGCAAACGCAGAGATACAAAGTCATCAATCGAGATCAACAAGTAAGCCTAACTTTACGTTTTCAGTTAGGTTAATGAATTTACTTCAATTTAGCATTTATAGCATCTTTAATTTAGTTGATTTTCACAGTTTTAAGACCCTGGTGCCCTTTTTTTTGATTAGTTCCTTTCCGTTTCACTTCTAGAAACCCCCAATCAGAGCTTAATGAAAGTTTTTTTTTTCCCTTATATATGAGATTAATTTGTGACATATTTTACAGAGACAAGTAAATCAGAATGTTCTTCAAGCTACTGTCTCTCAAGAACAAGTCATTATAGAAAAGCCCCAAAGTCCAGTAGCACTGAGTGTTTCCAACAATGCTCTCACTGGCACAATTCCATTCCAGCTCACCAATCTTCACAAGGTAACACATTTAAACCTTGGTGCAAATTCCTTGAAATCTCCAGATTGGTCAAACTTTTTGAGCATGCCTGCGTTGACCCATCTCGACTTAAATCTCAATCTACTTGAGAATGGTTTCCCAGATTTTATACCCACATGCAGGAACTTGACATGTATCAGGTCATTTCATGTTGAGCGGTTCAATTCCAGAGTCAATCTTCACCAATCTTGGAAATCTTGAATATCTCAATCTTACAGATAATTCATTTCAAGGTCCCTTGTCATTTAATCTTTCTAGACCTTCCAAATTGAAAGATCTTAGACTTGCCGTAAACAACTTTTCTAGCTCAATTCCTCATAACATAGGCCAACTCAGAAATCTCCAAAGGCTCAATCTTCGGAATAATAGTTTGAATGGCCCAATTCCTAATGAAATCGGTCTCTTGAAATATCTGAACTACCTTTTTCTGTATGATAACAATTTGTCTGGTCTGATTCCATCCAGCATAGGAAATTTGGAAAATTTGTTAGGCTTAGACCTCTCAAATAATCAACTTTGGGTCCAATTCCTTCCACAATCAGGAAACCTCATAAACCTCCAAGTCCTTAATCTTTTCTCGAACAATCTCGCTGAAACAATCCCACCTCGAGATTGGAAACTTAACTTCGTTGTTTTTCGATCTCAATACCCATCGCTGAATGGAGAGTCAGCTCGATACCACCGAAAATTTATTGTCTCTACAATATCTTATCTGTCTAACAACAACTTAAAGGTAGCTCCCAGCTGGGAAATTTCGATCATGTGAGATCTTAGTCTTAAATCGGCAGCTCAATCTCTTTCGATGGAACTATTCCCTCAACATTCACTGCAGGAAATCACTTAATAGACTTCTACCGAATGACAACCCGCTGGAAGGACAACCGCCCGAATCTGGGCTTTAGACACAACCGGGAAGTTCTTGATCTAGAGACAATAATATTAGCGGTCCGCTTCCCACTGGATTGAAACGCTGTGAGAGCTACAAGTTCTTGTTGCATGAGGTAATAATCTCGTGGGTATAACAGGGACTTCCAACACTAAGCTTCCCTTCCCAAAGTTGCGAATCTCGACCTCTTGCACAATAAGCTCACCGGGTCTTTTGCCGTTTATGTATTTCCGTAATTTCCGAGCAATGATGAATGTTGATCTACATGCTAAGAAGAGGGCATACATGGGGACGGAGACAAGATACGGATATCATTACGAAGATTCCATATTATCGCTAGTCATTGAAAAGGCCTAAATGTTACAATTATAAGAATTCTTACCGTCTTCACTACCATTGATCTTTCAAACAACAACTTTGAAGGACAAGTTCCGAGTTCCATTGGGATGCTAAAGTCACTGAGGTATCTAAACTTATCTCACAACAACCTTAGAGGACATATCCCATCATTACTTGGAATTTCAGGGTGCTAGAGTCTAAACGATCTCTCTTCTAACAAATTAGTAGAGTGGGATCCCCCGACAACTCACTAGTCCGCCCTTTTCTCGCAGCCTTGAATCTTTCCTTAATCAACTTGTTGGATTTATACCACACGGCCCAGCACAATACGCTTCGAGAATACTTCATACCAAGCGGAACCCGCTGGGACATTAATCGGGCTTAAGGCTGGATACGTGATCTTCTTGATTGGAAAACCAAAAATGGATTGTGAGGATCGCTGAATGAGAAGAAAGCAGAATCAGGGAGAAGATCAAGAAAGGGTAGAAAAAGAAACTAGCATTTCGGCATTACATATATATAGAAGTAAAATTCCATCAACTATTTGCTCATCACTTCTATGTATTTAGGCTTAATATCAATGAAGTATTCTCAAATGTAATAATCAAGGGCTACGTGGTATAAACCAACAAGTCGATTCTGGGAAAAGATTCAAGACCGCGAGAAATGACAGAGTAGCTGAGTGCTGGGGATCCCACCTACTAATTTGTTAAGAGAGATCTAAAGACTCTAGCACACAAATTCTCTAGTAATGCGGGATATGCCCTTCTGAGACTCAAGTTGCGAGATAAGTCGAGATACCAAAGCGAATGAAGCATCCCAACGGAACTTGAAACTTGTCCTTCAAAGTTGTTGCTCGAAAGGTCAATGGTGGTAAGGATCGCAAGCGATTCTTATAATTGTAACCTTTCGGCCTTTCACCACTAGCGATAATATGGAATCTTCATAATGATATCCATATCTTCGTCTCCATCCCCTACGTATTCCCTCTTCTTTTCATGTAGATCGACGTTCATCATTGCTTAAATTCGAAAATACGTAAACGACAAAACACCAAATGAGCGTATTGCCCGAGAGGTCATGGATTCGCAACTTCGGGAAGCGGAAGCTTAGTTTTGGAAGTCCCTATACCCCGAGATTATTACTCTCGCAAAACAAGAACTCAGAGTTCTCTAAGCGTTTCAATCCACTGGGAGCAGGATCAAGAACTTCCAACAGGTACAAAAGCCCAAAGATTCGTGCAGTTGTCCTTCCAACAGTTGTCATTCCGTAGAAGTCTATTCAAACTGATTCCCTCGCGAATGTCGAGGGAATGGTTCCATTAAAGCGATTTAGCCGCAGATTTAAGCACTAATAGCTCACTACTAAATTTCCCAAGAATCATGGAGCTCACCCCCAAGTCATTGTTAGACAAGATAAGATATTGTAGAGACAATAAATTTTCAATGGTATCGTGCAACTCTCCATTCAACCGATTGGTATTGAGATTAAGAAAAGACAACGAAGTTAGTTTCCAATCTCAGTGGGATTGCTTCACCGAGATTGTTCGAGAAAAGATTAAGGACTCGGAGGTTTATGAGGTTTCCTATCGCGGAAGGAATCGACCCGAAAGTTGATTAGCCGAGAGGTCTAAACCTAACAAATTTTCCAAATTTCCTATGCCGGATGGAATCGCACTGCATAAAATTGTTATCATACGTAAGAAGCGTAGTTCCGATTTTTCAAGAGACCGATTTCATTAGGAATCGGGGCCATTCAAACTATTATTTCGAAGATTGAGCCTTGAGATTTCGAGTCGGCCTATGTTATGAGGAATTGAGCCGTAAAAGTTGTTTATGGCAAGTCTAAGATCTTTCAATTTGGAAGGTCTAGAAAGATTAAATGACAAGTGGACCTTGAAATGAATTATCCTCAGTAAGATTGAGATATTCAAGATTTTCAAGATCGGGTGAAGATTGACTGAATTGAACCACTCAACATGTTAAATGACAGGTCAATATAAGTCAAGTTCCTGCATGTGGGTATAAAATCTGGGAAATCATTCTCAAGTAGATTGAGATTTAAGTCGAGATGGGTCAACGCAGGCATGCTCAAAAAGTTTGACCTATTTGGAGATTTCAAGGAATTTACACCAAGGTGTAAATCAAAATGTTCTTCAATCTACTGTCTCTCAAGAACAAGTCATTATAGAAAAGCCCCAAAGTCCAAAGTAGCACCGAGGTATATATATCTTGTCATTCTATAAATTTTCTTGTTCAAATGGTTAACTCTGTGATTTTCTTTTCGAACGTTAAGACATACGAGCACATTCAAGCTAACGAGAGTACCGAGTCTTTAATAGAGAAGGAGAAAAGAGGAAAATTTTCCACCAGTAGCCCAATCCCAGTCTCAGATGCTATCCAGTTACAATTCTGAGGACGATTCAGTCAACTCGAGTGTTGGGTCTTACTTCCCCCGAATCATAGGTACCAAAATTGCCAAGAAAGCAGTGATGATGAAGTTGAGGATTCGGACTATGTAAGACAGTGATTTTGATGATCAAGATGATAAACTATGAAGATGAAGGAGATTGTGGAGATGATTATGAAGCTTCTATGGAAACTGTTGGTAGATATGCAAGAGATAGGAGTGAAAATGTAATCATCCTGTATTAAATCCAGTTGAGAATTTGTCTCAATGGAAAGCTGCGTAAAGCAAAAGGGCAATTCTACCCTCGAACCCAGACTAAAGGAAAATTTCTCTTTCAATCTCCAAACCTCCCAAGCCCCAAAAGAATCAAGAAATAGCCGTTGATACTAGCCTTTCAAATTGGTTAACTTCAACTGAAGAAAAGATCTCCTCCTCTGAGAAAAGCTTTCTGTCTCAAGAATCGATACAGTTACTTCATTAAGGAGCCTAGAAGATAGACCAATTTTAGGCGTGTTGACTGTGGAGGAATCCCGAGGCAATATTCGGCTTCTTCTTCTCCTAGGAAGTCACTCTAGAAGAAGCTTCCAGAGGATATGCCCATAATAGGCAGCGTTGGTGCCATGGCTGGAGTCACTCAAGCTTAGATGAGGATTCTTGGGTCGGTTTCTTCCTTCAAAGGCAGACAACAAAATGCAACTAGCAAGTACAGAGAGGTATGTGCCAAATGAAATCTTGAGGGTAGGTTATGCTAAGTTTGATTGTTTGGGGTGTGATCCGTAATGCCATTGTGAATTTTCTTGTTTGTTGTAGTCCTGTCAGGTATTATCTGACGGAAATTTAAACGGTTACCGACGGAATTTCAATTTGCATCGTCCTCGGGATTTTTTTTTCAAATTTCATTTTATTCCTCGTTTCGGTAAATGAGAATATTCCGTCGGTATTACCGACGGACTAGATCCTGTCGGCAATACCGACGGAATATTCCGTCTCGTAATTTGAGATATAAATTAAAACCAGCGGAGGCCGCCCTCACTCTTAAACCTAAACCTAATCGCTTACCCCTTCTCTCTCTCTCTCTCTCTCTCTCTCTCTCTCTTCTTCACGCATAATATCCATTCCGATTTCGTACTGGTGGTTCAGCCAATGGTGTTGCGAGCTGTTCCAGTTTCACGCACTTTCTCTAATTCCGATTCCCTTCTCAAAACACCCAAGCTCAAAACTAGGAGTCGCCGGAGCCGTAGCACAACCACTTTCCATGTTTTGCACGAAACTCCACCACCACCGCCGCTAACGGATCCCCCGTCAACTCGAGCTGTTCCAGGTTTGATTTCTCTCTATTTGATGCCCTTTGTTTTTCCTGTTATTTTTCATTCAACTGTTTGAATTACTTCTTTTTAATGTAACGCAATTTCGTATTTCAAATTTCAATCATCAATTCTGATAAACATAGTGTCTAATTTCAACAATTAAGCTCAAATTTATCTCTACAAGTAGCTGTATTCCGGTGAGTGGGAAGTTGGGGATTGTACTGGTGGTGTTTTTGTCAATGTAGACATGTCTTCTATTTTAACAGAAGTAGCTACTCCTTAAAGATTTTTATTTGGAAGCAGCCTCGGCCTCTTACCAGGTATATATTTATTAGTATTTATTTCATCTCTTTGTTGGCGATCTATCATGATTAAAACACTCCGTTATTAACCACTTTTGCAAATACCATCTATGCCCTCCATGATTTAGTAGTAGTTTGAGTAGATTACATAAGTGTTCATTATCCAACAGGCACTTCTAGAATTTCTTGCCATTGTTTATCACTACCTCCCTATGCATCACATGAGAAAGATTCAAGCACTTGCTTCCTCTAAATGGTGAGTTTTCAACAGAGTCAGTATGCTGCTAATGATGTACCTTCAACTAGTACTTCAGTTTTACCAATGTAACTAGAGTGCAGAAATTCTGTATAATATGAAACTTGTAATTTGGTTATGCGTTGTCATGTTCTCTTTATTTACTTCATTCGTCTTAAAAACGAAAAACACATGTGACAAGCCTAATTTCGTGAGAGTGCAGCTTTACTTGCTTACACTTATACTATAGCCTTCTTCTAGAAATTGGACTTTTTTTTTGACAAACCAAAAATGAAAGAGAGCCTATTTCTTGGGACAGAGGGAGTACTATGTTGTAGGAAAATGAAGGCTTTTTTTTTATTTATCACATGTTCATTTTTGGTACTCATAATTTTTTGTACAGGTTTATTTCTAAGACACTATACGGTGGTGATGATGAGAATGGATCCCCTGTGGAAAACAGAGCTGTCGAACCGCCAAAGGTTCCTGGCATTAAGCCGGGGACTGATGAAAAGGTTCATACTTAACTGTGAACCATCTCTTGATTGTCGGGTTAGCAGATTTTTGTTCTTCCCATAACATGGCTTCTTCCATTTTGTGTAATGACATTTCTCTATACTTCCCTTTCTCCCCTTTTAGGTTCTTTTGAAAAATGGTCCATATGGTCACTATGTCCAGCTTGGTGAAGACAGAAAGGGTTGCTTACCTAAACGAGCTTCCCTAGCGCTGGTAGGCTAAGCATCATTTTTTTTGGTAGGCTACTGTGAATTTTGAAGAAGTCTATATCTTTGCAGTATA
>JAFEMH010004379.1:80000-212351 GCA_022495995.1 Adenophora triphylla var. japonica | reverse complement strand
AAGAGTCCGTACGGACCTTAATTGCTTTTCTGATTTCTGAAAATTCCCAAAAGGTCCTTTTGTCCCTTTTATCCCGAAGAAAGAAGACTCCTCCTTGGTTTGGTTAGAGGGGGTTTGAGAGGGTTTTTGAGAGGGTTTTGAGTGAGAGGAGGTCTACTGAGACTGCGTGGATGAGTCTGCGGTGTTTCCGTGTGTTTGAAAGGGAGTGATCCAGATTGGGAGGTACTTACAGTAAGGGGCCCCTCGGACGGCGTCACTTATGAAAGAAGTGGGGTTCGCCAGATAAGATAAGGGTCCTAATCTGGATCGCGTGCTGGGAGAGGAAGTGACCGTGGAGGGTCAAAGTGAGGGACGTGATGGTGTCCTTTTGGGTGACCCCGTTTAGGGTCAATAGGCTGGACCGGTGATAGGATTCCTAACGTATTCTCACTGGCGGGGAATCAAGCTTCTGGTCAGCAGCCTGTGTAAAGCAGGTGTTCCAGGGTGTGGGCGTGAGTGGTGCCCCGAGTGTCATGTGACCGCCGAGGCCGTTGATGTGAATGCGGTGGTGTCCCGTGCGTCGGTGATACTTGGACGTGGGGCGGCTGCCCCGGTGACCAGCTTATAGTCAGTTTCGTGGATAAGACGTGGTGGCGGTCCTGGGTGACCAGTATAGGTCGATGGGGATAAGGAACGTGGTGGCGTCGCGGGGTGGACCGTGATAGGTCGGGTGGGCGTAAGGACGTGGTGGCGTCCCGGGTGACCGCATAGGTCTGGGTGATAAGGGACGTGGTGGCTGGTCTGGTGACCGTAGATGTCAGGGTGATAGGAGGAGCGTGGTTTGGCGTCCGGGGTGACCGCATAGGTCGGTGATAAGGACGTGGTGGCGTCAGGGGTGACCGTATATGGAGTAAATGGTGATAAGGACGTGGTGGCGTCTCCGGGTGACCGTATAGGTCGGCTGATAAGGACGTGGTGGCGTCCCGGGTGACCGTATAGGTCGGGTAAGATAAGAGACGTGCGTGGCGTCCGGGTGACTACCGAAATATAAGAGTCGGGTGATAAGCGACGTGGTGGCGTCCCGGGTGACCAGCATAGGTCGGTGATAAGCGCGACGTGGTGGCGTCCGGGTGACCGTATAGGTCGGTGATAAGGACGTGGTGGTCCAGGGTGACCGTATAGGTCGGGTGATAAGCGACGTGGTGGCGTCCGGGTGACCGTATAGGTCGGTGATAAGGACGTGGTGGCGTCAGGGGTGACCGTATAGGGTCGGTGATAGAGGACGTGGTGGGCGTCCGGGTGACCGTATAGGTCGGTGATAAGGACGTGGAAGGGCGTCCGGGGTGACCGCATAGAGTCGGTGATGCAAGGACGTGGTGGCGTCCCGGGTGACCGTCAGATAGGTCGGGTGATACAGTGACGTGGTGGCGTCCTGGGTGACCGTAAGCTTAGAGTCGGGTGAGTAAGGACGTGGTAGCGTCCCTAGTGACCACCGGTGAGTAAGGACTTAGTGACCTAGTTCGGAGGGACCTAGTGACTGGAGTGACTTATAGTGGGTGACGGTTAGTTTCCCTGGTATGGAGTTTTAATGATTTTCCTAAATTGGTGGTTCGAATAGGGCCTTCAGGCCGAGATGACCTAAGTTGGGGACTTGAATCGTTTTCGAGTGCGGCTGAGCCACGCTGCAGCTTACTTTTGAACGTGGCAGGCGGTCATGCTTTTGTAAGCTTTTGCCGTTGAAGTGTGGGCGAAGTTCGGAGCTTACATCGACTGCCGGTGCTTCGAGTGCCGTTGAAGTGGGCAAGCGAGATGATGACCGATGATTGCATCACCATTTGGCGTTTTGGAGGCGCTTTCGTGCCTTGGGACTTGTACTCGGAGGTGTTGGCTCCTTCAAGCGTGCTTGTTTTGCCGTTGAGTGGGCAAGGAGTCGTAAGCTCTTTGAGGATATACGCAAGCCTCTGCATGACTTCCCTTTGCAACTTGTTGGGGGGAGGAGCTCGGAGCTACTTACTTTGATGGGCCGGTGCTTCCACTGCCGTGCTGCCGCGGAAGTGGGCGAAGTTCGGGCTTACATCCGCTACCGGCCTGCAGCTTGAATTGTCGGAGCTGATGCGTGACCGCAGGTAATGCCTGCTTTTCCGTGGGGAAGATGACTTCGGACCTCAGTCGTTAGAGTGGTCGTTGGAGCGTTTGGAGGCGTCTTGCGCCCCTTGATATTCGTGGCCGAGGAGGTATCGTTGGCTCGTCCTTCTCGAATTGCCGCTGAGCTGCGTTGGTTGAATTGCCGTTGAGCGGGGCGAGAGATCGGTCTTACACGCTTTGATGGCCGATGGTTGATTTGCCGTTGCAAAAGCGTGGGAGGTCGGCCTTCGCTTGACGGCTACGGGATTGATTTGCCGTTGGGCGGGCGTAGGACCGGTCTTACGCTTTGACGGCCGGTGGTTGATTTGCCGTTGAAGTGGGCGTAGGTCCAGCTCTTACGCTTGACGGCCGGTGGATTGATTTGCCGCTGAAGTGCTGGCGCAGGTCCGGTCTTACGCTTGACTGGCCGGGATTGATTTGAAAGAGGTTAGTGGACCATTCCGCACTTCGGGATTTGGCCGGAAAAGGCTCTTAGGACAAATGGGGGCAAAAGATTATATGGGCAAAGGTGAAAGTAATTTGGCCACCTCTTTGCAAAAGAGGTCACGTACGGACCAACCCTGTTGCAAAAGAGGTCCGATATCGGACCACCCATTGGTTTTTTACAAATCTTCCTGTGGTTTGGACCAGGCTTTAAATACCGAGGCCCTTCCCCATTCCTTCTTCCTCATTTTCCGTTCGTGAACTGTGCGAGAGAGAGAGAGAAAATTCCTCCATTGTTAACCAAAATCAAAAATTTTTGCTTGAATTTCTTGCTATGGCCGAAGGATCTCGAAGGAGTCGTCGTCAACGCAGCCAGAAGTGGTTGAGCAAAATGGATGGAGCTTCAAAGGAATTGGACTTCGTTCGCGCCATCTTCGAAGAACCCGGATGTTTTGTATCCGAATCCGAAGGTGCATAATCGTCGCTCCATGAACGTTGGGGAGGTAAGAAATCTGTTCCGTTTTTGATTCCCTGCTCGAATTTTTGAATGCTAGAACTAGGTTTTAGTTTTTCGCATTTTTGAATTTTTTTTTTTTTATGCCTTTTTGTGAAATTCTTGATGAATTGTTGAAAATGGATATGTAAAAATTGTGGGTATGTGTATTTTGTGCAGAAATGTGTAGATTAGCTCTTATTTGTGAAAATAAAGTGCCTATCTAGTGAATTGCATGCTTTGGTGTTTTGTACCGTATGCTATTTATGTATGTACATTATGAGAAAATTATCGTGTAGTGATAATTTTTGTGCAAAAATGTGACCTGTGCCGTGTTTTGTGACGGGTTATATGTGAAAGTGTGTGCCGTGTTGGGACGGATTTTCTTTTGAGAATGTGCTATATAGTGTGTGCCGTGTTTTTGGGTGACGGACTTTGTGGGGAAAATATGTGCAATATGTGCCGTGTTGGGACGGATATTCTTTTGAAAATGTGTCGTGTAGGGTTTAATCCCCTTTTCTTCTTTTGAGAAAATGTGTACAGTGTGTGCCGTGTTTTGTGTCGGGCTTGCATGGGAGAAATTATATGCATGATATATGTGTAGAAAATTATGCGCATTGTGTGCCGTGTTTTGTGACGGGTTACATGAAAAATTATATGTATAATGTATGTGAAAATTATGTGCAATATGTGCCGTGTTTTGTGACGGGTTATATGTGCCTTTATACTAAGTACCGTGATTGACGTACCTTGCCGTGTTTACTGCAGGATGCGGGAGCTTACGGCCGGGAAGGCCAAGAGGATGAAGACTCGGGGATCGCTCGAGGTCGTTGTGGGAGCTATGGCAAAGCTGATGCCCGATATTTCCGTGGGCGGTAGGCCGAGTCCCCTGAGGTTAGATTTATGCTTCACAGCCTAGGTTGTGTTCGCTGAGGAGAACCGGGTGAGTGTCACGACACGAAAGGAAAGAACAAGCAGGTATGCATTCTGAGCTTCCTTTCCGAGTAGTATGGTGGGATACCACCCACACCTTCCACCCGTAGCCGGGGCGAGGTGACAGGTGACTTGTCCCACCGCACTTTGCTGCGATCGCGGGCTTTCCTTCAAAGGAGAGCCCGTGCGAGGTGGAGAGGACATGATACTCCGATGGCGTGTTGGCCCGAGCCGCTGGGCTTTGAGCCTCGTCCTCCGCAGGGCTCGGGGATGCCGTCAGCCGACGTGGGAGGAAATGAGGATCACTGGCGCAGATGTGGGACTACATCACAGGGAGTACCGGCCAGGTGTGGCCAGATGAGGCAGCTTGGCAGCAGCGTCCCCTTCTTGTGGTATGCACTTTGTCCCGAGACTTTGTTCTCGAATCCACGCGACCGCATGCCTCCTTTGCTGCTGTTGGAGAGCTTGACTCGATTCTGGATGTGGTCTGCTGACATTGCTTAGGCGGCGAGGCGAAGCTTGGCCGAGCTCTACTTCTCCTACTGGATCCTAGGTTTAGCAATGGGGCGGCGCCCGTCGATGGCTTTGCTTTGACTTTGCTCGGAGGTATGCGTTTATTTGTTTTTTTTTTTTTTTAGCAAGATGTTGTTTCTCCATTGTCTTTTGCACCGAGCCTTCTCTCGTTTTTGTCACGTGTGTGGTTTTATGAGGTTTTCCAGTGCTTCCCGTGGGATAGGGATCCCGGGAGCACATTCTTTGCGCACTCGCTACGGCGCCGGGACGGGCTCGTACGGCGAGGAAGAGGAGGACCACTGGGAAGCTCACCATCGCCTACGGATGTGGGCAGGAGCGTTTGGAGCGGGATAGCCGTGAGGGGTTCGCCTGCTCCCGTGGGTTCGGTATGAGGGGGATGAGTTCGAGGGGGCTCCCGGGTGGCAGCCGCGGCGGAAGATGCCGCGAGGCTCGACTTGTGACGCCATGTACCCTGTGGAGCGAGTCTTCCGGGCAAAGATGGCCCCTGTGCTTCCCAGTGGCTCCGAGGGACCCTCCCTCTGGGATGCTTGATTCCGGACATGGATGTGCTTTGGACTTCGAGAGGTACCTTGACGGTGTCGGTGCCGAGGAGTTCATCTTGTACGGCGAGGAGTACGGGGCCTTCGTGAGGAGGAAGCCGAGGACGCCTGTGCATCGGCGCGGGAGAGAGAGGCCGTCCCGCAGCTCCCCTGCAGGTTCCGATGCCGGACCGGATTTCACGTACGCCCGCGGGGACGGATCGAGGAGGAGGGTGTCTCGTACCTGCCGTTCGAGCAGCTCCCGCCGCATACGAGTGGACCCCCTGACTGTATCGGTGAGTGTGCTCGACTCTTTTCCATCTTGGCATCTTTTCGCGTTTTTTCTTTTTGTTGTTGAGTATAATCGCATTTGATGAGCGTTTCTGGTTTCTTGTTGGTGCGCAGTCCCGGGGAGAGCCTACGATATGCCGACTCGCCGTTACGTGGCGACGCGCTCCTTCGCTAAGAAGATGGCGTCGAAGGTGTCCCGTCGGTCTTCGCGTCGTGTGCCGGCGCACGAGCCTATGCCTTCGAGGCATTACCCCCATGGGCGTTCCTCCGCCTAGAGCCGAGCCGGAGCCGCAGCGGGAGGGCACTTTGAGGGGCGGCATAGCATGGATGCGGGACTTCTTCGGGAGGCTGCGGGGCCTTCGAGGAGCGGCCCTTTTATCGATTCATGCCTCCGCACGCGGCGCACGGGAGTGAGGGTTCCTCGAGCCTTCCTTCTTTGATCCTTTCGCCGGATTTGATCCTTCGAGTACTTCTCGTGGGAGCCTCGGGCGGGTGCTCGGAAGTATTCCTACGAGGGAGGATGTGACGGGCGAGTTGGGTTGGGATGCCCGACTTTTCTTTGGAGGATCTTGGCGAGGAGGATGATGATGAGATTCCGAGTAGTATTCATTTGCTTTCCCTCTTTTCATATCCCTCTCTTTTTTTTTTTTTTAGCAACGAGACATTTTTTGGGCAATTTTGTAATAAAACATATGTATTTGCGTATGGCAAGCTGATATTTTATTTTAAGATGTAATGTCATTTATTTTTGTGATTCCCGTGGAATTGTCCTAGAAATTGTTGCTATTATTATTTTTTATTTTTGTACATGCCACGTGGTGAGAGTGCGTTTGTGGGTAGTGTTGGTTTTGCCGGAAATGGCTTTGGCAGTGTTTGGGCTATTTGGAGCAAGGTTTGCGAGGACCGAGTGGTTTTTATCTTGTTTTCACGGGAAATGGGTTACGCTTTGCAAGGAGGTCCGTACGGACATACTTAGCATGCAAAGAGGTCCGTACGGACCAACCTTGCTTTGGGAAGGACATAAATGCTTTCCGGTGCACAGTTGCTTCCTCATTTCCCCATTTGCGGCCATTTTTCGAGCTTTCTTCCCCATTTTCTCTAGGAACCTCCATTTTTGCCATGGATTCTTCGTATGTCCCTAGAATTTTGCCGAGGCTTTCGCGGGGAGAGGCAAGCACACTTCCTTGAGCGGTTGAAAACGTGGATGCGGCGCCGTATGAGGCATCGTAGACGGGCTTTCGAGGTAGGTTTCGTCTTTGCTCGGTTTGGTCTTTTAAGGAGTTGGTTCTGATTGGGATTTGTTGCGGGCTTGCCGCGAAGTTGCAGGATGTTAGGAGGCACGTGTCTTGTTTCTCTTACAATGAAATGGTGCCCACTTTTGAAGATTTTCGGGCTTTGATTGGAGGGCCCAGGAGAGTGGAGGCCATCTCGCTTCCTTTGGTTGAGTGAGTCTTCTTGTGAGCGTGAAGCTTGCGAGACTTTCTTCGTGCTTCGTTGGAAGAAGTGCGGGGCATGATCCTTGATTCGGGTCATATCGACATTTACGAGCTGCCGGGCGGTTCATGGTTGATGATGAGTGACGTCTCTTGGGATGTATTTGCCTTGTGCGTGATGGCGACGCTTTTCCGGTTAGTTCCCTTGGCATTTGTGATGGCGCTTTGCTAGATGTGGTAGGGCCTTTGCAGTGGAGAGGATATTGTCCCGTTGGTCTTTGGGGAGACTTCTTGCATGGTATCGGCCAAATACAGCGGCCCAGGGATCGTTTTATGAGAGGGGAAGCCCGCTTTGCTCACCTTGTGGGCTGCGAGAGAGACTCCAGGCCATGCCCCGGAGGCTCAGACGTCGTTTAGCCCGTGGTCATTTGCTCAGCGAGCCTCTTGTGTTGGATATGGATCGGTCCGCTGGGAGAGATGGATGGCACAGCTTGGGTACGCGCATCGGGATCCCATTTGGTGGGTTCCGTTGGAGGATTGAGACCAGGAGGATCTTGCGAGGAAGGGTCCTACGTTGTCGAGTTCAGGTTTGTCTTGGTCCTCCTTCTATATTCCGTCGCTTGTTTCCCGGCAGGTTTGGGATGAAGCGAGGAGCCTTTGTTGGGTGGGATGACCTTGCTCTTGCGGAGATAGCTCCTCTTTTGTATAGCGGCTCAGTGCCTTCTTGTATTGTACGAGGGTATGGAAGTATTCCGCTTTCCCTCTGTGGTACTCCTTAGACGTCGGGAGAGTGTTGTGTTGACGACTCGGTATACGGCTTTGGTATGAGCGGCGTGTTGGGCGGTCCCAGTGGTCTTGGAGAGCGGCGTGTAGCGATTAAGGGACCCGGTTGCCGCAGTAGCTATTGCCTTAGGAGTCTGGCTTTGGTCGACCCTTTGGATGTGACCAGGGAGACGCTTTGTTTGACTACGAGACTAGAGTTGACCGGCCCGACGGGAGAGGTCCCTGCTTTACGGACTCGCGGGGAGGAGATCCGAGCCGAAGCACGGGCGAATGAAGCCACGAGAGCTCTTGGATTATTTGACTCTACGGGGGAGGACCCCGGATCTGGGCCGAGAGGCAGCAGAGTTGGTTTACGTGGAGCGAAAGAAGACTCGCCGGGGACGAGGAAGAAAGGAAAGAATGGCGAGGGACAAGCGCAGATGGCGCGGAATGACCTCCTAGGTATCCATTCATTGCATTGCAAACACATTATTAGTTAAATGTATTAAAGTTTGTCTTTTAGCATGTTGTGAACTTGAGAGTAGACCGTGCTTGAACTCATCAAGAAATGTTGTAACCGTTAGTGATTTGTGATTTACTTTTAAAGCTTTGTCGAGACGCAAGATCTTTTGTTTGCCTTTGCTTACATTTGTGCACTTTGTCGGCGTCCATCTTTGGATTTTTACATTGCATTGCGGGCCCAGACGAAGCAGGCCACGACGGCAATCCCCTTTCTTTGAGGCTTTGTATTTGGCTGAGAGGTTGAATGCTCCCTTGACAAGTCGTTCTGACGGTCTTTTTTCGTAGCTTCCTTGCCTTTTGTTGGCGTCGGGCTCTTGACCTCAATTTCGCGGCTTCTGTTTGAGCTTCTTTTTTTTTTTATTGTTGTTTTTTTTTTTGTGAGCCCTTGCTCAGCTCTTTTTTTTTTTTTTTTTTTTTTTTTTTTGAAGCGCGTGAGGCGAAGGCAAGCCCTGGCAGAAGCGCATGAGTCGGTCGTTTGATCTTTGAGTGACCCTCGGATGTCCTTTGATGTTGCCGCCGTCGTTTGACTTGGTCAAGGTGGCTGGCTTGGGGCGTGTTCTTGAAAAGTGCGGAGCTTGATGGAAGTCTTGATTGACATTCAAACTTTTGACTTTTTGTGTATTTTTAGGCCGGACCAATTAAGGTTGCCTACGTTCCCGGACTAGAGGGCTCAGTCTCGCGTAGTTCGACAGCTACATGGAGTGCCAAGAGATACAGTTGTTCTTCTTCGGGCGAAGTATCTGCGAAGTTTGCTTCCGTTGGCTGGATTCATGAAGGGATTGCCGTCTAGGTACGTTAGGCTTCATGGCGCCTCGGAGAAGATCTTTTGAACCACGAAAGGACCGATCCAAGTGGGTTCCCATTTTCCCGATGGGTTGGTTCGAGTAGGAGGCTTTCTTTGAGTACAAGGTCACCTTCCACGATGTCTCGGGATTTGACTTTCTTGTCGAAAGCTCTAGCCATCTGCTTTGATAGGCTCGGACGTGTTCCATGGCCTTTAGTCGTCGCTCGTCTAGCAGAGCCAATTCGTCATGTCGGCCGGAGCCATTCGACTTCGTTGATGTCGTTTTCCAGCGGCGCTCGGAGTGAGGAATTTCTAGCTCGATGGGAAGGGCTGCTTCCATCCCGTATGTCGGGGCAAATGGGGTTTCTCCGTGGGCATTACGGGCCCCGATGTGCGGTAGCCCCAAAGTGCAAGGTGCGGCTTCTCGGGCCAATCTCGTCCTCGGGTGGTCATTTTCGGATGATCCGTTCGAGGGTTTTGTTTCTTTGCTTCCACGGCGCCATTTGTTTGTGGCCGGTAGGGAGAAGATTTGTGGCGTGTGATCTTGAATTCGGCCCGGCGATGCAGTCGAATTCCCTTCGAAGTGTGAGCCGTTGTACGATATGACCTCATTTGGGATGCCGTATCGGCAGATGATGTTTTCCTTGAGGAAATGTGCGACCTTCTTGGAGGTGAGTACCTTGTAGGACTTGGCTTCGACCCGTTTGGTGAAGTAGTCGATGGCTACTAAGATGAACTCGTGGCCAGATTCTTTGCTGGCGGAGCGATTTTCCCGATGACGTCAATTCCCCCAGTGGCGAAGGGCGAGTGTAGTCATGCGGTAGAGATCGTGGGGTGGTAGATGATTGAGGTTGGAGAACCGGGTTGGCACTTGTCGCGGCTTCGGACAAAGTGGATGCAATGTCTGCCTCGTGGAGATCCGGTAGTAGCCCATCCACGAGAATGATTTGCATCGGGGCTCTGGCATTCATGTGGGGACCGCAAGCCCCATTGTGGACTTCGTTCATGAACTTGCTCGCTTCTTCTTGGGCGACGGCGTAGGAGTGGCCCATGGTAGCGTTTCTTGTATAACATGTCCCCGAGGATGACGAAGTGAGAGGCAAGGCGTTTTAGGAGCCATGATGCTCTTGGTTTTGACCCCTCTGTGTGTGTGGGTCTTCCTTGTTCATGAAGGTGGCTTCCCGTTCTTGAGGTATTGGAAGATGCGGTTGTACCATGGCTCATTGACGGGCTTAGGTTGCAGTTCGATCTCACAACGGTAGGCGGGAATTTCCTTTCGTCCGACTTTGAAGGGTTTGATTGCTTTTCCTTCGGGGATTTCCACAAGGGAGGCCAAGGTGGCTAAGGCATCTGCAAACTGTTTCGGTCTCTTGGCAAGTAATGGAAGGTGACCTCTTGAGTGTGTGATGAGGTCCTACATGCGGGCATGGTATTTTTGCAAGCCGGGTCTATGGTTTTCCACTTGTTGGAGACTTGGTTGATGATCAAGTGAGTCCCCATAAACTTCGAGTTTACGGACATTCCTCTCGAGTGCGGCTTGTAGTCCGGCGGCGCGAGCTTCATATTCGGCGGCATTGTTGGTTACCTCGAAATTGAGCTTTATAGCAATTGGGGTGTGCTCGTCCTTGGGATCCACCAAGAAGCATACCGATGCCGTTTCCACTTTTGGTTGGCCGCTCAGTCGAAGAACGGTTGCCATCGGTTTTCGCCTTCGATTGCGAAGATTCCCTCGTCTGGAAATTGTGGTTCGGGGCCTCGAGCCTCGTCGGTTGGGAAATCGGCCGGTTGTTCGGCCATGGCCCGTCCCTTGATTGATTTTTGGTTTACGTACTTGATGTCAAATTCCGCAGGAAGAAAGACCATTTGGCGAGCCTCGTGTGAGAGATGGTTTGTCGAAGAGGTACTTGGCCCAGGTCCATTTTGGAAACCAAGTGTCTTGTGTGCGGCTGCATGTAGTGCGCGTAGTTTCCCGACAACCCATACCAGAGCTGCGCAGGTTTCTCGAGGGCGAGTAATTGAGTTCGTGCCTTGAAACTTTCGGCGACGAAGTAGATGGCGTTTCGACCCGTGACTCTTTCTTTTCTTGACGAGCATGGCTCCAAGCTGCGGTGTCGGTCACGGTTAGGTATAGCAGCAGTGGCTTTTCCTCGTGGGGAGGACGAGAGAATCGGAGGACTCACAAGGTATGCTTTTATTTTTCAAAGGCATCTTGGCATTACGAGTTCCATTCGATGTCGGCGTTCTTCTTCATCGGCTTGAAGATTGGCTCGCACATAGAGGTCAATTGGTTGTTAGCGGGCGATATATTGCGGGCGGCCCATGAAGCTTTTCACCTCTGTGCAGTTTGCGGTGGTCTCATTTCGATGATAGCCTTGATCTTTTGAGGATCCACCTCGATGCCTCTCTCGGTGACCATGTATCCCAAAACCTTGCCTCGGTAACCCCAAATGTGCATTTGGCGGGGTTAAGCCTCATTGAGTGTTTTCGGAGGCGATTGAAGAATTTTCTCAGTGCAGCGAGAGTGTTGTCCGTCTGATCCCTTTGAGTGAACGATCATGTCATCGACGTACACTTCGATCTCTTTGTGGATCATATCGTGGAAAGAGGGCGGTTCTTTGCCCGTTGGTAGAGTAGCCCCGACGTTCTTTAGTCCGAACGGCATTGCTTGTGTAGCAGTAGGTTCCCAGGGGTTGTGAAAATTTGTCTTTTCTTGGTCTTCTTCGGCCATCTTGATCTGATTGTAGCCAGGCAAAACCGTCCACGAAGGACTTGACTTGAAATTGGGTGTAGTGTCTACCAACATGTCGATGTTGGGTAGTGGAAAATCGTCCTTGGGACTTGCTTTGTTGAGATCTCGGAAGTCACGCGCAACGGCGTACTTTTCCATTGGCCTTGGTGACCGTGACAATATTGGAGAGCCATGTGGGGTACTCGATCACCACGATGAAGCCGACGCGGAGCATTTTTGATCTCCTCTTTGACTTGTAAAGACCATTCGGCTTGATTCGGCGTAGCTTTTGCTTGATGGGCTTAGCCTCGGGATTTAAGGGAATCCAGGTGCTCCACAATGTTAGGATCTAATCCGGGCATGTCTCGGTAAGACCAAGCGAACACGTCCACGAACTCTTTGAGCAATGCGATCAATGCGTCTTGCTGCTGTGCCGGTGAAGAAACTTCCGATTTGCGTCTCTTTTGGCTCTTGGCGGTTCCCAAATTCACTTTGGTTAAAACCTCCTCGGCGGCTTGGGCCGGTTTTCTCTCGTTTGACAACATGCTTAAAGATGTGCTTAATGTATTGTTCGTTTAATGTATGCTTCTTTATCAAGTGAATCGTTATTAGCTTGTTTGTGTGTTAGTTAATTTATCGGTTGTTAAAGATGCAATGAGAGGATACTCGGAAAGATCGAAGCATTCATTAAGAGCATACGGGAATACATTATTGGCAATGAGTTCGTAATCTTACGGCGTGAGGCCATCGGATGACTCGAGAGACTCAAATTCAAAGCTAATGGACTCGGGATGAGTTTTGACACTAGACTCTAGGACTCGAGGGTCGGACCAAGTTGTTCGATCATGTCCTTTTCTTTGGCGGTAGGTCAGGAGAATGTGGCCCGGTTATTGAGGGCAATGAGCTTGATAGGAGATGGGGCTTGAAAGGCTTTATGTCACCGTTCCCGATCATTGCTATCACGAGTTATCGAAACAAAATCGATTAGATACGGCATCTCGATTTCTTCTTTGAAAGAAGCGAGTGTAGCGGTGGTTCGTCCCAAGCATCGTCTGCGGAGTCTCTTGCTTTTGTCTTGGGCATTGCTAGCTCGAATGCGGGCTTCGTCCCGCTTGTTGAAGCGGGGGTGTTGACGAGAGAGTTTTTCGAGTTCTTCCGCCAAAGAGGGAGTTTTTCCGAACCAAAATTCGGCCGTGAATAGTGGTGGTTGTGGATCCGGCGAGGGCGGTGTGTCGAGGAATGCTCTTCGGACGGGATTTGGCTTGAGGCCTGCGAATCTTGCCGGGTTCTGCTGGAGCTTGTCCATGGTTGTCGGCCGGCTTTGTTTGGCGGCGATCAACTCTGTTCCTTTTACGGATCTTCTTCCAAGTTGCCGGCTTTCCTTGTGAAGTACTTGGTCATGTCGAAGGCTGTAGGACGAAGATCGGAGATTGCGTGCAAGCCTCTTTTGTTATACGTGGAGCGTTTACGTGCGGCTCGCTTGTCCTCCGCAATGTGTTCGGGAGTAGGAAGTATCCCGAGCCGTGCGGGTATTGTTCTTTGATATTGATGATCATTGAGTGCCACGATGGCGTTTTCCCAAGCAACCGAGCCGGGATGTAGTTCATGTGCTTCATCATTTTCATCGGGGGAGGGATCTTGTCCCAAATCAAAGGCGGGTCTATGTGGCACACTTGGGCCTTTGGGCTTCGATGGTGAACCACTGTTAACATCATGCCATCATCGTCGGGTTTGATTTCTAAGACCGGGACGCCGTTGGTATCGGTCCTTTCAGTGACTATCTTGTCGCCGTAGATGATGGTCATATCTGTTCCTTGGACGAACTTTACGCGGCGATGGAGAGTGGATGCCACCCCATTGATACGATGTAGCAGGCGTCCCAAAATGGCAGATGAATGTGATCGGGATGTCGATGACTTGGAAGTGCAGTCGGGACCATTTGTTTTCCAAACCAAAGGTTGAAGGTGGCTATTCCCAGGCTGGCGGGATGTTGAGTCGTATGCCTTGATTGCACGAGTCGAGGGTTTTAGATCGGTTGCTTTGATCCCTAGCAAATCCATCATTTTGGCTGGAAGGACGTTCATGGATGATCCCCATCTACCAACACCCGAGGGAGACGGCGCTCGTCCGGTTGAAGCTGTTATGTAGAGAGGCTCGTTGTGGTCGGCCCCAAATTTTGGAAGATCGAGCTACGTGAAGGTGATGATATTGCTTTGTAATTGACGTTGCCAATCATACGGCGCTTCATCGGGTGTTCTTGTGATGGGAACCATGGTGCAGGCCAGGGCTTTCTTCCAACTTGAGCTTGTGCGGGTAAGATGAAGTGAGTAAGGACCGAGTGAGATGTTAGCTGAGTGCGCTTGAGGCGTGTCGAGGCAGGATCTTCGGCCTTTGGGTCCGGGGTTTCGGCTTCTTTGGCGTAGGGTCCCTTTTCGGTTCGTGGCTCGAGGTATGGCCCGGCCTTTTGTCTGTCCGTGGAGGATTATTTGGATTTGGCCGGAACGTGTCGAGAACATTCACCTCTGGACTTGTGGTTTTGCTTGTCTCTCCGTTTTGCAGGTGGGAGGAGCACGATTGGCGTAAGGCCGGGCTGCGCATTTCAATTCGTTCCTTTGTCATGGCTTTTCTTGAAGCATCAATAGTGGCTTTGAGATCTTCCCAAGACGGGGTTGGATTATACGGACCTTCGGGCCTTCGGTGGCGGTGCGAAGCTCGTCCCGGTGATCATGGAGCAAACATTGCCGTGGCCTGTGCGAGAACTAGGGTGGGGAGATTTCTTTGGAGTAGATGACATAGTAGTCAAACTTTCACGAGGGTTCTCGAAGGGTTCCGGCGTAGGATCAGATTCGTACCTCTTTTCGGTTTTGTTGAGAAGATAGCTTCTTCTTTCGCCGAGGACGGCCCTCGTTCATTGCATCCTGGAATTCCATTTCCGGACAAGCACTTCTGTCCCTTGAGCGTCCCACCAGATGTGTTCGTTGTTCGGTGGTGGTGCGGGACCTCGGGGAGGCTTTGGATGGGCGAAGCTTTCCTGCGGAAGGTCTTGTGGCCTTACGTCATGCTGCATGGCTCGTACGAGGGTAACGGAGTTGACTTACGGGAGACAATGAGAGACATTAGAGAGGCTGTAGGAGCGATCATGGCTTAGGAAGCCCCGGTGGTTGGGTGGCTAAGGTTCGAAGTGGTGCATGGCACCTTCGATCGAGCTTGTTGCTCACCTTGACGTTTCTCAATAGCCATGAGGACCTGCCAAACTTCTTCAGTGTTGGGAAATTTCTTGGGGGTAAGGTCCGTTCTCATCCTTGTTATCCACTGACTTGGCCGTAGGATTTGGTATTGTCTGGTAACGGGGAAGAAAGGTAGGACCTTCTTTGTTTTGACAGCGGGAGACGGGTTCCGGGTATTCTCGACCACTCTCTGTTAGGTTGGAGGGTGACGGGCAAGGTTTAGACACGGGAATGGCCTAACGGGATAAAAGGGGAAAGCTCACGTGGCATGCGGTTTCCGTTTCTTTTATTTTTGATGATTTTTTTTTTTTTTAATTTACTTAAAACATGTTTTCTCGAAGCCTAGGTAGGTTGGAAAAGATTGCTCTTCTTTTCGCAACTATGCTAGATCTGGGTCGGTGGAGACCATCTGTGCGGCTATAAGCCCCTCGTTTTGCACTGTATTTCGACATCCCAGGGTGGACGGCCCCGGGCGAGGGTCCTATAGTGCAAGCGGTTTCCACCGGCCTAAAGAAAAATCGAACCTAAGGACCGAGCTGTCATGTTCGTTTTGATGCGTTAGCCGTGAATAGTGAACCGAGGCGGCCGGCGAGTCAAGATCGGGTCGAGAGTTCGGCATGACCTCTCTTTACCTTGCTTGCGCAAGGGATCTGTGACGTTAGGCGTTGGTGGGTCATATTGTCATGGGCGATGTATCAAAGGCGTGATGACATGGTGTCATGCGAGCATGGATGTATATCAGGACGGAACATCGTGCAGGTGTAGCCGGAAATCAAGATCGGAGTCAAGATTTTAGCATGACCTTTCATCGCTTTGCTTGCGAGGATCTTGAGTTAGAGCCTTGACTCGAGAAAATGGCGGCATGGTATATGTATCCGAGTGTATGACACTGGTGGTAAAAACCAGCAGTGCGGGCAGAGTGTGACTCAAGACTCAAACGTGCGGGGTTGACGCTTGGCTAGGATGGGATGTTTGGAATGATCCCGTGCGCGCCCAAGAGGCCTAGGAAGACCAAACGGTACTGGCGAGACCACTCCGGGTTAAGGGTTGTAGTGTGCGGTGTATCCGAGCGGCGGTGCGCATAGTGTGCGGTGTAGCCGAGGCGGCAGTGTGAGTAGAGTGCGGTGTAACCGAGGCGGACGGTGCGCGTAGTGTGCGGTCTCTAAAATTCTTTTTACGAGTAAAATAGAAAATTTTGAAGAATTTTAAATGTATGCAACGAGATGTATATTGATGCATTTTTTTTTGTATTTTTATTTTTTTGTAAAATAAAAACGAAGCACGTGCACACACACACAATGATTAAAGGAAGGGGTAAAATGAAAGTTTGACCCTCATCATCGTTTTAAAAATCTTTTGTTTTGTTTAAAAGTTTTTAAAACAAAATGTCCCAATGAGTCGCCAGAAATTACAGGGATCCGGCTCGCGCGGGCCCCGGCATCTCGCAATTCGTCATGTTCGGGAAGTCGCCGGATCAGAAGCGGCACGATCGCGCCCGGCATCGCTTATTCCGTTTTAGCGTTTGCGTGTTGGAGGTGTCTCGCCGTTTTGCTTTCGCATTTTGTAGAGTCGCCACGCCGTTTTATTAAGCCCAAAACATTGAAAAAGGGCATCGGTTTAAAGATAATTTTAAACCGTTTTTGTGTGATGAGATTTTGAGTTCGGAGGTCGAGATGACTCCTCGGGAAGAGAATATTAGAATATTAGAGCTCACCAGAGTAGCCTCGTAAAACGAGTCTTTCGGATACCTAATATCCTTTAAATGTTGTGTGTGTGTGTGTGTGTGTGCTTTTAAAAATGCATCTTGTATCGGATGTCTACATTGTATGCTATGTATGGAAATGTATTGAAATAGTATAGGAAGGAAGCCTTACCAATGTTGGTTCGTGTCATGTCTTCCGCGGGGAATAGTGTTTGAGGTCGGAGTAGCGTTAGGATTGCTTCGGGGATGCGGTTGTCCGCGGACGAGTTTCGGCGTGAGTTGAGGTTGTAGGCTGCGTTCGGGCGAGAGGTTCGGCGTGCGTGGGGATCGTCGGGATCGATCGGGCGAGAGGTTCGGCGTGCGTTGGAATCGTTGGTTGGATTCGGGCGAGGTTCGGCAAGGTTTGGGATCGCCGGTTTGACTCGGAAAGAGGCGGGACACAGGGAAAGACCGAGCGAGGCCTCGGAGTACCACGAGGGCCTCGGAGTACCTCGAGTGCCTCGGGGCAGCGCGGGAGCGTCTCGGGAGCGCTCGGAGAGGCTTCGGAGCACCTCGAGGGGCTCGGAAGGCCTCGGAAGGATCCGAAGGGCAGGGAATGCCTCGAAAGGTCTTAGAAGGGAGCCGAAGGCTTAGGGAGGAAGAGAGAAGTGGGAGGTGTGTGAAAATGAGGAGGGAGCCCTCTATTTATAGTAAAAATTTCGGAGCAAAGAGGTCCGTACGGACCTTCTTGGTTATCCAGAATTTTGGATTTCCTCGATTTGAGGAATGCGCAATGATGGAGAATATTTGGGAATGATGATGTTCCCCGTACGATAAGGTCCGTACGGACCATCTTGCATGCAAAGAGGTCGTACGGACCAACTCTGCGAGGAAGTCATCATTTCTTCCGAGATTTGAGGAATATTGTGGACTTTAAGGGGATTTAGTAATCATTGAAACAAAGAGGTCCGTGCGGACCTTAATTGCTACGATTTCACGAAAATTCCCAAAAGGTCCTTTTGTCCCTTTTTATCCCAGAAAGGCTCCTCCCTTGGTTTGGTTGGGGGTTTGAGAGGGTTTTGAGAGGGTTTTGAGTGAGAGAGGTCTCTGAGACTGCGTGGATGAGTCTGCGGTGTTTCCCGTGTGTTTGAAAGGGAGTGATCCAGATTGGGGTACTTACACAAAGCCCCAACTTGAAGAAATTCAAAGGAGTCCTATTGCAGACAGAGTCATCTTGTGGCCACGGAGGCAACCCATCATTTCAAACTTTAGTCAATCAGTCAATGGACAAAACTCAGAAATTTTTACGTGCAGGGGCACATCTTTCGAAAAGTGGGAATGAATCCCGATTTTGTGTATACACACTCGCTTTAGGTTTGACTCTTTTGAGAGAGTATAAGCATCACAAGGTGTGGGAAAGTGTATGGAAGCCCCTGCTGACAGAAAGACGGTGTTTGGCTCTATTTTCTTATGATGGAGAGAGAGAAGACTTGTCGAGACACTTGAAAACTTGTCTTATTCATGATGATCACAAGGCTGCTTAAAACCCTTTATTGATGTTCGGGTCATTCAAACACCAAATCTGATATGAGCAAATATTTTGATTAATCACAAAGAGAAAACCAACTGATATCGAGAATCAAGCTCGGAAGGATGGAAAGTGTATAGGGACGGTCCTTGATGAGACCAGATTTTTTGAGATTTGTTTGTGATTTCGACCGGACCAATTATGGTTGCCTACGTTCCCCTCATTATGAGGAACTCAGGTCGCCGTAGTTCGGGCTTATCCCGATTGAAAAGAGAACGAATGTTGAAATTCGGGGAATCTGAGGACCTTTCAGGATTTTGAGGATTTGGAGGATTGAAAAACATGTCCTCCTGGAGTGTCGATGAAAGACACGGATGTGAAGCCCCAGTGGCACATCCACGGCAAGTGTTTGCGGAAGAGAAATGAAATGTTCTCACTTGAAGTGCTAAATGGATGGATTGAATTTGCACAATCTTAGATTGATGACTTTGAGCCAAGATGGATTAGATTCCAATTTAAGAAAGCAATGAAGCATTAATTTGATTTAGCTCCTGAAGATACTGGAATGAAATTACTATCCGGTAGGGACTGTAGCTGGGTTTCCGGGCTTCGATCGGCCATCGGGTGATTTGGAAAATTGTGACCTCTTAAGATGAGAGGTCGGCTGGGCTTTTTACTGACTGACCCTCTATAGATGAGAGGTTGGCTTGCAGGGATGTGTTTAGGATTTCTAAGGTAAGGAAACTGATTTGCCTCTAAGAATGAGAGGTCAGATTTTGACTTTGGCCAAAGGCAAGGGTAATGGTAACGGGAATATCCTCTAAAATCGAGAGGATGGTTTGGGATTGGTTAAGGAAATGGGAGTATCCTTTAAAATCAAGAGGATGACTTGGGATTGATTAGGGAAATGGGAGTATCCTCTAAAATCGAGAGGATGGCTTGGGATTGATTAAGGTAATGGTGAGAGGAAGTCCAAGCTATCGAGAAATTTTGCGAACTTGCGAGAATTCGGGCTCCTTTTTGATCATCGGAGAGCTTCTTGAGGAGTCGGGGACTTTTGATGAATCGTGAGGATTTAAAATCCTTTTCTCTCTTTTTTTTTTTTTAAGCTCTTGCTCGGGCTTTTCTTTTTTTTTTTTTCAATAACTTGGAAGGCCTCCTGAGGAGTTGAGGATTATCTTTGTCCTTCCTTCATGGCATGAGATATTTTGCGCGTCGCCGACTCTCGAAGCTAACTTCTTGGGCTTGCTTAGACTTCTCTTGGCATGGAGCAAAAATGATGGCTAAACCGGGTTTCAAAACACGCCAATCTTGAAATGAAAGGGTATTGTTTGGTGAGGGTGAGGTAATGGCTTTCCTATGGGTGAAAGGCTTCAATCGCAATCCCTACCGGATTACCTAAACGAGATTAAGTCTTCATTGCTTGCTTAAGCTTTAAATGAGAAAAGATCCGTGCCAATTCATCGAGCAGCGAGATGATGAGGATGATGAAAGAGATGTGAGCATATGAGATGCAAGATGGGAAGTTGGTAAGCCCCAATTTGAGAAGGGTATCAATTGATTTTCTCATTCCGATTAATTTAAATATTAATCATTTCAAAGAATTAGTGGTTGAGCAGCACAAGTGATCATCTAGGATAAAACCATTTCAATTAAGTGTAACGTGGGTGTGCAAGTGATGTCTCGAGTCTAGCAAGAAGAGAAAAAAGACTTATATAAAAGTTAGACTTTTAACTACTATGTCCAAAATGGACTAAAACGACAAATGTCCAGGAAGGACTTAGGTGAAAGAGAAAAATACTACAGCCTACAAAGGTTGACTAAAAGACTATTCATTGGTACTTGAATTTCGGGCCTCAAAAGGGCTCAGTCATTTGCGCTGCGGCTTCGCGGAGGAAGGGACCTTAGGCTCATTAGAGTAAATGACATAGTAGTCAAATCCTCCTGAAGGTTCCCCAAGTATCCCCACACTGGTATCACCAGCTTCAAATTTTTCTTTCAACTTTTGCTGGGAAGAGGCTTTCTTCTTTTTGGGAGGACGATCTTCGTTTATCCAATCTTGATAGTCCCTCTCGAGGCAGTCGGGGCAGTCACAGATATCCCACCAAATGTGCTTAACAGCTGGTGGAGAATTTGGGGTTTCAAGCCGAGCTGTGCTAGAATGGTTCTGAGTTGAGCTAGACTAGGGAGATTTGCTGTCGGGCTTGCCGGGAAGCAAATGGTTGGATTCTGAGGTGTAACGAGAGGCATTAGAGGTCGGGGGAGCAGGCACGTATTTGTCCTTCAGGGGAGCCCCAGTCAGTTGGGGGATTGTCAATGTTTCGAAATGACGGGTGGCCTCTTCGATCCAGGCCTGCTGCTCATTCTGGCGTTCCTCGAGAGCCCTGATGGCTAACCACATTTCCTCCATTGTTTTCAAAACTTCATTCCCTCTACTGATATATGCAGGACCGGTATCATTCTGAGAGGGGACACCCGACGGCTACTGAGGCATGCCGAATTGCTCCATCTCTGACTGCTGTTGAGATGGCGGCATTTTGAATTGCTGTTTGGGGGCTAGCTGGCCTGTAAGTCGACGGCGAGGAGTTCCGGCGGTGGTGACATAGGAAGCTGGTGGTGGCATCCTGACATATCCGGGATGATTGAGAATGGGAGGAGGATTTTCTTCCTTCTTCACGGTAAAAGTGCCATCGGGATTGGGGGTGACGGCCAAACCATGGCTCCTAAAGGCCTCCAGAAGGCTGTCAATTTGAGCTTCATGTCGCAGTCTCATCTGCTCCACCAACTGAATCCAATGCTGGTCTGTCTGAGGGATCTCGGGAGGATTGGTTTGTCCATCATTCTCAAATTCGGATTCAAGGTTAATCCTCTGGGGATCTTCACCAGTTTCCACATTTTCCTTGGCATGCGAGGGCCCTCCGATTTCAATCATGTTCACTTGGTTATGGTTCCTTGGAAAAGGATTTTTGACTGTACTAGGCCCCTCGGGGACTTCCAACTTTCCTTGGTCTATCAAACCTTGGATTGCCTTCTTCAAGGGGACGCAATCATCTGTCAGGTGCCCATGGTACTGATGAAAGGCACAATGCTTGGAGGTATCCAAAGGAGCATTGGGGTCTCTAGGCTGATAATTTTCTAAAGGCCGGAGCAAACCTTCTTTTACCAAACCTCTGAAGATATCACTCAAAGGTATCCCAAAGTTTCCCAAGCCTTGGAGCCGGGATCTGGATGCATCAGGTTTCTTGGGAACCAAGGAAGTGGCATTATTCTGATCTGTCGTATAAAGGGCGGTGAGTCGTGTTGGAGGTGGAAGAAGCCCGGTATCTGTAAGTAGGGGCAACAACTTGCTGTTGATTGTAAGCCCTCTCAAATTTAGCCCCGGAGTTAACCATTGCACGTAAGTCCGAGTAGGGGAAGTGGCTGAGGGAAGTTCTCAAATGCGGCTTTAGGCATGACTGGAAGATATCCAACTGCTCCTCGTCAAAGAGAGGGATGACCATTTCACTGAGCTTCAAGTTCCACCTTTTATAAAAATCCCCAATATTCTCATCAGGGCGTTGCATCGTTGTCTGCAGGTCAACTCTGTTTGTCTCCCAATCCAATTTGGCTTTATACTTATCTGTGAAAGTACTGGTAATCTGTTCTCAAGTAGCCCTAGCTTCAGGCTTCAATCGAAAGAACCATTTCAAAGCTCCTGACTTCAAAGAGAGACTGAAGTAGTCGGTCAGCTGCTGATTTGTGCACCCTTTAGCTTTCATTGCCAAGGTGTATGTATCCAGGTGAGTTTTTGGGCATACAGTCCCATCAAACAGGTCTAGATTAGGCATCACAAACTTGTGGGGTAGGGGAAAATAGAGTCCGGGTCGGTAAGCCGGAAGGCAACGTTCTTTTTGACAGTCAATTCAGAAAGCTGCGCTTTCATTTCCTTGTGTTGCTCCATAAACCAGGCCAAATGGGGATCTAAAGGTGGAGCCATAGCGTTCAAACCAGTGACTGAGCTGGAGAGAGGAGTTACCACTGGCGGCACACTGGTGGAAGGAATACCATATCCCGAGCATAGGTGTAAACATACCCTTGACCAGGATTGCCCTGAGGGGTAAGAGCCTGAACATGACGGTTGAGCCCGAAAGCTTGCTGCGGGTTTTCAAGGGGCAGAGAGGGTGGAGGCAGACCTGAGGTAGCCGGATAGCTCGGGTTTCCAGAGTGAGGCTCATAAGTAGGCTTAAATGCGGGCTGCTGTCCCTGGTTGTTGAACTGCATGCCTGGCTGTGGCGATGGTGTATAACCGGGAGGATACTGTGGTTCTGGTGATTCTGATGAGACGGGGATAGAGGCTTGCTGGCCCATTGGACCCTGAGTGAGAAATGGGTTTGTGGAAGCTGTGTTAGGAGCAGCTAAGCTAGCGTCATTCTGAGGAGGGGCTCCTGACTGTTGCCCCTAGACAAGCGTGGTGGCATTACGGTGGCAGACTGCTGCGAAGGTCCGGACTGATCGATTCTAAACTGCGGTGGGATTCCCACTTGCAGTGGCATTCTGAGGTACCCCCAACCATGGGAAGACATTCCGTACTGATTTTGCCCCCACTGAGGAACTGCGAACTGGCTTGTCCCGGCAGACTGGATGGGCCCGGTAGTCTGTAGTTGGGGAGCTGGCTGACCCAAAGATCGAGGGGCATGGGCCCTGGTATTAGTACCATAGGAGGTTGGTGGTGGCATTCTGGAGTAGTCAGGGCGACCAAGAGTGGGATTGGGATCCTCCTCTTCTTCCACGGTGAAGGTGCCATCAGGGTTGAGACTGGCGGCCAGACCATGGCTGCTAATAGCCTCCAGAAGGCTATTCATCTGTGCTTCCTGTCGCAACCTCATCTGTTCAGCTAGCTGATTCCACTGATGTTCTGTTTGAGGAGTCCCGGGAGGCGGAGTGATGTTGTCCCTATCGTTACCGGCTGATGCAGACATTCTGAAACCCGGGGTCGAAACAAATGGTGAAGCTGACGATACGCTTGACTCTTCCCAACTGATCAAACGGTGGCCCGGCGCCCGAAACCAAGCTTTGTGAGGAGCTACGGGGGGAAGACACGAGGGTTCAGATATTTGGGAGTGAAGGAGGGTATGTGTTTGGGCTTAGGCTCATGCAACATGCAGTTATTTGTTCTTGTTTACTTAAAACGTGTTTTATTAAACCTAAGCGATTGGAAAAGATTGCTCTTCTTTTTCGCAAACTACTCTGATTCCTGGATCAATGGGACCCATTACTACGCCTGCGGACCCTCAACCTGTAACCCCGAACAAGGGTTCCGTAGGGCAAGCAGGTCCCACCGACCGAAATGAAAAATGATCCTAAAGTCTGGCGGGTAATCTAGTCTTAACGAGCATTCGATGTAAATTACGGACAAAGCTGACGTCAAAGGTCAAGATCGTGTCCGAGGGCTCGACGAAAAGTCGGCATGGTTTTGACTGATAAATTTCCATAACTGATCTTGACCCGTCGTCAGTTAAGTCGTAATTAGACATAGAATAATCGTTAATCCTTGATGACTCAGTGTCATGCCGGGGGTCGGTGCATAAGTTGTGCAAGTCAAAGTCAAAGTCAAGGCGCCAGTCAAGATCTTGTCAAAGTCCGTGACGAAAAACCGGCATGACTTCGACTGATTAGGGTCTCCGAAAGATATTGGCTTGGCATGCAGACTAAGGTTTGACTGGCAAGGTGTATACACAGACAGGGCACGACACGGACCAAACTAAAAACCAACCGAGTCTCGGACAAAGTGTGTCACGGACAAGTGCATTGTCGACACGAGGCTCCAAGGGATGTTTGGGTAGTCCCGTGCTCGCACCGAGAGGCGTAATAAGGACAAACGGGCTGCTACTGGGATTTCCCCGGGTTAAGGACGTAGTGTGCAGTGTAAGGCCAAGTGCGCGTAGTGTGCGGCAGTCTATCTTCTTTTTCTGAGTAAAATAGAAATTTTCACATGTGTCTTAAAGAGTATGATGCATGCAAAAAAATTTGAAAATGATTTTTTTTTTGAATTTTTTTTTTTTGAAACAGATAAACACATAAGCACATAAGCATAAAATTCAAACAGTTAAGGAAATGAGTCCGACAGTCAAGATATCGATTCTTCCGGGACGGTCAAAACAATACGAAATGTGCAAAACCAACACACACACAGTACAAATGGTTTCAAATGCCGGGACGGAAGTTTGACCCACAAAAGCTTTTCTTTTTCTTTTTTTTTTGAAATTTTTTTTAAAGAAAGATAAAGCTTATTTTTTAATTTTCCCCAGCAGAGTCGCCACTGTGATGTACCCGATTTTTAATTTTTGAAAAATCAAACGGAGTCACCACGCCGTTTTTATTTTAAGGGTCAAAACTTTGAAAAATGCCCAAAATTAGAGAAAAATGGGTTCGGAGGTCACGTTACATTCCGGGAAGAACGTTAGGGTTCACCCGAAATGCCTCGTAAAACGAGTCTTCCTGATTTAAAACCATTTGTGTGTGTGTGTGTGTTTTGCAAGAGGAAGTTTCTGGAAATGAAAGTTTCGACTGGACTGGACTGAAATCTACCAAAACAGTGTGTTTCTGTGAGTGAAAAATGACTGAAAAAACAAAATGTCTGTCCCTTACATTTCTGTCCGCGCGGACCAGAGCGAGATTCAATTCTGTCCGCGCGGATGAGACAGTAATATTCCTTTTCCGCAGCTTTCCAGTCTGATTCTGTAAATTCCAGAATGTAAACTGGAGTTACAGAATCAGAACTGGAGTTTTTGCAACTGAAAGTGTTAAATAAAAACAATTTTTTTGGGATTTGCATCCATGCTTGTCCCCACTTTCCTTAGGCTTTGATTAGTGATCACTAAACATGATTAGTGGTGATCTACTATATCATCCTTAGGGTACATTAGGACTTGAAAGCATTTCATTTGCTTGGGATGGGGAGATTTGACATAAAACAAAGATTAATGTATGAAAATTGAATTTAGGTTAAGGGTGTATCAACTTTAGAGTGGATTTCTAAGGTGGTCATTAAGATGACCATCCTTGAGATCTTTGAACTCAATGTATCAACTTCACCCTTTTTGTAACCTAGGAACCTTAATGATCTTCATCCATGGAAATTGTTCCAAGGTGAAGATCTTAGGCTTGGGAAAACATTTACAAGGAAGTAAAAACTATTTAGACCATTTAAAATGGTCATCTATGGAAATTTGTTCCAAGATGACCACATTTTAGGTCAAGTAAGAACTAATTACATAAAAGAAAATGAAAATGAGGATGTGGACCCTTTTAGTGTGATCATCCATGAAGATGAACTCCAAGGTGACCACACTTTAGGTCAAGAGACCAAGTAACAAGCAAGAGCTAGTTAATGTAAAAGGGACAAAGGGGAACAACATAATAAAAGATGTAGATCTTCATGGAAGATCATCCATGGAGATGAACTCCATGGAGATCTTCCTAGATCCAAGGACTAGGGGAGTTGGGATCAACAATTAATTAAGCAACAAGTGAATAAAACAAGTAGATAAACAAGATTTAATGAAGATGATGCTTGAAACAAAGAATAAGCTTAGTGGTAATGAAGGAGGGTTTTACCAATGGTGACACCCTATCTTCCTTGGTTTGGAGTTTGACTTGAGGAGTATCAAGATTTAGTGTTTGGATTTGTGTTTAGGGCTTGTGTTTGGATGAGTATTTGTTGGGTGTTTGAAGGCTGTATTGAGAGAGTATTTCGGCAATGTAACAGTAGTGAATTGTTGATGTCTAAACTGAGAGAGAAGGGTTGAATTTATAGGCTGGATTAGGGTTGCACTCATGTCCGCGCGGATAGGACTGAGGTCCTCCTTTTCATCCGCGCGGATGGGAATGAAGGCGTGACTGCTTTTTGCAGAAAAGCAGTTTTGGCATTTTGTCTTTGGTCAATATTCCTTTTTTTATTGGAAATGACAAATTCCGTGAGATTTTGTCTATTTTTTATTCCTAAAATGCCCTTCCTCATTTAAATTGTCAAAATAATGTCCAAAATGCCCCTAGATGATTATAAATCATTAATTTGGGCTGACGGAACTTTGGCGGTTCAGATTGGGACACTTACAGGAAGCAACAATTAGAGTATTCTCAAATCATTGGAAGCCTAATGTACTTGATGCAGTGCACAAGGCCGAATATAGCTTATGCTGTAAGTAAGCTAAGTCGTTTTACTAGTAATCCTAATATAGTGATGCAAATTGGATATCTGATACAGATGAATCCAAGTCTACTAGTGGCTATGTATTTACTATTGGTGGAGGTGCCATATCATGGAAATCTTCTAAGCAAACATGTATAGCTCGATCAACAATGGAATTTGAGTTTATTGATTTAGATAAAGCTGGTGAAGAAGTCGAATGGCTTAGACACTTTTTAGAAGATATTACCCTCTAGCCAAAACCCGTGCCTGCTATATGTATACACTGTGATAATCAAGCAGCTATAGCAAGGGCGGAGAATTTTATATACAACGGAAAATCTTGACACATACGTCGTAGACATAACACCGTTAGACAATTACTCTCCAACGGAACGATATCGATTGATTTCGTGCGATCAAAGGATAACCTAGCGGATCCATTTACTAAAGGTTTATCTAAGGAGAGAATAAACTGTGCATTGGAAGAAATGGGGCTAAAGCCTAAACAAATATAAATCAACTTGATGGAAACCTAACCTGGCGACTGAAGATCCCACGGACTAGGTTCAATAGGAAAAACAAGTCATGATTGATTTGAGGGAAGGACTTGGAAGTTTATCTTCATCCCATTTCTATATATGATGCAAAAGTGCTGCCTACAAAATGGTAGAGGTTAAGCTATTGCTTTTAATGATGACTATATCTTGTTAATTAGTACAAGTGGGGTCATGTAGGATACTCTTTATAGCACATCACCTATGTTAGTGTGAACATGGCCGGTTCGTTGAGAAATTTACTTAGGCAAATTCTCTAAAGCACTCGCAGAACCAAGAAAGTTCAGGGCCGAAATAATGAACACAATAGAGAACCAAAATCTGATATGAGATTTAATGTGTTTGGTCTATTGTTTAAGCTTACAATAACGTCTGACAGTTCAATACGTTACGTACACTGATCAGCCAAGTAAGCTCGATAGATTCTTACTAAAAAAGGTTCAAATCGAAAGCCACCTATATTGATGCATTTACTTCTCAGCTATGCTCTTCTTCTTCTTTCTTTTTCGTGTCGACTTCTTCCATTCATGTGAGGAATTGTTGGAATATTGGGTGAATATTAGGGTGAATTGAAAAGTCAACAAGGAGTCTAAAGTCCAAAAGACACAACAGTTCAAATTCTATGAACTGCTCGGCCGAGCAAGGCATAAGCCTCGGCCGAGCGTGACTGTCCAGAATCATGAATCTTCTGTTAGACTTTGCTCGGGCGAGGCACCAAAGTGTTCGGCCGAGCAACTAGCCTATGCTCGGGTGAGGCACCAATGGTGCTCGGCCGAGCAGTTGTTGTCTGTTCAGATTGATGTCCGGACAGGTGCTAGCTTGGAGGGTTGTGACTTTTGTGAAACAGTCACAACTGACTCAATCTACCCTATATATAGACCACTATTCCTTCATTCAGTCATCAAGTAATCCAACCAAGTTGTTATCAAGTCAAACACAAGAATCCAATTCTCTCTCTCCCTCATTCAAAGTGTTTTGATTCGTTCAAAGAGTTCGTTCATCATTCTTTCTTCAAAGTTCGAAGACTAAGAGCAAGTCTGAAATTGGTTCGCCCGTCAAGGTTAGTTAAAGTGCACACTAACTCTTGGTAAAAAGCGTTGTATCTTGGGAGACATTTGCCATAGATCCGTTTGCACAATTACGGAGGCGAAATATTGTCTTAAGGAGATTTGCTTTGGCATACCTCGCTTTAATCTCCTTCGTGTGATTTTCGTATTGAAGATTTATCTAAACATTTACACAACATACAAGAGTTCATATAGGAAGGAATTCTAATCATCCTAACCACTTCCATGATTTACGTTCTTATCGATAGTAAATACAATTCTATCAAGTATAAAAGATTGACTAATATATTCTAAAGATATATATCAAATATTATGGGATAATATTCGCTAACACTCCCCCGTAGTCGAAGCTGGAGTGAGATGAACATTTAAACTGTCCAAAAAGTCTTCGAATAAAATCAATGGAAGTCCTTTCTTAAAGATGACAGCTAACTGATGGCGGGAAGGAACATGACGAACCCAAACTTCTCCCCAAGCAACTTTCTCACGAACAAAGTGAATGTCCATTTCAATATGCTTAGTACGTTGATTCTTAACCGGATTGCCGGATAAGTAAATCGCACTAATATTATCACAAAAAACCAATGCTGCTCTTCCAATAGGACAATGAAGTTCCCTAATCAAATTATGAATCTAGCAGGATTCTGAAACAACATTTGCCACACCTCTATACTCGGCTTCTGCACTAGATCGAGAAATAGTAGGTTGACGTTTTACGGACCATGAAATCAAATTGTCTCCCAATAATACACAGTACCCGGATGTTGAGCACCTAGTATCCTGGCAATCGGCCCAATCCACGTCCATAAATGACACAAGCGATGATGTGGAGGACGGATAGATGCTCAAACTGTGATGAGCCGCCCTTGAACATGCCAGCTTATATGCTTCAACGCCTGCATATGATCCTCTCGTGGATCATGCATGAACAGACAAACTTGTTGCACAGAATAAGTGATGTCTGGGCATGTGAACATAAGACATTGCAAGGCACCCACTAAGCTGTGATACTGAGACGGATCGGCATATGGAGCACTTGTGTGAGCACTCAACTTGGCCTTGGTATCAACCGGCGTAGGCGAGGGCTTACAACTGGTTATACCCGCACGCTCAACTATTTCCATGGCATATTTCCATTGAGATAGAAATAATCCTCCATTGTGTTGTGTAAATGCTAAGCCAAGAAAGTAAGTGAGCCCAGGTCCTTCATTGCGAATTTCGAACTAAGAGAAGAGATAATAGTCTCACACAATGCCGAGAATGAGGTTGTTAATACTATGTCGTCTACATATACTAAAAGATAAGCCATATCTCCATTAGCCCGGTACACAAATAAAGAACGATCGGTGCGAATTTGAGAAAATCCCAATGATGAGTCATAGTCAGAAAATTGCGTTGACCACGCCCTATGAGCTTGTTTTAACCCATACATGGATTTCTTTAGGAAACAAACATGATCCGGGAATTATTTGCTACGAAATCCGACAGGTCGGTGCATGTAGACTGTCTCATGAAGTTCTCCATGCAAAAAGCATTTTTCACATCAAGTTGATGCAAAGGCCATTTTCGAGAAACTGCGAGGCTCAACACAGTTCGGATGGTTGCCGGTTTGACCACTGGACTAAAAGTATCTCCACAATCACTACCCACTCGTTACGTCTTTCCATCACATACTAGACGGGCTTTATGTCGATCGAAAGAATCATCCGCCTTGTCTTTATGAGAAAATAGCCACATGCAACGAATAATATTGGCATGAGGTGGACGGGGCACCAACTCCCACGTCCTATTATCAATAAGAGCATTGTATTCATCATGCATTGCCATTTTCCAATTTAGATCATGAAGAGCAGAAATAGGATTTTTTGGCAGAGAAGATTTTGACACAGACACATGCAGATTGAAGGAATGCTTGGGTTTGAAAATACCCATCTGGCTACGGTTAACAGGCCCACGGGCGACGACAGAAGGACTGGTGTGCGTGGGACTGGACATAGGCCAATCAGGAGAGGTAGGCACAGTAGTTGGATGAGAGTCATGGGTCGGCCCAGAGGCAGTTGGTGAAGTGGGCAGAACAGTCGAGGATTGAGCCAAGGGAGGCTGCAGGTCCAGTTGGGCATTTTGGACCGGAGAAGTGAGATGATCCAATATTTAGGGAGATAACCCATCATCCAAAAAATCATATGAAGTAGTCGAGGTTTTGTGTATGTTGCTAAACGGGAATGTAGTTTCATCAAAAATGATATGTCTACAAATGATAATTTTTTGGGATTGAAGATTATAACACTTGTACCCTCTATGATTAGGAGGGTAGCCTAGAAACACATATGGGGATGAACGGGCCTGAAGTTTGTTGATGGTAGGAGACGATATCAATGGGTAACACAAACAACCGAACACACAAAGGTGAGAAAACATGGGGGGGGGGGTTTGCAATAAAGAACTTGAAGCGGAGATAAAAAAAACTAAGAGAAGAGTTTGGAAGAATGTTCAAGATATATGTTGTCATTTGAACCGCATGGTGCCAAAAAGTTGGTGGGAGGGTGCCATGAGTTAACGACGTACGAACCATATTATTTATTTTACAAATCTTACGCTCAGCTTTTCCATTTTGAGGAGAAATGTATGGGCAAGATAAACGAAAATCAAGACCATGAATTTTACAAAACTCCCAAAAATCCTTATTGTCAAACTCACGACCATTATCACATTGAAAACTTTTAATGTTACGTTCAAACTGAGTTTTGATATAAGTGGGAAAAGACAAGAATGTGGAGTACACGCGTCCGATTTGCGGGCTAAAAGGAAAACCCACAAAAAACGAGAGAAGTCATCAAGAAACAGTGAATAATATCGATGGCCTGAGAAACTTAAAATCGGGGAAGTCCATAAATCACTATGAATTATATCGAAAGTAAATAAAGTATGAGAAGTTGATTTAGCAAAAGGAAGTTTTACATGTTTTTCTAGCGAACAAGCTTGACAAACATGAGAAACTTTGGTCCTACTACAATCGATAAACTTATTCTTCCTAAGTGATTCCATCACAGGTGTGCCTGGTTGTCCCAAACGCTCATGCCACAGAACCAGAGACAAAGCAGAAAGGGCAAATTGAAGGTTGGTTGATTTTTGGTTGGTGACGGGATAAAGATCGCCTTGGCTCTCACATCTCATGAGATGAGTCCCCGTCTGAAAATCCTTCACAAAAAAACCAGAAGGGTCAAACTCGACGGAAACCGAATTATCAATGGTGAACTTACGAACAAACACTAAATTTTTGATTATTTCCGGAGCATGAAGAACATTTTTAAGACTAAGAGTAGGATGAGATGGAGTAAATTTAGAAAGCCCATAACCTTTAACCAGAATTGAATGACCATTACCTACTGTTATGCCATGATTTGTGCTAAAATGAAATAAGGCGTGAGAATACCTGAATTGGAAGTCATGTGAGATGTGGCGGCAGAGTCCATGAACCAATTTGGTGCCGGTGGAGTCATACTCAAAGTATGCATGGTTGATTCCACATCCGTAGGCACGGACGAGCTCGACGCAAGGTGTGCCTGCTGGAGCCGTGTGCCTAGCAAACTTGGTCGATACTGCTGTCGGCCAGATGGGAAGGGCGCCCTAGGCCACTCTGATGCAGCCGTGGGATAGGGACATGTTGGTATAGCCCATGGCCTGTTCCACGCACCACCCCATGGAGATTGCGGATCGCTACCATACTGCTGACCACCACCATACCACTGATTGTGAGAGCCATTAAACTGCACTGGATTACCCCTACGACCATTCGATCCATTACCCGGACGTGCCCCGGTTGTACCCATCAATGTCGACTGACCACCACAGCCCCCATTCTTGCCACCTTTCTTCCCGTTATTGCGGTTTTTGGAACCACGAGAGGTGGGAGGATGCAGCGGCGCTAGAGAAGCCACCGTGAAGGGACTGGGTGAGTCCCGAGCAACCATCGCAGATGCCATAGATATCTTCTTCTGTAAGCCTGTTTCTTCAAGGATTAGCATAGACCGGGCTTGGTGAAACTTCGGAAGATGATTGCTTTGACGAAGAATGGATGCAACCCCATTGTAAGCTTCAGTCAAACCACCCACCATTTGGAGGACCATTCTATCATTGCCCACAACAGATTCAACATTTTTCAATTGGTCGGAAATTTGCTTCAGGTGCTGACAGTATGTCGAGGCTGAGGAAAAAGTCTCCATGTGTGTGGATGTGAACTCCTGCTCTAGACTAACCGTACGGGAGTTCTTATTGTCCTCGAAGATGTCCTTCAAGGTATTCCATGCGTCCATCGCCGTTTGGTTGGGCTCCAAAATCGTGTGTAGTAGGTCGGGGGAAATGGTGCCATAAATCCATCCTAGAACTTTTGCATCTATGGTGGAGTACAATTCGATTTCCTCATCGGTGGTTGACTCCTTCCCCTTCCCTTTGGCCGAAGGAATAATGTGATGGAGAATCAGGAGGGATCCATTGTGTACTTTCAAAACCTCGTCCTGTCGTGTATTGGATCGTTCTCCGGTTCAAGGATAACAATGATATTATTCTTGATATTAGTCACAATTAATTTACGAAATATTTTTTGTTTATATATTTGTTATATCATAAGATAACATTGTCTTAAGATAAATTTTTTATTTGAAAATGTGATATTTATTTTGAAATAAACAAAAAAAGAAAAGAAAAACACTTATTATTATATTATTCGACGGAGGATGAATTCAATGGAATTTAACACAAATATGTGTATGAGGACCACATTTGCATTTGAAGATAAATATATTTTCCTCACACTATAAAACAAGAAGTTGCATTTGGTACATTAAACTTGTAAGTTGTAACATATATTTATGCTCAAAAATGAAATCAAAATCTTGAAAAATTATGCAGTTTCCATAATTTATTTTTAAAAATATGACTTCCATTATGACTAACAAAAATGAAAAGTGTCTCTCTTTTTCTAAGGTACATGAAATTAAAATCAACATATAATGCATGTATGGCAACAAAAAACTAATCCAAATAATATTTGTGACAAAATAATTGGTTGCAAGATTTATTCTTTGGGAATAATAATGGTATTAATACAGCAAGAATGGTTTGTTTAGAGGACCACATCCATTTATGTTGCCCATACCTCTAGAAAATATACTACAAACATGACTTATCTTTTAGGCATCCATGTCCATCCAACTAATGTCTTTACAATTCTAGGCCCACTCTTAAAAGCCCATTTAATTCTCCTTTTCCCTACTTCCCCATTTCAAAATAAAACAAATTAAGGCTCCGTTTATTTGCCGTAAAATGCTTTTCGAAAAACGTTTTTCTTATTTTTCGATATTTGGTAAGCATCGTAAAAATAGAGAAAATATTTTTCGAAAAATGTTTTACGCCCTTTTTGCCGTAAAATGACTTACGAATTTTTCATAAGTAAAATATTTTTCGAAAAATGATAACACCCTCATACACCTAACTTTTCATACGCCCCCACGTTACCCACCCCACTCACCACCACCACCCACTGCCCCTCCCACCCCACCCCCACCCCACTCACCACCCCCACCCCACCCCCTGCCCCCCCTCGGGTCAAAAAAAAAATTAATCATTTAAATTTTTTTTTTAACAACTCCCCACCCCACTCCACTCACCACCACCAACTCTGTCCCCACCTCCTGTCGGGTAAAAAAAATTAATCATTTAAAATTTATTTTTAACAACTCCCCACCCCACTATACTCACCGCCACCACCCCTGCCCCCCACCCCCACCCCACCCCACCCCACCTCCCGTCGGGTAAAAAAAAATTCATCATTTAAAATTGATTTTTAACAACTCCCCACCCCACTCCACTAACCACCACCACCCTTCCCCCCCCCCCTCCCCGTCGGGTAAAAAAAAATAATCATTTAAAATATATTTTTAACAACTCCCCACCTCACTCCACTCACCACCGCCACCCCTGCCCTCAACCCCTACCCCCCACCCCACCCCACTTCACTCACCACCACCACCCCTGCCCCCCCATCCCACTCAAATTATCTCAAATCGTGTTTTTATCGAAAAATATTTTCATTAAACACATGAAATTTTTTTCGGAAAACATTTTCCTTACCAAACAGCCGAAAACATGTTTATCTCATTTTTCGGAAAACATTTTACATGAAATACATTTTCCGGAAAACATTGTACAGAAAATCATTTTCCAGACGTTAATTTACGCAAAACAAACGGAGCCTAAATAACCAAGCAAACTTTCAAATTTTTGATGATTCATTTTGGGACAGTTTCTTTTCATGTAAAGAGTCTGTACTTGAAATCAATCGTATTACTAACATATACATCCTCCATCTCATATTTGAAATTACACCAAATAGTGTATGCATTTGGATTAAGAAAGGTTATAAGCGGGGTAGAATTTGTGAGTGAGAAAGTTTTGATAATATGACAAGTGAGTTGCCTTAGACAAAGAAGTATTAAGTTTTATCCACTGTTGGAGCGCTGCAGCGAGCAGGTCTCGGTAAAGGTTTAGACCATATACAAATTCCTAACCAACAAGTTTATTTTATCCACGGTTGCGGATGAATCATAACATATAACTCGAAAACACAATCAAATCAAGATTTGTTACCAATGTACGTATTAAGTTTAAGCTCAGGTCACTTTATAAAATTATGTCATAATAATGAAATGGTGAGATCAATCTCTTCTTACATTCAATTCTTGACTAGAAATAACACAATTCGATCTAGGCAGTACATTCATCCACACATGGACTGTCCATCCAAACACACACTAAAAGAACAAGAGAACTAAATAGATTGTGAAATAGTATTAAGGTGACATTTTTATGTAGTAGATGTAACACATTAGAACAATTGTACAACGATTTGTAGTTATAAATCAACTAATCAAATATTAGTTGGCAACCGAAAAATATTAGTTGGAACAAGACAGCTAGACAGTTGGATGAAAACAACTAGCCGAAGGTCATGTTTTTTCACTGGTTTCATGCGTTTCTCCGTTTTTTTCCCCACTAAATACAGTTAAAGTTTAAACGACATAAGTTAAAAGTTGCTGTGAAGCTCTTGGTACAAGTGTGGATTGGAAAGACATAAATATATGTGGTACATAAAAAATAAACATGTACATCAACATCAAGAGCTAGCTAGCAAGTTAAAAAGGCTGTACAGATGGGGATGGTTTCAGTTGTTGAAAAAGGTTTGGTGTGCATATAAACCTTAACAAATTCTTTGTCTCATTTCATATCTCATGCTTCTCTCACTTTGATAAAATAAAGTGAGTATTTTTGTGTTTTAATTTGCCATGGAGGGGAAGCCTTGCATCACATTGTTCCTCATTCTTCTCTTTCTCCTAGCTGTGCCTTGCTTCTCTAGAGGTCTCTCTCTCTCTCTCTTTCTCTCTCTCTCTCTCTCTTTCTCTCTCTCCATGTTCAATTATGGAATTTTCTTTGGTGAAAATTAATGTGAGATTTATGGTTGTTTTATGTATGTATATATAGGGGGGTTGAGGGTACCAAAAAGGGATTCACAAGTTTATGATATTGATTATCGAGGTCCGGAGACGCATTCTTATCGTCCTCCGCACGATAGATCCGGTCGTGGGAATATCAATTCTCATCAGAAAACGGCGGTTGCAGCACCACACCACAGATCCAAAAATCCAAGAACCCAAACTGCAAAAACAAATGTATGATTTCTTTGATCTACCATCTATATATTTTTCCTTTCTAAAGAAAAAAACTTGTCATATTGATGATGTGCTATTTTTGTTTATAGGGAAAGAAAGTTGAGGGATGAAGCTTTGAGGATGGTACAAGTTTAAGTGAAATTATTATTGATGTTGTTATTATTATTATTTCAGGTTTCCTTTATTTGTGGAAGCTATATAAGATATATGTAGAATTATACTATATAGTTGATCAAACATAAAAAGCTTACAAAAATACATGTGATTTGTTATGGATAAACCAACTGATTACATGTATTTTGTGAGATTTTTATGTACGTATTAATCGTGTCTCTTGTACGTTGCCTTTCTTTTCTATACCAAAATTATTTGGTGCTGTAGATCGATCCTCATCTAAGAACAATGTAATACTCCCACTGTCCCGAAATGATTTTCTCACTTTTTTTTATCGTTAACACATAAGTATTTTAAGCAATAATTTTAGTTTGATTTAGTTATTCTAATAAAAATTTAAAACTTGTTATCGATAGACCATTTTATAAATGTATACTATCAATAATAATTTTAAGATATTCATTCGGATAATTAAATCAGCTTAAAATCATTGTTCAAAGTATTTTCATGTAACGACAAAAAAATTAGGAAAATCATTTTGAGATCAAGGGAGTATTAGAGTAGTGTGTGTGTGTGTCCTTTGTGTGATCATTTGATTCATTGGTTGTAAAAGAGAGCCGTAGTAGCAATGTGCTTGTATATTACTGTTAAATTGTTACAGTGATTCTTTATATATATATATATCCTATTATAATGAGAACCACATTTATATGAGAACCATAAGAACCACTAACAGTCATTGGATTAAAAAACACATCAATGCTCCAGATTAAAAAAAAAGATAGAGGGGGTGGCATTTTCGTAATTATTTCATTTAAATCCCCCTCAAATTTCAAAATAAAATATCTCAATATCTATAAGTCAAAAAAAAAAAAAAATCGAAAACACTGATTTTTTTGTCTTGACGAGACGATTCAAACTAGATCCCTGAAGATAGGATTTTGAAAAAATAATATTGAACAACGTCTAATTTTTAAAACACTGTGTTGCTAGTGAACACTTATTTGTGTTGTATTAGTGAACACTAGATGTGTTGTATTAGTGAACACTAGCTGTATTGTCTTAGTGAACACTAGTTGTATTGTCTTAGTGAACACTAATTAATTAGTGAACACTAGCTGTAAGTGAACACTAGCTATGTTGTCTTAGTGAATACTAGCTATGTTAACACTAGCTATGTTGTCTTAGTGAACACTAGTTGTATTGTCTTAGTGAACACTAATTAATTAGTGAACACTAGCTGTAAGTGAACACTAGCTGTAAGTGAACACTAGCTATGTTGTCTTAGTGAACACTAATTAATTAGTGAACACTTTGTAAGTGAACACTAGGCGTAAGTTAACTAGTTATGTTGTCTTAGTGAACACTAGCTATGTTGTCTTAGTGAACACTAGTTTGTGTTGTCTTAGTGAACACTAGCTATGTTGTCTTAGTGAACACTAGTTGTATTGTCTTAGTGAACACTAATTAATTAGTGAACACTAATTTGTATTGTTCACTAATTAATTAGTGAACACTAGTTGTATTGTCTTAGTGAACACTTAAAGCTAGTGTTCACTAATTAATTAGTGAACACTAGCTGTATTGTCTTAGTGAACACTAATTAATTAGTGAACACTAGCTATAAGTGAACACTAGCTATGTTGTCTTAGTGAACACTAATTAATTAGTGAACACTAGCCGTAAGTGAACACTAATGTAAGTTAACTAGTTATGTTGTCTTAGTGAACACTAGCTATGTTGTCTTAGTGAACACTAGTTTGTGTTGTCTTAGTGAACACTAATTAATTAGTGAACTCTAGGCTGTAAGTGAACACTAGGCGTAAGTGAACACTAGCTATGTTGTCTTAGTGAACACTAATTAATTAGTGAACACTAGGCGTAAGTGAACACTAGCCGTAAGTTAACTAGTTATGTTGTCTTAGTGAACACTAGCTATGTTGTCTTAGTGAACACTAGTTGTATTGTCTTAGTGAACACTAATTAATTAGTGAACTCTAGTCGTAAGTGAACACTAGCTGTAAGTGAACACTAGCTATGTTGTCTTAGTGAACACTAATTAATTAGTGAACACTAGCTGTAAGTGAACACTAGCTGTAAGTTAACTTAACTAGTTATGTTGTCTTAGTGAACACTAGCTATGTTGTCTTAGTGAACACTAGCTATGTTGTCTTAGTGAACACTAGCTGTGTTGTCTTAGTGAACACTAGTTGTATTGTCTTAGTGAACACTAATTAATTAGTGAACACTAGCTGTAAGTGAACACTAGCTGTAAGTGAACACTAGCTATGTTGTCTTATTGAACACTAGTTGTATTGTCTTAGTGAACACTAGTTGTATTGTCTTAGTGAACACTAATTAATTAGTGAACACTAGCTGTATTGTCTTAGTGAACACTAGCTAGTGAACACTAGCTGTATTGTCTTAGTGAACACTAGCTGTCTTCAGGGATTATTTTTTCAATATTAGCTAGTGATTTAAAACACTAGTTAATTAGCTAGTGTTTTAAAAATTAGACGTTGTTCAATATTATTTTTTCAAAATCCTGTCTTCAGGGATCTAGTTTGAATCGTCTCGTCAAGACAAAAAAAAAATCAGTGTTTTCGAATTTTTTTTTTCGACTTATAGATATTGAGATATTTTATTTTGAAATTTGAGGGGGATTTAGTTCACAATAATTACGAAAATGCCACCGCCTTTATCTTTTTTTTTTAATCTGAAGCATTGATGTGTTTTTAATCCAATGGTTGAGTTTAGTTCTCATGGTTCTCATATAAATTTGGTTCTCATTTGAATAGCTTCCTATATATATATATATATATATATATATATATATATATATATATATATATATATATATATATATATATATTGATGATGTCAAAATCGTCAAATCAGTCCAAATCCAAGCGATCGGATGCTTCGGAGATTGCAAGACCTGAAAACAAGAGAAAACACGTAAACTAAGCCGGGGCGACTCCGGCTAAAGGTCCTCCGGCGTGAGAGTAAGTTCACGGTTTGTGATTAAGAAACTAAATTGACAGAGTTTCTGTATGTAAAAAAGTAACGTACCCTGACTTGTATTTATAGGGATGGATTGATAGAATCCATGTAGAATTGAACTTGTAAAGAGATAAGATATAATCCTAAGAGAATTATATCTATTAAGGAGTCATTGTTTGACTTGAATTGGTGTAGGGGGTTACAATCCTGAATGGATCATAACTGATGAATCCTTGTTTGAATAGGATTGTACGATCTGCTAGCCGGAAAGCCGAGGAACATGAATTCCTTATCTCGGCATTGGCATGTAAGCCGAGATGCGTGATTCTGCTTCCTCGTAATTTGATGATTTGCCGACATGAGAATATGTCGGGATAAATGATTCTGTCTCCTCGTCATTTGACGATCGATATGCCGAGGTGATAACTTTTGTCTCCTCGTCACTTGTGACGTCTCAGAGCAAGATGAGCAGTATGAAGAGCTAGTCATCGATGTAAGGCCGAGGTGATATTCCTCGGCATGCGAGGAGGGTACCTCGGCCCTTGTAATTTGAGCATTGATACTTGTGTATTGGATTATGTTTATGGCCCAATCCATTTGGGCCTGACCGGACAAGCCCATGTTCGTATCTCGGTTTATACTGTTCAGTGGCCCCCGACTTTCTAGCTCGGCCTAGGACGAGGAGAAAGTCATCTCGTCCTCGGCTTATGGGATACGAACAGGCTTTGACACGTGTCCTTGGCATCGCTTCATATAACTGACGGTTAATACCATGATGATTACGCGTGGCCCCCCAGTCCTGTCATGTCTCGGAAGTTGTTACAAGCATTTAATGTTGGTGGCGCCATACCCGGTGACCCGTATTGTTCTCGGGTTTGACCCGATTTTGGTGAATATATATACTAAAATCCTTCTCAGTTAAACCTTTACACACCCAAATTATTTGAGAGCAAATAGCAAGGTTCAGGCGATATCTCCTCCGATAAGTCTTAAGCGTTCACATACCCAGTTTTCGGCGAGGCTTGAGTTTTCCGGTGACGCTGCCTCCGTTGTGATTCCGACGGTTTCTTCAAAATCAGGTATGAATTTTCTTCCTTTTTATGCATTCCGTTCATGATTTTTCCCTTTCTAGGGTTTTAGAAGGGGTTTTGGCGTGTCAAGAAAAAAGAACCGCCATTGTTGAATGTTGAAGCTTTTCTTCATGAATCTTTAATTTTAACTCTCAAAACTTTGAATTTTTGATTTTCTTCAAATTTTGTATGAACTCCTTTGAATATTGAATAAGCTCCCCATTGATCTTTGATTCCCCTTAGAAATGGCTCGTTCTTGGGACCATTCTCCCCGATTCCGTTATGGGTATCATATCGGCAATCTGAGGATTTACCGGAGAGAGAGAGGCCCATGGTTGATGCTGACCCTGGATGACATAGGAAAGAAGTTGAGAAGTTATGGCCGTACTCGGATGTTCATTCAATACCCAGATACCACAAGGATAGATAGGATTGTGTCGGATTCCCCCAATATTATTGTGTTTGAGGATAGGGCAGAGATGATAGAGCACATCGAAATGTTCTACCCATCTTCAGATCATATATTTCGTGAGCGTCTGAGTGGTAAGGCTCCCTCCTCGACCTATCTATAATGACGAGGGGGGATATCCCTCTTCCCCGTCTCACGGTCAGTTATGGACGAGGTCACTAATTTATTCTCCTCGTCTTTTTGCAGATATGACGGGAAGAGGGGGAGAGGCCACCTCGTCAACCCCGATAGTTGATGCCTTCATGGAAGGTGCCCAAGTTGAAGGTAGTAAAGGCCGAGGAAGAGGAGGCCGAGGGGGAGGGCAACGACGAGAGAGGCCACCCAAGGCCGGGGACCCTATGCTGCTGAAGTTATACTCCACGTACGGGGTGGATAAAGCTGAGTATAAGTTAACTTATATCAGCAAACCCGTTTTAAGACAGATAAGGAAGAGATGAGCTTTTATTATAATGACAACCACGTCCATTTCTACTTCAAGCAGTTCCAATAGGGTCTCCGTCTTCCTTTGGACTCCTTCATCAATGAATTTTTGGATGACGTGAGGGCTGTGCCGGCCATGCTGGGAGCTAATGGTACCCGGGTCCTCGTTAGTTTTATCGTGCACTGCCGGAGCTTAGGTTACGAGCCGACCATGGGAGCCTTCCGTTATTTTTATCAAGTCAGCTACGTCAAGGACAGTTGGCTCCTCGTCATCCGGAGTGCCCCCAAGAAACCAAAGCTTCTTCTCCCAATGTCTAGCAAGGTTGGAGGTTGGGATAATCACGTGATTAGGGTTGAGAGCCGCCAAGGCTGGGAGTTCCAATCCCCTTACCATGCTCCAACTTCATCAGGTCCCGTTCAACAGTATGAATGGACCAAGGACTTGATCAAGCGCCTTGAGGAGTTTTCCGAGGTGGGACTCCTTGACTGGTCGACATTAGAAGCCTCAGATCATTACTATGTTCAGGCAGGCTTGATGCCGGGATCGAGGGACGGGGTCATTCCCCTTGTCACTGTGAAGCGGGGGGAGGCGTTTCAATGATTGGAGAACGCATCCCGACCTTGTTTTCCATGAAGATTGCCCGAGGTGTAAGGTCCCTCCACTTGACCAATGCCTCAAGGAAGAAAATGTGGCAGGATGTAAATGTTTTACCCTTTGATACTTGTATTTTTTGCATTTTTGTTGGCTTTCCTCCTGCTCGTATGTAATCATTTCGTCCTTGCCTTTGCAGATTTGACCCCCGAGCAAGAGGCAGAACTAGCCATGAAGAAGATGAATCCCATGGAGTTGGTCAAGCAGAAGCGGCGTTTAGCCAAGAAGTCGGGCTTGACGGAGAGGAAGGAGGATGAAAACAGTCGCAACCTTCTGTTGAGTGCCCAAGGTGATCATCCCCTTCCCCTCAAAGTGCACGAGGAGGTGGAGGCCGAGGAGAGGGCCTCTGAAGGCCAAGAAAATTTATCAACTACAGAGGGGCATAGCCTCCAAGTTGATGCTGCTGAGGAGACAGATACTCCGGCGACCGAGGACGTTGACCTCGTCCACAGGCGTTCTGGCTCCAAGAGGCCTCAAGGTGCCTCTGCCGAGGAGCCCTCAGCCAAGAGACCTGCCGGGGAGACTTCCAATCCCCAAGCTCCCCCCGTCCTAACCATCCAAACTATCAAAACCCAGGAAGAAGTCGAGGAGCTTGCTCGGCGCCTGGCGGCTGACGTCCCTCGTCTGAAGGGCCTTCATTTGCAAGCCAGGAAGGGTCCCCTTTTTGAGGTTGGGCCGAGCTCCTGTCCAAAGGGCCATTGACGAGGAGGCTTATGATGCCCTGGTGAAGGAGAAGCCGAGCAGAGAGAATTTGCTCTGCCGCAAGGGTCTTATGCTGGCTGAGGTAACAACTTCGTATATTTAGTCTGGTTGATTTCATTTGTGCTTGTTCAAGGCTTAACACAAACTTATCTTGTAGGCTGCCAGCATCGCGGCGTATGAAAATGTCTTGGCCAAGGCTCAAGAAAAACAGGTGCATGACGCCAAGGCTCTTCACAAAAAAAAGTGAGATCGAGAAGGCTACTCTGGTTGAGCTATTGAAAACCAAAGAGGCCGAGCTGGAGGCGGCCAAGGCCAAGGTAGAGGCCGAGGTGCTGAGGGCCGATGACGAAAGGGCTAAGGCCGAGGAGCTCCGCACGAAGGCCGAGGAACATATTCGGCAGACGGAAGCCGAGCTAACCGAAGCAAGGAAGGCCAAGGCCGAGGTCCAAGTGAGGGTCGAGGAAGCCGAAGCCAAATGTCGGGGTTATGAGGCTACCCTTCTGACCAGGGAAGAGGCGGCCGTGACCCGTTTCAAGGAGAGCCAAGCTTTCCAAGATGCCGTGGATGCGAAGACGGCGACAATGTTTAAGGACGGGTACCTTCACTTGGCCCCGTCGTGCGCTAAGCCCGACCCTTCCATGCACTGGACTTAAACAAGATTGCTCTGCTGATCAGCCAGGATCAGTATGACCAGGAAGCTAGGGCTCTCCACCATTTGATCCCCTTCTCTCAGTATAACCTGGACGTAATGGCTGGGGAAGATGCCCAAGCCGGCCGTGAAGTGTGGATGCCCCCGGCTGTTGTTCCCGGCAACCTCCAGGCCTTGGTAGAGGCCATCCAAGATGAGGGGGAAGCCGAGGCCGAGGGGGGAAACGCCGAGGGGGCGGGGGCACAATCTGATCAGTCCATCCTTCCCCCTCCTGGCACCATAACGGAGGAGTGGCTTGAAAAGCCCTTTGATGATGCCCAACAAATTTAGGATAGGATTTTTCTTTCTCCTTTGTTGTAATAGTTGGTAGGCCTTGTACTTTCTTTTGAATATTAATGAAAAGGTCCTTTCGTTTTAATTCATATTGTTTCAACGAATTGTTTGAGTGTTTGTTTGTATGCTATGCATAGGCATCAAACTTGTGAAGGTGGAAGCCGAGGAGGGTCCCTCGTTCCCGGTTATAAAGTAAGTGGTTAGGCCGAGGTGATGTCCTTCGGCATTGACTGTACTTTTAAGTCGTATAAGCCGAGGAGGGGTTCCTCGGCTTTGACTGTTGGATGATTTATTCTTTTTCGTCTCCTTATGCCGAGGAAGATGACTCGTGCATAGGTTTCAGACGTGATGCCTTTTAGTCGCAGTGACAAGGTGTTTCCTTGTCTTGACGTGAGGCAAGTCATTAGGCCGATGAGAGATCCTCGGTCTTGATTGTTTGATCCTTGTAATCTTTAAATCAAGGCGGACCCTCGTCAGGATGTAAGGTAAGCCAGTATGTCGAGGGAGAGTCCTCGTGTTGGCTGTCAGGGACCTATAGTCGTTGAGTCAAGGCGGACCCTTGTCAAGACGTAAGGCGTATGTTTTGAAGAGTCGGGTATAAGATCCTCATCTTCTGGTATTTGTGTGAGGAGCTGATAGTTACTTTGCATGTTGGGAGAAACTGCTTTCGTAAAACTGAAACGTGATTACATTGAACTGCAATCCTATCAACTAAAAAGTAAAACACATAAAATAAGAAACTAATCTATTGCAAAATAAACTAGACTAGTGATAATATTTTCGGAGATTGTCGAAATGCCATGGATGCTTGAGATCCTTCCCCTCCTTAGTCTTCAATCTGTAGGTTCCTTCTCGAATGACTTGAGTGATGATATAGGGACCTTCCCAGTTCGGGGAGAGCTTGTTTTGTTCTGCCTTCCGACCAGTTGCTTCAATTTTTCTAAGTACCCAATCACCTACTTGGAATACTCTTCTGATGACCCTCTTGTCATGATATGCCTTGGTCCTTTGCTTGTAGTTCACCATCCTCATCTGTGCAGCTAGTCGTTTTTCATCAATCAGGTCTAGGTCTAGGAGCCTATTAACCTCGTTGACTTTCTCATCTTAATGGTAGTTCCTCACGGTAGGGATGGCCATTTCGGCTGGTGCCATAGCCTCAGAACCGAAGGTTAGTGAGAATGGGGTTTCCCCGGTTGGCCCCCGGGTGGTTGTGCGAACGGCCCATAAGGCTAGGGGAAGTTTGTCCAACCATCTACCCTCGCGTCCTTCAAGATTCTTGGCAAGGGCTGTTAGGACCAGTTTGTTGGCAGCCTCTGCTTGACCGTTGCCTTGGGGTCTGCTGACTGATGACTTTGCATGGCGGACTTTGACTCTTCCCAATTCTGTTGAAAATGCCGTAGAGAACTGGAGTCCATGATCAGAGACAATTGTATGAGGGAGGCCAAATCGACACCAGATGTAGTCATGGACGAAGTTGATTGCGTTTTCTTCCGTTATCTTGGCTAGTGCCTTCGCTTCTATCCACTTGTAGAAGTAATCCACAGCTACTATGAAGTACTTGCAATTACCACGGGCGGGAGGGAAGGGTCCGATGATATCGATCCCCCACATATCAAATGGCCATGTAGGTATTACAAGTGTTTGCTCAACTGCCGGTAGTCTAGGAATGTCAGAGAATCTTTGGCACTTGTCACATTTTCTAACATAGGCGTGCGCGTCCTCCCTCAGGTTTTGCCAGTAGTAACCTAGCGAGATGATCTTGTCGGCTAAGGTTCTGGTCCCCCGGGTGTCCGCCGCAAACACCTTCATGTACTTCTGTCAAGAGGTTCTCAATTTCCTTGGGGTAGACACACCTTAGCAGGGGCTTCATGAAAGATCTTCGGTAGAGGACTCCGTTCATTACAACAAACCTTGGGGACCTCTTCTTGATAAGTTTGGCTTGCTGTAAGTGCTCCAATTTGAGCTTGTTAGAATTTTCGTTAGAAAATTAACGAAAGTTATAACATTTCTAACAATTCCTAACAATCCTAACATTTCTAACAAAATGAGGGTAAAATGGGCATTGTTATTTAAGGTTAAACCTCAAAAAGAATCTTAAAAAGCAAAACAAAGGAAGAAAACCAAAAATAGAAATGGCTGGAAACATAAAGCGGCCGTTAATTTGAATTTTCAAAAGAAATATTCCTCTTGTCCAAAGCCCGAAGCAAAGCAATTAATGAACAGCGCATGCGATCGGATCCATCCGCGCGGACATGTTTGCATTTTCAGGAGGGCTATAAATTGAACCCTCCAGTCACAAAAATAAGAAGCAACAACACAATTTGCACTGAACCTCTGGCGAAATATAGAGAGAAAACAGTGAGAATTCACTTGAATTGTCACCATTTTCTCTTGAATATTTCCCAACTCACACTCACTCTCAAATTCAAACCCTAAACACATTCAAGCCTCAAACACTCATATATTCAAGCCAAAGCCTCAAAATACAAAGAAGATAGGTATAACCTCCCTCTTCTTACCCTAAATCTCTCATCCATGCATGCATCTTCAAACTACAAAATGTAGTTCATTCTTCTTCTTGTCTTAAGATCCAAGAAGATCACCATGGAAGTCCATCTCCATGGATGATCTTCTACAAGGATCAACATTTTCTTTAATCTGTTCTTGTTTTCTTGCAAATGCATTTTCAAAACCCTAAAAACCATTTTCAAGCATCAAATCTCATTTTCAAAGGATAAAATTCCCCTTCCCAAGCAAATGAAGTGCTTAGTCCTAATGTACCCCAAGGATGGTTTGGTATAGTTGATTCACCACTAAAATGTCAAGTGATCACTAACCAAAACCTAGGGAAATGGGGACAAGCATGGATGCAAAACCCCCCTTAAAATCATATTTTCTTTCTTGAAAAGTTGCTGTCCAGTAGCAATTTTCTCAAACCTCAGTCCATGGTCTAATTTTTTGGACACAGATGAACTTGGAATTTGGTGTTGACTACAATACACTTTTTGTAGCCAACATCCAGAGCTTTCCAGACATATTTTTACTTTATTTTTTGGGTGAGTAAAACTCCTCTTTTCAAATTTTCTTTCAGAGGCTAGTTCATCAGCTTCTGGAAATCCAGATCTCATATCTGAGGTTTCCAGAAGGTTTTGACCCCTCAAATCTTCTCCAAAATGGAAAATTCCTTCGAAAAAATCTTATTTAAGGTGTCTGGAACAACTTTCATTCTCTGAGTTTATCCATATTATGAAGTTTTAAGACCCTTGAATCCATTTCAAAATCAAAGGTCCACTGCCTTTTTCATTCTGGCAGAAGTGGCTCTCAACTTCAAAAGGTCTTTTGAGTACCAAATCTCAATCCAAAAATCTTCCAAAAAATCATGGGATCAGTTTAAAGTCTTAAAAAGATATCCCAATTTTTACTTTTCTGAGTTTAAACTTATTTTGGCCAAAACACACACACACACACACAAATGATTTTCAGCTTGGAAGACTCGTTTTACGAGGCATTCCGGGTGCACACTAACGTCCTTCCCGGCGTGTAACATGACCTCCGAACCCAAATTTCTGATCTCGGGCTTTTTTCAAAGTTTTGGCCCTTAAAACAAAAATGGCGTGGCGACTCCGTTCTTTTTCCCGGGTTTTATTTGGTTTTTTTCAAAGAAACGCGAAAAAATCGAATTTCTTCCCGCGAAAATGGCGACACATCATCACAGTGGCGACTCCGCTGGGGAATTAAGCTTTTTTTTTTTTAAAAAAAAATGGTATTTGGTATATTGGTGGAAACCATTAAACTTCCCGTTACCGCCTCCTAACACGAGTCGGGGATAAATTGTGGTCTAACAATCCCACGTACCGGTATCACCGTTTTCAAAAAAAAAAGAAAAAAGCTTTTGAGGGTCAAGCTTCCGTCCCGGCTTTGAAAATCATTTTTGTGTGTGTGTTGATTTTTGCACATTTTTTTGTGTTGTTTTGGCCGCCTCGGAGAAAGTCAAAATTTTGACTGTCGAAATAATGTCCCTAACTGTCGGAATTTTCGTGCTTACGTGCTTATGTGTTCATTAAATTTCAAAAAAAAAAAAGGATTTTCAAAAAAAAAGGAAAATTTTCAAAAAAAAAATCATCATCCATCATATTTTTAAGACACATAAAAATTTTCTATTTTACTCAGAAAAAGAATATAGACTGCTTGCACACTACGCGCACGTGACCGTACACTGCACACTACGTCCCTAACTCGGGGAAATCCTTGTCGCGGTCCGTTTGGTCTTATTACGCCTCTCGGATGAGCACATGACTACCCAAACACCCCATGGAGCCTCGTGTCGACCATGCACTTGTCCGTGACACACTTTGTCCGAGACCCGGTTGGTTTTTAGTCTGGGTCGTGTCATGCCCCGTCTGTGTATAGACCTTTCCTTTCAAGCCTTTGTCGGCATACCGACTCAATATCTTTCGGGGACCCTAATCAGTCGAAGTTCTGCCGGTTTTCCGCCGCAGACTTTGACCAAGATATTGACCGGCGCCTTGACTTCGGCTCCGACTGGCACAAATTATACACCGACTCCAAAGATTGACACCGAGTCATCAAGGATTAATGATTATTCCATGCCTAATTACGGCCTAATTGACAACAAATCAAGATCAATCGTGGACATTTATCGCCCTAAATCATGCCGACTTTTCGTCGAGCCCCTGACATGATCTTGACTTTTGACGTCGCCTTTGTCCGTAATTTACATCGAACGCTCGTTAAGACTCGATTACCCGCCGTACTTTTAGGATCGTTTTCTTTCGGCCGGTGGGACCCGCTTGCTTATAGGACCTCGCCCGGGCCGCCCACCCCGGGAGGTCGAAATACAGTGGAATACGAGGGGCTTATAGACGTAGTGACGGGGCCCACCGATCCAGGAAATCGAGTAGTTTGCGAAAAGAAGAGCAATCTTTTCCAACCGATTAGGTTAATAAAGCATGTTTTAAGTAAACGTGAACAAATAATCGCATGTTGCATGAGCCCAATGCCCAAACACCTACCCTCCTTCCATTCCTGAGACATCCGAACCTTCGTGTCCTTTCCCCCGCAGCCTCCGCACAAAGCTTGGTTTCGGGCACCGGGTCATCGTTTGATTAGCTGGGAAGAGTCAAGCGCGTCATCGCCTTCGCCGTTTGTTCCGACTCCGGGTTTCGTAATGTCTCGCATCGGCCGGTAATGATGGGGATAACGTCACTCCGCCTCCCGGACCCCTCGACAGAGCAACAAAGTGGAATCCGCCAGCGTAACGTATGAGGTTACGACGGAAAGCACGGGCCTAAATAGCCTTATGGAGGCTATTAAGAGCTACGGTCCGGCCGCCGGCCTCAATCCGTATGGCACCTTCACCGTGGAAGAAGACGAGGATGCCAACCCCACTCTCAGCCGCCCGACTACACCAGGATGCCGCCACCCACCTCCTATGGTGCCACTACCGTAACCCATGCTCCTCGATTTTCGGGTCACCAGCCTCCCCAACCACTGCACCACCGGATCCGTACGCAGCCGACGACACAAATCACTGGGGGCAAAATCGCACGGAATGTCTTCTCATGGTTGGGCTATCTCGGAATGCCACAGCCTAATCGGGATCCCGCCTCGCTTCGGAACCGATCAATCCGGACCTTCACAAAGAATGGCCTACGCTCGGAATGCCGCCACAACTTGGTTCTCGGGCCACAATCGAGCCCCTCCTCGTAATCAGCACTAGTTCACCAAGCTCCTCACACAAATCCATTCCTCACTCGACTTCTATGGGTTACCAAGCCTCCATCCCTGTCATCCGAATCACCAGGACCGCAGCATTCTGGTTACACACCTTCACCACAGTGCTGCGTGCAATTCAACAATCCGGACAAGAAACTCCCGCACTCAAGCCTACTTACGGGCCCCACTCGGAAATCCAAGTTATCCGGCTTACATCGGGGCTGCCTCCACCTACTTTACCAGCTTGAAAATCAACAAAGAAGCCGCAAGGTTCTATCCTTTGCTCAGCTCCTACTCATGCTCCCCAGGGTAACTCAGCCAGTGATGTTTTCACCTACGTCCCCGGATCGGCCGTTCTCTCCACTCGCCCGCTTCCAAAGGGTAGCTCCTCTCTCGGCTCAACCACTAGCTTGAATTCCATGGTTCCGCCACAAGACCCTCATCTCGGCCTCGGTTCATGGAGCAAAGACAAGGAAATGAAAGCGCAGATCGCCGAACCGATCGCCAAGAAGCCCGCCTTCCGCCTACTGCACTGACTCCATTGTTCCTTCCGCCCCACAAATTCGTGATGCCTAATCTGGATCTCTTTGATGGGACTGCATGCCCGAAAACCCATTTGTACCTTGGCGATGAAGGCCAAAGGATGTACCAATCGCCAGTTGGCCGACTATTTCGCCTATCCTTGAAGTCCAAAGGCCTTAAAGTGGTTCTTCCGTTTGAAACCCGAAGCCGTGGCTACATGGGACCAGATTACCAATGCCTTCACAGAGAAATATAAGGCCAACTTGGAATGGGAAACAAATAGGGTTGACCTACAAACAACAAAGTGCGCCCCGATGAGAATGTTGGGGACTTTTACAAGCGATGGAATCTCAAACTCGGTGAAATGGCCATCCCTCCTTCCGAAGAGGAACAATCGGACATCTTCGCCATGCTTGAAACCACATTCGAGAGCCTCCTCGCTCACTTCCCATACTCGGGACTTACGGGCCATGGTTAACTCGCAGCAAAGTTTGAAAAGGCTTACAATCGCAACCGCCGCCGCACTCGCCTACGATATCGGGCTCCTCCCGCAAACATCGCCTCGCTCCCGCTAAAGGCAAAGAGATGATTCACTATGCGGGACAGAATGTAACAACACGACTCCTTTTACTCTCAAAAAACCAGCTGAGCCTGCACCACGGGTCATGAATCTTGAAAACTTTGGAATGCCCCCGAACGACATCTTTAGGGGATCGGTGAAAGAAGGCTTGCCGCGGCCTTTGGAGAATTTCCAACCCAGGAATCCGAATGCTCCCGTGGATACCGTAAGTACCCCAACTGGATCACTCCCTTTCAAACACACGGAAACACCGCAGACTCATCCACGCAGTCTCGGAGACCTCTCTCACTCAAAACCCTCTCAAAACCCTCTCAAAACCCTCTCAAACCCCCAACCAAACCAAGGGAGGAGCCTTTCTGGGATAAAAAGGGACAAAAGGACCTTTGGGAATTTTCAGAAATCGGAGAAAGCAATTAAGGTCCGTACGGACCTCTTTGTTTCAATGATTACTAAATCCCCTTAAAGTCCACAATATTCCTCAAATCCCGGAAAATGATTACTTCCATGCAGAGTTGGTCCGTACGGACCTCTTTGCATGCAAGATGGTCCGTACGGACCTTATTGCTCAGTGGGAACATCATCATTCCCAAATATTCTCCATCATTGCGCATTCCCTCAAATCGAGGAAATCCAAAATTCTCGATAACCAAGAAGGTCCGTACGGACCTCTTTGCTCCGAAATTTTTACTATAAATAGAGGGCTCCCCTCCTCATTTTTCACACCTCCCACTTCTCTCTTCCTCCCTAAGCCTTCGGCTCCCCTTCTAAGACCTTTCGAGGCATTCCCGCCCCTTCGGATCCTTCCGAGGCCTTCCGAGCCCCTCGAGGTGCTCCGAAGCCTCTCCGAGCGCTCCCGAGACGCTCCCGCGCCCCCGAGGCACTCTCGAGGTACTTCCGAGGCCCCTCGTGGTACTCCGAGGCCTTGCCTCGGTCTTTCCCACGGTGTCCCGCTCTTTCCGAGTCAAACCGGCGATCCCAAACCTTGCCGAACCTCGCCCGAATCCATCCAACGATTCCAACGCACGCCGAACCTCTCGCCTAACCGATCCCGACGATCCCCACGCACGCCGAATCCTCCGCCCGAACGCAGCCTACAACCTCAACTCACGCCGAAACTCGTCCGCATACAACCGGCATCTCCCGAGGCATCCCGAAGCAATCCGGAACGCTACTCCGACCTCAAACACTATTCCCCGCGGATGACAGACACGAACCAACATTGGTAAGGCTTCCTTCCTATTCTATTTCAATACATTTCAATACAATGTAGACATCCGATACAAAGATGCATTTTTAAAAGCACACACACACACACACAACATTTTAAGGATATTAGGGGTATCCGAAAGACTCGTTTTACGAGGCTACTTCGGTGAGCTCTAATATTCTAATATTCTCTTCCTGGGAGTCATCTGACCTCCGAACTCAAAATCTCATCACACAAAAACAGTTTAAAATTTATCTTTAAACTGATGCCCTTTTTCAATGTTTTGGGCTTAATAAAAACGGCGTGGCGACTCTACAAAATGCGAAAGCAAAACGGCGAGACACCTCCAACACGCAAACGCTAAAACGGAATAAGCCAGATGCCGGGGCGCGATTGTGCTGCCTCTCGGATCCGGCGACCTCCCGAACGACGAATTGCGAGATGCACGGGGGCCCTCCGCGCGCGAGCCGGATCCCGGGTAATTTCAGTTGGCGACTCTGCTGGGGAATTTTGTTTTAAAAACTTTTAAACAAAACAAAAGATTTTTAAAACGATGATGAGGGTCAAACTTTCATTTTACCCCTTCCTTTAACTGTTGTGTGTGTATGCACGTGCTTCGTTTTTATTTTACAGAAAAAAAAATAAAAATACAAAAAAAAAAATGCATCAATATACATCTCAGGCATACATTTAAAATTCTTCAAAAATTTCTATTTTACTCGTAAAAGAATTTTAGAGACCGCACACTACGCGCACCGCCGCCTCGGTTACACCGCACTCTACTCACACCGCCGCCTCGGTTACACCGCACACTATGCGCACCGCCGCCTGATACACCGCACACTACAACCCTTAACCCGGAGTGGTCTCGCTTGCAGTCCGTTTGGTCTTCCTAGGCTCTCTTGGGCGCGCACGGGATCATTCCAAACATCCCATCCTAGCCAAGCGTCAACCCCGCACGTTTGAGTCTTGAGTCACACTCGTCCGCACTCTGCTGGTTTTTACCTGTGTCAGTCATACACTCGGATACATATACCATGCCGGCCATTTTTCGAGCCAAGGTTCGAACTCAAGATCCCTTGCGCAAGCAAAGCGATGAAAGGTCATGCTAAAATCTTGACTCGATCTTGATTTCCGAAGCTACGCCTGCACGATGTTCCGTCCCGATATACATCCATGCTCGCATGACACCATGTCATCACGCCTTTGATACGTCGCCCATGACAATATGACCCGGCCTAACGCCTAACGTCATGCATCCCTTGCGCAAGCAAGGTAAAGAGAGGTCATGCCGAACTCTTGACTCTTGATCTTGACTTAGTGGCCGGCTCGGTTCACTATTCACATGGCTAACGCATCAAAACGAACATGACAGCTCGGCCCTTAGGTTCGATTTTTCTTTAGGCCGGTGGAAACCGCTTGCACTATAGGACCCTCGCCCGGGCCGTCCACCCCGGGATGTCGAAATACAGGTGCAAAACGAGGGGCTTATAGCCGCACGTATGGTCTCCATCGACTCAGATCTAGCATAGTTGCGAAAAAGAAGAGCAATCTTTTCCAACCTACCTAGGATTCTCGAGAAAACATGTTTTAAGTAAATTAAAACAACAAAAAAAAAAAAAATCGAAAATAAAAGAAACGGAAACCGCATGCCACGTGAGCTTTCCCCTTTATCCCGTTAGGCCATTCCCGTGTCTAAACCTTGCCCATCACCCTCCAGCCTAACAGAGAGTGGTCGAGAGTACCCGGAACCCGTCTCTCAAGGTCAAACAAAGAAGGTCCTACCTTCTTCCCACTCCGTCACTGTGACACTCCGTCAATCCCCATGGCCAAGTCGGTGGATAACAACGATGAGAACGGACCTTACCCCCAAGAAATTTCCCAACACCGGAAGAAGTTTGGTGTCCTCACGGCTATTGAGAAACGTCAAGGTGAGCAACAAGCTCGATCGAAGGTGCCATGCACCACTTCGGAACCTTAGCCACCCAACCACCTCGGGGCTTCCCAAGCCAGACGGCTGCTCCCAGTGCCTCTCTAACGTCTCTCATTGTCTCCTTAAGTCAACTCCGTTACCCTCGTACGAGCCATGCGCTATGACGTAAGGCCACAAGACCTTCCAGGAAAGCCCGCCCATCCAGCCTCCCCGAGGTCCCGTACCACCGCCGAACAACGAACACATCTGGTGGGACGTCTGCGACAGAAGTGTTTGTCCGGAAATGGAATTCCAGGATGCAATGAACGAGGGCCGCCCTCGACGAAAGAAGAAGCTATCTTCTCAACAAAAGCCGAAAAAGAGGTACGAATCGGTGATCCCACAATGGAACCCTTGAGAACCCTCAGAAAGTTTGACTACTATGTCATCTACTCCAAAGAAATCTCCCCAGCCCTAGTTCTCGCACAGGGCCACGGCAATGTTTGCTCCATGATCAGCCGGGACGAAGCTTCGCACCGCCACCGAAGGCCCGAAGGACCAGTATAATCCAACCCCCGTCTTTGGGAAGATCTCAAAGCCACTATTGATGCTTCAAGAAAAGCCATGACAAAGGAACGAATTGAAATGCGCAGCCTCGGCCTTACGCCAATCGTGCTCCTCCCACTCCGTAAACGGGAGAGACAAGCAAAACCACGAGTCCAGAGGTGAATGTTCTCGACACGTTCCGGCCAAATCCCAGGAATCCTCCACGGACAGACAAAAGGCCGCCATACCCGAGCCACGAACCGAAAAGGGGCCCTACGCCAAAGAAGCCGAAACCTTGGACCCAAAGGTCAAGATCCCGTCCTTGACACACTCAAGCGCACTCAGCTAACATCTCACTCGGTCCTTACTCACTTCATCTTACCCGCACAAGCTCAAGTTGGAAGAAAGCTCCGGCCTGCACTATGGTTCCCATCACAAGAACACCCGATGAAGCAGTCAGTATGATTGGCAACGTCAATTACAAAGAATATCATCACCTTCACGTAGCTCGATCTTCCAAAATTTGGGCCGACTCACAACGAGCCTCTCTACATAACAAGCTCAACCGGACGAGCGCCGTCTCCTCGGGTGTTGGTAGATGGGGGATCATCCATGAACGTCCTTCCAGCCAAAATGATGGATTTGCTAGGGATCAAAGCAACCGATCTAAAACCCTCGACTCGTGCAATCAAGGCATACGACTCAACATCCCGCCCAGCCTTGGGAATAGCCACCTCAACCTTTGGTTTGGAAAACAAATGGTCCCGACGTACTTCCAAGTCATCGACATCCCGATCACATTCATCGCCATTTTGGGACGCCTCGCTACATCGATCAATGGGGTGGCATCCACTCTCCATCGGTGCGTAAAGTTCGTCCAAGGAACAGATATGACCATCATCTACGGCGACAAAGATAGTCACCGAAAGGACCGATACCAACGGCGTCCCGGTCTTAGAGATCAAACACGATGATGACGACATGATGCTCACAGGTTCACCATCGAAAGCCCAAAGGCCCAAGTGTGCCACATAGACTCCGCCTTTGATTTGGGACAAGATCCCTCCCCCGATGAAAATGATGAAGCACATGAACTACATCCCAGGGCTCGGCTTTGGGAAAACGCCATCGTGGCACTCAACAGATCATCAATATCAAAGAATGTAATACTCCCGCACGGCCCGGGATACTCTCCTACTCCCGAACACATAGCGGAGGACAAGCGAGCCGCACGAAAACGCTCCACGTATAACAAAAAGAGGCTTGCACGCAATCTCCGATCTTCGTCCTTACAGCCTTCGACATGACCAAGTACTTCACAAGGAAGGCCGGCAACTTGGAAGAAGATCCGTAAAAGGGAACAGAGCCGAATCAGCCGCCAAACAAAGCCGGCCGACAACCACGGACAAGCTCCGGCAGTAACCCGGCAAGATTCGTAGGCCTCAAGCCAAATCCCGTCCGAAGAGCATTCTCGACACACCGCCCTCGGCCGGATCCACAACCACCACTATTCACAATGAATTTTGGTTCAAGAAAACCCTCTTTGGCGTAAGAACTCGAAAACTCTCTCGTCAACACTCCCGCTCTTCAACAAGCGGGACGAGCCCGCATTCGAGCTAGCAATGCCCAAGACAAAAGCAAGAGACTCCGCAGACGATGCTTGGGACGAACCACCGCTACACTGCTTCTTCAAAGAAGAAATCGAGATGCCGGATCTAATCGATTTTGTTTCGATAACTCGTGATAGCAATGATCGGGAACGGTGACATAAAGCCTTTCAAGCCCCATCTCCTATCAAGCTCATTGCCACTCAATAACCGGGCCACATTCTCTGACCTACCGCCAAGAAAAAGGACATGATCGAACAACTTGGTCCGACCTCGAGTCCTAGAGTCTAGTGTCAAAACTCATCCCGAGTCCATTAGCTTTGAATTTGAGTCTCTCGAGTCATCTCGATGGCCTCACGCTGTAAGATTACGAACTCATTGCCAATAATGTATTCCCGTATGCTCTTAATGAATGCTTCGATCTTTCCGAGTATCCTCTCATTGCATCTTTAACAACCGATAAATTAACTAACACACAAACAAGCTTAATAACGATTCACTTCGATAAAGAAGGCATACATTAAACGAACAATACATTAAGCACATCTTTAAGCATGTTGTCAAACGAGAGAAAACCTAGCCCAAGCCGCCGAGGAGGTTTTAACCAAAGTGAATTTGGGAACCGCCGAAGAGCCAAAAGAGACGCAAATCGGAAGTTTCTTCACCGGCACAGAGCAAGACGCATTGACCGCACCGCTCAAAGAGTTCGTGGACGTGTTCGCTTGGTCTTACCGAGACATGCCCGGATTAGATCCTAACATTGTAGAGCACCTGATTCCCTTAAATCCCGAGGCTAAGCCCATCAAGCAAAAGCTACGCCGAATCAAGCCGTAATGGTCTTTACAAGTCAAAGAGGAGATCGAAAAATGCTCCGTCGGCTTCATCGTGGTGATCGAGTACCCCACATGGCTCTCCAATATTGTCACGGCCACCAAGGCCAATGGAAAAGTACGCCGTTGCGTGACTTCCGAGATCTCAACAAAGCAAGTCCCAAGGACGATTTTCCACTACCCAACATCGACATGTTGGTAGACACTATGCGCCAATTTCGAAGTCAAGTCCTTCGTGGACGGTTTTGCCGGCTACAATCGATCAAGATGGCCGAAGAAGACCAAGAAAAGACAAATTTTCACAACCCCTGGGGAACCTATCGCTACACGCAATGCCGTTCGGACTAAAGAACGCCGGGGCTACTCTACCAACGGGCAAAGAACCGCCCTCTTCCACGATATGATCCACAAAGAGATCGAAGTGTACGTCGATGACATGATCGTTCACTCAAAGGGATCGACGGACAACACCTCGCTGCACCCGAGAAAATTCTTCAATCGCTCCGAAAACACTCAATGAGGCTTAACCCCGCCAAATGCACATTCGGGGTTAGCCGAGGCAAGGTTTTGGGATACATGGTCACCGAGAGAGGCATCGAGGTGGATCCTCAAAAGATCAAAGCTATCATCGAAATGAGACCACCGCAAACTCGCATGCAGGTGAAAAGCTTCATGGGCCGCCCGCAATATATCGCCCGCTCACAACCAATTGACCTCTATGTGCGAGCCAATCTTCAAGCCGATGAAGAAGAACGCCGACATCGAATGGAACTCGTAATGCCAAGATGCCTTTGAAAAATAAAAGCATACCTTGTGAGTCCTCCGATTCTCTCGTCCTCCCCACGAGGAAAAGCCACTGCTGCTATACCTAATCGTGACCGACACCGCAGCTGGAGCCATGCTCGTCAAGAAAAGAAAGAGTCACGGGTCGAAAACGCCATCTACTTCGCGCCGAAAGTTTCAAGGCAAATAACTCAATTACTCGCCCTCGAGAAAACCCGCGCAGCCTGTATGGGTTGTCGGGAAACTACGCACTACATGCAGCCGCACACAAGCACACTTGGTTTCCAAAATGGACCCACCAAGTACCTCTTCGACAAACCATCTCTCGTCAATGAGGCTCGCCAAATGGTCTTTCTTCCCGGCGGAATTTGACATCAAGTACGTAAACCAAAAATCAATCAAGGGACGGGCCATGGCCGAACAACCGGCCGATTTCCCAACCGACGAGGCTCGAGGCCCCGAACCACAATTTCTGTGACGAGGGAATCTTTCGCAATCGAAGGCGAAAACCGATGGCAATCGTTCTTCGACGGAGCGGCCAACCAAAAGGGAAACGGCACGGTATGCTCTCGTGGATCCCAAGGACGAGCACACCCCAATTGCTATAAAGCTCAATTTCGAGGTAACCAACAATGCCGCCGAATATGAAGCTCGCGCCGCCGGACTACAAGCCGCACTCGAGAGGAATGTCCGTAAACTCGAAGTTTATGGGGACTCACCTTGATCATCAACCAAGTCTCCAACAAGTGGAAAACCATAGACCCGGCTTGCAAAAATACCATGCTCGCATAGTAGGACCTCATCACACAATTCGAAGAGGTCACCTTCCATTACTTGCCAAGAGACCGAAACAGTTTGCAGATGCCTTAGCCACCTTGGCCTCCCTTGTGGAAATCCCCGAAGGAAAAGCAATCAAACCCTTCAAAGTCGGACGAAAGGAAATTCCTCGCCTACCGTTGTGAGATCGAACCGTAACCTAAGCCCGTCAATGAGCCACGGTACAACCGCATCTTCCAATACCTCAAGAACGGGAAACCGCCTTCATGAACAAGGAAGGTCAACACACGTAAGGGGTCAAAACCAAGAGCATCATGGCCCTAAAACGCCTTGCCTCTCACTTCGTCATCCTCGGGACATGTTATACAAGAAACGCTACCACGGGCCACTCCTACGCCGCGTCGCCCAAGAAGAAGCGAACAAGTTCATGAACGAAGTCCACAATGGGGCTTGCGGTCCCCACATGAATGCCGTGAGCCCCGATGCAAATCATTCTCGTGGATGGGCTACTACCGGATTCCATGGAGGCAGATTGCATCCACTTTGTCCGAAGCCGCGACAAGTGCCAACGCTTCTCCAACCTCAATCATCTCGCCGCCCACGATCTCTACCGCATGACTACACCTCGCCCTTTCGCCACTGGGGAATTGACGTCATCGGGAAAATCGCTCCGCCAGCAAAGAATCTGGCCACGAGTTCATCTTAGTAGCCATCGACTACTTCACCAAATGGGTCGAAGCCAAGTCCTACAAGGTACTCACCTCCAAGAAGGTCGCACATTTCCTCAAGGAAAACATCATATGCCGATACGGCATCCCAAATGAGGTCATATCGTACAACGGCTCACACTTCGAAGGGGAATTCGACTGCATCGCCGGGCTGAATTCAAGATCACACGCCACAAATCTTCTCCCTACCGGCCACAAACAAACGGCGCCGTGGAAGCAAAGAAACAAAACCCTCGAACGGATCATCCGAAAATGACCACCCGAGGACGAGATTGGCCCGAGAAGCCGCACCTTGCACTTTGGGGCTACCGCACATCGCCGTAACACCCACGGGAGAAACCCCATTTGCCCCGACATACGGATGGAAGCAAATTCTTCCCATCGAGCTAGAAATTCCCTCACTCCGAGTGCCGCTGGAAAATGACATCAACGAAGCCGAATGGCTCCGGCCGACATGACGAATTGGCTCGCTAGACGAGCGACGACTAAAGGCCATGGAACACGTCCGAGCCTATCAAAGCAGGATGGCTAGAGCTTTCGACAAGAAAGTCAAATCCCGAGACATCGTGGAAGGTGACCTTGTACTCAAAGAAAAGCCTCCCACTCGAACCAACCCACCGGGAAAATGGGAACCCACATGGATCGGCCCTTTCGTGGTTCAAAAGATCTTCTCCTGAGGCGCCACGAAGCTAACGTACCTAGACGGCAATCCCTTCATGAATCCAAATAACGGAAGCAAACTTCGCAGATACTTCGCCCGAAGAAGAACAACTGTGCATCTCTTGGCACTCCATGTAGTGTCGAACTACGCACTCCGAGCCCTCTAGTCCGGGGAACGTAGGCAACCTTAATTGGTCCGGCCTAAAAATACACAAAAAGTCAAAAGTTTGAATGTCAACCAAGACCTCCATCAAGCTCCGCACTTTTCAAGAACACGCCCCAAATAGCCACCTTGACCAAGTCAAACGACGGCGGCAACATCAAAGGACATCCGAGGGTCACTCAAAGATCAAACGATCGACTCATGTCTACTTCCAAGCCAGGGGCTTGTCTTCGCCCTCACGCGCTTCAAAAAAAAAAAAAAAAAAAAAAAAAAAGAGAGCTCGAGCAAGGGCTCACAAAAAAAAACAATAAAAAAAAAAAAAAGAAGCTCAAGCGTAAGCCGCGAAATTGAGGTCAAGAGCCCGACGCCAACAAGAGGCAAGGAAGCTACGAAAAAGACCGTCAAAACGACTTGTCAAGGGAGCATTCAACCTCTCACCCAAGCACAAAGCCTCAAAGAAAAGGGGATTGCCGTCTGTGGCCTGCATCGTCTGGCCCGCAAATGCAATGTAAAAGTCCAAAGATGGACGCCGACAAAGTGCACAAATGTAAGCAAAGGCAAACAAGAGATCTTGCGTCTCGACAAAGCTTTAAAAGTAAATCACAAATCACTAACGGTTACAACATTTCTTGATGAGTTCAAGCACGGCCTACTCTCAAGTTCACAACATGCTAAAAGACAAACTTTAATACATTTAACTAATAATGTGTTTGCAATGCAATGAATGGATACCTAGGAGGTCATTCCGCGCCATCTCGCGCTTGTCCCTCGCCATTCTTTCCTTTCTTCCCCTCGTCCCCCGACGAGTCTTCTTCGCTCCACGTGAACCAACTCGCGTCTCTCGCCCGAGATCCGGGGTCCTCCCCGTAGAGTCAAATAATCCAAGAGCTCTCGTGGCTTCATTCGCCCGTGCTTCGGCTCGGATCTCCTCCCCGCGAGTCCGTAAAAGCAGGACCTCTCCCCGTCGCCGGTCAACTCTAGTCTCGTAGTCAAACAAAGCGTCTCCCGTCACATCCAAAGGGTCGACTGTGCTTCGCACTCCTAAGGCAATAGCTACTACGGCAACCGGTCCTGTAATCGCTTACACGCCTCGCTCTCCAAGACCACTGGGATCGCCCAACACGCCGCTCATACTGTGCCGTATACCGAGTCGTCAATACAACGCTCCCGACGTCTAAGGAGTACCACAGAGGGAAAGCGGAATACTTCCATACCCTCGTACAATACAAGAAGGCACCTGAGCCGCCATACAAAGAGGAACTACCTCCGCAAAGAGCAAGGTCATCCCACCCCAACAAAGGCTCCCGCTTCATCCCAAACCGCCGGAAACAAGCGACGGAATATAGAAGGAGGACCAAGACAAACCCGGAACTCGACAACGTAGACCCTTCCCCGCAAGATCCTCCCCGGTCTCAATCCTCCAAAGGCAAGGAACCCACCGGATCTCGACGCGCACCAAGCCGTGCCATCCATCTCTCCCAAAGTGATCGATCCATATCCAACACAAGAGGTCGCCGAAAGCAAATGACCACGGGCTAAACGACGCTCGGAGCCTCGGCATGGCCTCGAAGTCTCTCTCGCAGCCTACAAGGTGAGCAAAGCGGGGCTTCCCCTCTCATAAAACGATCCCTGCCGCGACGGCCGATACCACGAAGAGTCTCCCCAAAGACCAACGGACAATATCCTCTCCACTGCAGCGCCTCTACCACATCTAGCAAAGCGCCATCACAAATGCCAAGTGGAGCCGACCGTAAAAGAGCGTCGCTATCACGCACAAGGCAAATACATCCCAAGAGACGTCACTCATCATCAACCATGAACCGCTCCGCAGCCGTAAATGTCGATATGACCCAAATCAAGGATCATGCCCCGCACTTCTTCCAACGAAGTACGAAGAAAGTCTCGCAAGCTTCACGCTCACAAAGAAGACCACCAACCAAAGGAAGCGAGATGGCCTCCACCTCCGGCCCTCCAATCAAAGCCCGAAAATCTTCAAAAGTGGGCACCATTTCATTGTAGGAGAAACAAGACACGTGCCTCCTAACATCCTGCAACTTCGCGGCACCTCGCAACAAATCCCAATCAGAACCAACTCCTTAAAAGACCAAACCGAGCAAAGACGAAACCTTACCTCGAAAGCCCGTCTCGATGCCTCATACGGCGCCGCATCCACGTTTTCAACCGCTCAAGGAAGTGTGCTTGCCTCTCCCGCGAAAGCCTCGGCAAAATTCTAGGGACATACGAAGAATCCATGGCAAAAATGGAGGTTCCTAGAGAAAATGGGGAAGAAAGCTCGAAAATGGCCGCAAATGGGGAAATGAGGAAGAACCAGCACCGGAAAGCATTTATGTCCTTCCCAAAGCAAGGTTGGTCCGTACGACCTCTTTGCATGCTAAGTATGTCCGTACGGACCTCCTTGCAAACAACCCATTTCCCGTAAAACAAGCATAAAACCACCGTCCTCAAGAAACCTTGCTCCAAATGGGCCCAAACACCGGCCAAAGCCATTTCCGGCAAACCAACACTACCCACAAACGCACTCTCACCACGTGGCATGTACAAAAATAAAAATAATAATAGCAACAATTTCTAGGACAATTCCTGAATCACAAAAATAAATGACATTACATCTTAAAATAAAATACCGTTTGCCATGCAAATACATGTGTTTTATTACAGTGTACCCAAAAATGTCTCGTTGCTAAACAAAAAAAAAAAGAGAGAGGGATATGAAAAAGAGGGAAAGCAAATGAATACTACTCGTAATCCTCATCATCATCCTCCTCGCCAAGATCCTCCAAAGAAAAGTCTGGGGCATCCCCGAATCCCGCCCGTCACATCCTCCTCGTCTAATACCGAGCACCCGCCCGAGGCTCCCACGAGAAGTACTCGAAGGATCAAATCCGGCGAAAGGATCAAAGAAAGAAGGCTCGAGGAACCCTCACCTCGTGCGCCGTGCGGAGGCATGAATCGATAAAAGTGGCCGCTCCTCGAAGGCCCCGCAGCCTCCCGAAGACGCCCCGCATCCATGCTATGCCGCCCCTCAAAGGCCCCTCCCCGCTGCGGCTCCGGCTCGGCTCTAGGCGGAGGAACGCCCACGTAATGCCTCAAGGCATAGGCTCGTACGCCGGCACACGACGCGAAGACCGACAGACACCTTCGACGCCATCTTCTTAGCAAAGGAGCGCACGCCACGTAACGGCGAGTCAAGATATCGTAGGCTCTCCCCGGACCTCGCACCAACAAGAAGCCAAGGAAACGCTCATCAAATACGCTTATACTCAACAACAAAAAGAGAAAAACGTTAAAAGATGCCAAGATGGAAAAGAGTCCGCACACTCACCGATCCGTCTGGGTCCACTTCGTAGGCAGCAGGAGCTCAAGCTCCGAACGGCATGCATACCTCCTCTCGATCCGTCCCCGCGGACGTACGTGAAATCCGGTCCCGCATCGGAACCTCTCGGGAGCCTCGCGGGCCGCCTCTCTCCCGCGCTGCACTGGGCGCCCTCAGCCTTCCTCCTCACGAAGGCCCCGTACTCCTCTCCGTACAAGATGAACTCCTCGGCACCGACACCGTCAAGGTACCTCTCGAAGTCCAGCAAATCCATGTCCCGGAATCAAGCATCCCAAAGGGAGGGTCCCCTGAGCCACGGAAGCACACCGGCCACGCCGCTGTAAGACTCGCTCCTGTGTACATGGCGTCACAAGTCAAGCCTCGCAAAGCATCTTCCGCCGCGCCGTCACCCTGGAGCCCCTCGAACTCATCTCCTCATACCGAACCCACGGGAACAACGAACCCTCACGGCTATCCCGCTCCAAACGCTTCCCGCACATCCCCGTAGGCGATGGTGAGCTTCCCCCGCCGGGTCCTCCTCTTCCTCGCCGTACGAGCCCATCCCAAAGATAGCAGTGGTACGCAAAGAATGTTCTCAGATCCCTATCCCACGGGAAGCACCGGAAAACCTCATAAAACCACACTGTGACAAAACAGAGAAGGCTCAAGCAAAAGACAACGGAGAAAAGACAAGTTGCTAAATCAAAAACAAAGAATAAACTCATACCTCCAAAGCAAAGTCAAAGGTGCCAACGAATCAAGCACCCGCTAAACCGGTCCAAGGAGAAGTAGAGCCTCGCCTAAGCCCGCTCGCCCCAAGCAATGTCGTGCACCCTATCCAGATCGGGCCAAGCTCTCCAACAGAGCAAAGGGAGCCATGGTCGCGTGGTTCGAGAACAAAGTCTCTGACAAAGGCATACCACAAGAAGGGAGCGCGCCAATCAACCGCTCCGTTGCCACCCGGCTCTGCACTCGGATGTAGGCCCCAATACCGGCCGTGATCCTCATCTCTACGTCGCCGTACAAGCATCCCTGTGCCCCCGCGAGGACGAGGCTCAAAGCCCAAGAAACTCGGCCAAGCACATCATCGTAGATCATGTCTCTCCACCTCACAGTGCCCCCTTTCAAGGAGAGCCCTAATAGCAAAGAAAATCAGCTGGCTGCCACTGTCACCTCGCCCCCACTGTGTGGAAGGTGCGGGTGGTATCCCACCAATACTGGATAAACCTGTGAAGACACTCTTGTTCTTCCTCGTGTCGTACACTCCAGCCTGTGTTCTCAACGAACACACCTAGGCCGAAGCATAAACCAACCTCCGGACTCCGGCCTACCGCCCACGGAAATATCGTGCATCCGATGCCATAGCTCCACAATGCCTCGAGCGATCCCCGAGTCTTCATCCTTCGCCTTCCCGGCCGTAAGCCCCGCATCCCGCAGTAAACACAGCAAAGGTACGTCAATCACAGTACTTAATATAAAGGCACATATAACTCCGTCACAAAACACGGCACATATTGCACATAATTTTCACATATATCATGCATATAATTTTTCCTATGCAAATTCGTCACAAAACACGGCACACTGTACACATTTTCTCAAAAGAAAAAAGGGGGATTAAACCCTACACGACACATTTTCAAAAGAAAATCCGTCCCAACACGGCACATATCGCACATATTTTCCCCACAAAGTCCGTCACCCAAAAACACGGCACACACTATATAGCACATTCTCAAAAGAAAATCCGCCCCAACACGGCACATATCGCACATATTTTCCCCACAAAGTCCGTCACCCAAAAACACGGCACACACTATATAGCACATTCTCAAAGGAAAATCCGCCCCAACACTAAGACACACTTTCACATATAACCCGTCACAAAACACGCACATGTCACATTTTTTCACAAAAATTATCACCACACGATAATTTTTCTCATAATGTACATACATAAATAGCATACTACGGTACAAAACACCAAAGCATGCAATTCACTAGATAGGCACTTTATTTTCACAAATAAGAGCTAATCTACACATTTCGCACAAAATACACATACCCACAATTTTTACATGTCCATTTTCAACAATTCATCAAGAATTTCACAAAAAGGCATAAAATAATAACAAAAAAATTCAAAAATGCGAAAAACTAAAACCTAGTTCTAGCATTCAAAAATTCGAGCAGGAAATCAAAACGGAACAGATTTCTTACCTCCCCAACGTTCATGGAGCGACGATTATGCACCTCCGGATTCGGATACAAAACATCCGGGTTCTTCGAAGATGGAACGAACGAAGTCCACCCCTTCAAGCTCCATCCGCTGCTCAACCACTTCCCGATTGGCGTGACGACGACTCCTTCGACATCCTTCAGCCATGGCAAGAAATTCAAGCAAAAACTTTTGATTTTGGTTAACAATGGAGGAATTTTTCCTCTCTCTCTCGCCCGGTTCACGAACCGGAAAATGAGGAAGAAGGAATGGGAAGGGCCTCTATTTAAAGCCCGGTCAAACCCGGGAACCGTAAAAACCTAAGGTGGTCCGCACTGACCTCTTTGCAAGGGGTGGCCAAATTACTTTCCCCGCCCTTATAATCTTTGCCCCCGGGCCGTCCTAAGGCCTTTTCCAAAGAAATCCAAGTGCAGAATGGTCCCTAACCCTTCAATTCAATCCCCGTCAAGCGTAAGACCGGACTCGCGCCACTTCAACGGCAAAATCAACCACCGCCATCAAACGTAAGACCGATCCTCGCCCACTCCAACGGTAATCCAACCAACGCCCGCTCAACGGCACTCAAGAAGGAGCCAACACTCCTAAGCACGAATATCAAGGCACAAGACGCTCCAAACGCTCAACGACAATCTCAACCACCGTCCTCAAAAGAGGTCCGAAGTCATCTTCCCAACGTAAAAGTGGCCCCTACAAGGTCAGCGCATCCTCAAAGCACTTCAAGCACCTAGCCGACGTAAGCCCGAACTCGCCCACTTCAACGGCAGCGCAAGCACCTGGCCATCAAAGTAAGCCCGAGCTCCTCCTAACAAGTCAAAGGGAAGTCATGCAAGACCGCATATCCTCAAAGACCGACCATCATCCTTGCCCACTCAACGGCAAAACAAGCACGCGAAGGAGCCAACACCTCCGAGAACACGTCCCAAGGCACGAAGCGCTCCCAAAACGCCAAATGGTGAAGCATCATCGGGCCATCATCTCGCTCACTTCAACGGCACCAAGCACCGCAAATAGTCCATCGTAAGTCCGACCTTCTACATCAACATGCAAAAACACAAATGGCATCTACGCCTCGAATCACAAAGGCGCCACGCTCCACACTCGCGGCTAGAAGACGATTCAAAGTCCTCCAGGGCACCAACCGCCGATGACGATTCAAAGTCCTCCAACGTGGCACCAACCGCAATCAGAAGACGATTCAAGTCCTCACAACTATCTCCGGCCCGGAAGGCCCTAAACCACCCGATTAGGAAAATCGTAAAACTTCCATCCCCGGACGCCACCACGTCCTCACCGACCTATACGGTCACCCAGGACGCCACCACGTCCTTATCACCGACCTATACGGTCACCCAGGACGCCACCACGTCCTTATCACCGACCTATACGGTCACCCAGACGCCACCACGTTCTTACACCGACCTATACGGCCACCAGACGCCTACCACGCCCTTATCACCGACCTATACGGTCCCGTGTGACGCCACCACGTCCCTTATCACCGACCTATATTTGGCCACCCGTGACGCCACCACGTCCTCTTACCACCGACCTATACGGCCACCAGACGCCACCACGTCCTTATCACCGACCTATACGGGCCACCCAGACGCCACCACGCCCTTATCACCGACCTATACGGCCACCCAGACGCCACCACGTCCCTTATCACCGACCTATACGGCCACCTGTGACGCCACCACGCCCTTATCACCGACCTATACGGCCACCCAGACGCCACCACGCCCTATATCACCGACCTATACGGCCACCAGACGCCACCACGCTCCTTATCACCGACCTATACGGCCACCCAGACGCCACCACGCCCTTATCACCGACCTATACGGCCACCAGACGCCACCACGCCCTTATCACCGACCTATACGGCCACCCAGACGCCACCACGTCCTTATCACCGACCTATACGGCCACCAGACGCCACCACGCCTACCACCGACCTATATTTGGCCACCCAGACGCCACCACGCCCTTATCACCGACCTATACGGCCACCAGACGCCACCACGTCCTTATCACCGACCTATACGGCCACCCAGACGCCACCACGCCCTTATCACCGACCTATACGGCCACCCAGACGCCACCACGTCTCTATCACCGACCTATACGGCCACCCAGCGACGCCACCACGCTCTTATCACCGACCTATACGGCCACCCAGACGCCACCACGCTCCTTATCACCGACCTATACGGCCACCTGTGACGCCACCACGCCCTTATCACCGACCTATACGGCCACCCTGACGCCACCACGTCCTTATCACCGACCTATACGGCCACCAGACGCCACCACGTCCTTATCACCGACCTATACTGGCCACCCAGACACCACCACGCCCTCACCACCGACCTCGGCGGCCACACAACACTCTGTGGCACCACCACGCCCGCATTCACGTAACACTCACCCCACACCCGAACTACGACTGTGCTTGATTCCCGCCAGTGGATACGTAGGAATCCTATCACAGTGGTCCAAATTTATCGACCTAAACGGGCCACCCAAAAGGACACCACCACGCCCTCACTTTGACCCTCACTGGCCACTTCCTCTCCCAAAGACGCGATCCAGACATTAGGACCCTTATCTTATCGGCGACCCCACTTCTTTCATAAATGACGTCGTCGAGGGGCTTCTGTAAGTACCCCAATCTGGATCACTCCCTTTCAAACACACGGGAAACACCGCAGACTCATCCACGCAGTCTCAGAGACCTCTCTCACTCAAAACCCTCTCAAAACCCTCTCAAAACCCTCTCAAACCCCCAACCAAACCAAGGGAGGAGCCTTTCTGGGATAAAAAGGGACAAAAGGGCCTTTCGGGAATTTTCAGAAATCGTAAAAGCAATTAAGGTCCGTACGGACCTCTTTTGTTTCAATGATTACTAAATCCCCTTAAAGTCCACAATATTCCCTCAAATCCCGGGAAAATGATTACTTCCATGCAGTTGGTCCGTACGGACCTCTTGCATGCAAGATGGTCCGTACGGACCTTATTGCTCGGGAACATCATCATTCCCAAATATTCTCCATCATTGCAGATTCCTCAAATCGAGGAAATCCAAAATTCGGATAACCAAGAAGGTCCGCACGGACCTCTTTTTTGCTCCGAAATTTTTACTATAAATAGAGGGCTCCCCCTCCTCATTTTTTTCACACCTCCCACTTCTCTCTTCCTCCCTAAGCCTTCGGCTCCCTTCTAAGACCTTTCGAGGCATTCCCGCCCCTTCTGGATCCTTCCGAGGCCTTCCGAGCCCCCTCGAGGTGCTCCGGCCTCTCCGAGCGCTCCCGAGACGCTCCCGCGCCGCCCCGAGGCACTCTCGAGGTACTCCCGAGGCCCCTCGTGGTACTCCGAGGCCTCGCTCGGTCTTTCCCACGGTGTCCCGCTCTTTCCGAGTCAAACCGGCGATCCCAAACCTTGCCGAACCTCTCGCCCGAATCCATCCAACGATTCCAACGCACGCCGAACCTCTGCCCAACCGATCCCGACGATCCCCACGCACGCCGAACCTCTCGCCCGAACGCAGCCTACAACCTCAACTCACGCCGAAACTCGTCCGCGGACAACCGGCATCTCCCGAGGCATCCCCGAAGCAATCCTAACGCTACTCCGACCTCAAACACTATTCCCCGCGGAAGACAGACACGAACCAACATTGGTAAGGCTTCCTTCCTATTCTATTTCAATACATTTCAATACAATGTAGACATCCGATACAAAGATGCATTTTTAAAAGCACACACACACACACACAACATTTAAAGGATATTAGGGTATCCGAAAGACTCGTTTTACGAGGCTACTCTGGGTGAGCTCTAATATTCTAATATTCTCTTCCCGAGGAGTCATCTCGACCTCCGAACTCAAAATCTCATCACACAAAAACAGTTTAAAATTTATCTTTAAACTGATGCCCTTTTTCAATGTTTTGGGCTTAATAAAAACGGCGTGGCGACTCTACAAAATGCGAAAGCAAAACGGCGAGACACCTCCAACACGCAAACGCTAAAACGGAATAAGCCAGATGCCGGGGCGCGATTGTGCTGCCTCTCGGATCCGGGCGACCTCCCGAACAGCGACGAATTGCGAGATGCACGGGGCCCTCCGCGCGCGAGCCGGATCCCGGGTAATTTCAGATACTACAAAGTATTGTACTTTTCATCAAGCTCACGGACATCCGACTGACAACTGCTTTACTCTGAAAAAGGCAATCCAGGGGCTAATAGAGCAAGGAAAGTTGGAAGGCCCCGAGGGGCCTAACACAGTCAAAAATCCGCTGCCAAGGAACCATAATCAGGTGAATATGATTGAATGCGGAGAATCTTCGCATGCCCATGAAGATGCTGATGAAGGACCCCAAATACCCGTGGCCAACCTCGTCGAGGATCCTGAATTCGGATTCCCCCTCGGCCTTGAGGATATCGAACGAATCAACCCATCTTGGTCTCATGTCAAAGACTCCTTGCAAGAATACGAGGCCCGCTATTTCTCGGATAAAGGGAAAACCGATACTCAAGAACCGGGCCGTTCCGCTCGTAACATGAAAGAACCATTTACACAAGATGGTTGGAACAATCAAGAAGAATCGAACAAGAAAACTTCCGCGGGCGCTCAGACTGGGGCTTATCGGCAAGAAAGAGGCCGAAGAGCATCTCGGAGCTAGTACACTTCGCAAATTGGCTCGGGAGAGCCCGAATATGATCCCGAGAATGTCAAGAATCGGAAGAGGAGGATTCCTTCTATATCCTACCCGGTGTCAAATACGTGCCACCCCCTCTCACTCTTCCCCCGCAATTTCGGGAGGAGAAGCCGAGTCACAATTGCCACTTCCAGGAATGGGAACATATGTCAATTTTTGCGGCCGCACGCACCCATATTCCCCAACGGGTTTTGATCGGCGTTCCTCTCACCGAAATCCCGGTAGTATGGGAAGAAGATTCCAATGACAACGATGATGATGATGATGACGAGAGTGAAGAGTCAACCGAGGCCCCGATCCGGAAACAATCTGGAACAATCATGCCGGAAATGAGCCCACGGGAGCCGTGCACAATGGCTGGTTATCGGCAAGCTACGACGAAGAAACTTCGGAAGACGAATATGAGACCGAGGACATGAAGGCCATGAAGTTTCATGGATCTCGAGCACGTGGATGTCTTAGAATTCAACACCGCCTACCATGCTTGGGGAAAGGGTTTTCAGTGTCCGATCCAGCCGATAGTTGAAGATCCGATCGAAAGAGGAAAATTAACTCCCATCCGCCCAAATGAGAAAATAACCATGGTTAGATCAAATCCACCCCGTAACAAAGTAACACTCCTTGTCGTGGTTACCAAAGAAGAGGTCACCTTCCCCGAATGTATGTCGCCTTTCGGAGAAGTCCTAGAAACCGGCATGATATCGGATGCGCCTCCCACACGTAACGCTATAATTATCTCCAACTCGAGTATTACGTAAAGGAACCGGAATGGCCGCATTATACCGAGGATGAAATCGAAAAGCCCCGAGCCCCGGCACAATAGCGACTCTTGTTGCATGATAACTATGAGCAAGACAAAGCCATGAGAGTGAATCTGAGGACGCCTAGCTCACGTGGGCCATCCACTGGGCAACAAAGACAACCCCAAACCCAAAAGCTCGTGACCTAGGAAGCTTATAAGGGCCGCCCAGAAGGAACCAAGATGCCTCGGTCCCCTCACTCGTTGCTAGGCTCCGTCTGTAACCCGGTGCCAATAGCCAAAAAGGCTCCCCGTTGACCTTAGCAAAGCATTGAAGAAATCCGACCAAGAGACAACCGATGAGGAAGTTAATCTGTTGTCCCGATCTCGGCAGATCTTCCAAGGGAATCCCAAGGCGTATAAGAAGGCCACGTATCAAGCACCGAAAGAAGATCGCCGCCCTATGCTAAGACAACAAACTCCGCATCCCGAAAAGAGGATCCCGTGCTCACCCAAATGAAGCAAACACAGCCAACATTTCCTCTGGTCTCTACTCACTTCGTCCTATCCCCATAAGCCGAAGCCGGAAGAAAGCCCGGCCCGCACTCTAGTCCCTATTGATGCTACTCCCGATGACGTGGTACAAACTGATTGGAAACATCCACTACGGGAACATAATCACTTTCACGTATCTCGACCTCCCTCAATTTGGGGCCGATCATAACGAGCCTCTCTTCATCACAAACCCAATTGGATGAACGACGCCTCCCTCGGTTCCTGGTTGATAACGGGTCCGGAATGAATATTCTCCGGCAAAGATCATGAGCCCGCTTGATATCAAGACTACGTACTTGAAGCCTTCCTCCCTCATGATCCAAAGCTTACGACTCAACATCCCGAGCAGTCCTCGGAGTTGCTACTTTGGACCTCTGGTTTGGACAGAAATTGATACCTGTGGAATTCCAGGTTATCGACATCCCGATTACTTTCAATGCCCTGCTGGGAATACCAGCGTTCTTGGGAAATTCGCTTAGGGAGCGATCGCACGGGGTCAAGGGAGTGATCGCCCCTTTTCTCTGTAAAAATAGGGCGATCGCTCGTATATAGGGGTGATCGCGCACCTATATTTGTAATTTAATAATATTTTTAATTTATATTATATTTTTTTTATTTAAAGAATCCAGAATTATTACTTCCGGATTACATTAGGGGCGATCGCCCTTTTCCATTCGCGCGTTCGCGCGAAGTTACTGGAATTTTGGAGCGATCGCCCTATATGAGGGAGCGATCGCTCCCTTTTCCATCCCTCTGTTCTCAAATTCCAATCAGTTATTTAACGTTTTTTGTTAGTTTTTTAGAATTTTCCTCGTGTTTTTAACGATTTCGCTTAGTTTCTCGTAATTCCAGCTTAGTTTTTTAGAATTTTCGCCGCTTTTTAACGTTTTCCAGTTAGTTTTTCAGAAATTTCAGTTAGTTTTCAAATTGTAATCTTCATTAAAAAAAAATATAGAGTACAAAACTTAACAATAATAAAAAGAATAAGTATTATATAAAATTGACCACATCCCGGTCACGTAGGATACCCGTCAAGGATAATTAGACGGGGTAAATTCATCAGGAGGATTGCGAATCCTACTCCCTCTCCTCGGCATACGACGACCACCTGATCTAGATTGTTGAGATGAGGATGATCCATCGGGACTTTCTGAAAACTGCACACGAGGCAAATGGAAACTAGGCCTAAATCCCGGAATCCCGAATGCCTGCTCAGGCGTCTGAGTATAATTGCTAGAAGAAGGGAAGGAGCTCTGAGGCGGTTGCGTGAAACCAAACTGATTCATCATTTCGGTAAAAGAATTACCCGGTCCTGTCTGGGTGAACTCTGTCTGACTGAACTCAAACTGATGCATATCACCGTATTGATCCTGCATCTCTGGCTCATCCTGCAGCTGTGTGATGATGTGTCGCCATTTTCGCGGGAAGAAATTCGATTTTTTCGCGTTTCTTTGAAAAAAAACCAAATAAGACCCGGGAAAAAAGAACGGAGTCGCCACGCCATTTTTGTTTTAAGGGCCAAAACTTTGAAAAAAGCCCGAGATCAGAAATTTGGGTTCGGAGGTCATGTTACACGCCGGGAAGGACGTTAGTGTGCACCCGGAATGCCTCGTAAAACGAGTCTTCCAAGCTGAAAATCATTTGTGCGTGTGTGTGTATGTGTGTGTTTTGGCCAAAATAATTTGAAACTCAGAAAAGTAAAAATTGGGATATCTTTTTAAGACTTTAAACTGATCCCATGATTTTTTGGAAGATTTTTGGATTGAGATTTGGTACTCAAAAGACCTTTTGAAGTTGAGAGCCACTTCTGCCAGAATGAAAAAGGCAGTGGACCTTTGATTTTGAAATGGATTCAAGGGTCTTAAAACTTCATAATCTGGATAAACTCAGAGAATGAAAGTTGTTCCAGACACCTTTAATAAGATTTGTGCGAAGGAATTTTCCATTTTGGAGAAGATTTGAGGGGTCAAAACCTTCTGGAAACCTCAGATATGAGATCTGGATTCCCAGAAGCTGATGAACTAGCCTCTGAAAGAAAATTTGAAAAGAGGGGTTTTACTCACCCAAAAAAAAAAGTAAAAATATGTATGGAAATCTCTGGATGTTGTCTACAAAAAGTGTTTTGTAGTCAACACCAAATTCCAAGTTCATCTGTGTCCAAAAAATTAGACCATGGACTGAGGTCTGAGAAAATTGCTACTGGACAGCAACTTCTCAAGAAAGAAAATATGATTTTAAAGGGGGTTTTGCATCCATGCTTGTCCCCATTTCCCTAGGTTTTGGTTAGTGATCACTTGACATTTTAGTGGTGAATCAACTATACCAAACCATCCTTGGGGTACATTAGGACTAAGCATTTCATTTGCTTGGGAAGGGGATTTTTGTCCTTTGAAAATGAGATTTGATGCTTGAAAATGGTTTTTAGGGTTTTGAAAATGAGTTTTCTTTGCAAGAAAGTAAGAGAACTTGAAAACAATTTTGATCTTTGTAGAAGATCATCCATGAAGATGGTCTTCCATGGTGATCTTCTTAGATCTAAAACAAGAAGATGAAAGAACTACATTTTGTAGTTTGCAAATGCATGCATGGTTGGAGTTTAGGGTAAGGAGAAGGAGGGTTTACCAATCTTCCTTGTGTTCTTGAGTTTTTGGCTTGAGTGTATGAGTGTTTAAGGCTTAAATATGAGAGTGAGTGGATGAGTGTGAGTTGGGAAAGATTGGAGAGAAAATGGTGACAATTCTTGAAGAATTCTCACTGTTTTCTCTCTATATTTCGCCAGAGGTTCGGTGCAATTGGTGTTGTGGCTCCCTATTTTTGTGACTGGAGGGCTCAATTTATAGCCCTCTGAAATATGCAAAGATGTCCGCGCGGATAAGTCCCTTCGCGTGCACTGTTCATTAAATGCAGCTCCAGGCTTTGGACACAAGGAATATTTCTTTTGAAATTCGAATTATACAAAGTTTACATTCCAGAAATTCTATTTTTGGTTTTATTCCTTTTGTTTTACTTTTTGAGATTCTTTTTGAGGTTTAACCTTAAATAACAATGCCCATTTTACCCTCATTTTGTTAGAAATGTTAGGATTGTTAGGAATTGTTAGAAATGTTATAACTTTCGTTAATTTTCTAACGAAAATTCTAACAAGCTCAAATTGGAGCACTTACAAGCTGGTATCCGCCACGCCTACGAACCCGATTCTCCCTCCGTGGCTCCTCTTCAGCAGTATGATCAACCGTTGGAGGGGGAGCTTGGGCTTACAGTAGCCCCTCGGCGACGGCGCTTTCGAAGGAAGCGGGGTCGTCGATAAGAGTAAGGCTCCATATTTGGCGGGATGATCGAGTGATCGGGTGGCTGAACCTAGCGATAGGCTACCTACGTATCCCGAATGGGAATCAAGCCGGCCGTAGTTCGGGTCTTTGACCCTGGAGATGATGGCGTTTTAGGTGCCTCGAACCTGATGAGCGAGTTCTGCAGTCGATTGCTGGAAAGAAACTCTGCTGGGGATAAGAGATGACCATTTTTGGTCTGATGGCCATCCGCTCTGCTGGGGATAGGAGTGACCATTTTCGGTCTGATGGCTATCCGCTCTGCTGGGGATGATTGTGATTTATCGCTTTCCTAGTGATGGCGTCTTAGGTGCCTCAAACCTTGGAGATGGCGTTTTAGGTGCCTCGAACCTTGGAGATGGCGTTTTAGGTGCCTCGAACCTTGGAGATGGCGCTTTAGGTGCCTCGGACCTTGGAGATGGCGTTTTAGGTGCCTCGAACCTTGATGATGATGACTTTTTAGGTGCCTCAGACCTTAATGATGGCATTTTAGGTGCCCCGGACCTTGATTTGAAATGGCCTTTCGGTGGACTTCGTCTGCTGCCGAAGGAGAGGGTGACCATTTTGGTCGAGGGGCTGGACCTAATGATAGGCTACCTACGTATCCCTAGTGGGAATCAAGCCCTTTCGTAGTTCGAGTTTTACTCGAGATTCCGTTGGCTTTTGGGATTCCGTTAACTTTGCTGGGGATTTTGTTAGCCTTTGCTGGGGAAAATCAGACGTATTCGTCGGAGAAATCGACCTTACGTTTTACTACCGGAGAAGATTTTGATGAAAGATACGGGATCTCGTTATCTTTCTCGGGGAAATCGGTCTTACGTTTGACTGCCGTTTGATGATTTTGGTGAAAGATACGGGATCTCGTTATCTTTCTCAGGGAGATCGGTCTTACGTTTGACTGCCGGGGATGATTTTGATGAAAGATACGGGATCTCGTTATCTTTCTCGGGAAGATCGGTCTTACGTTTGACTGCCGGAGATTGATTTTTGATGAAAGATACGGGATCTCGTTATCTTTCTCAGGGAGATCGGTCTTACGTTTGACTGCCGTGGAAATGATTTTGATGAAAGATACGAGATCTCGTTATCTTTCTCAGGAAGATCGGTCTTACGTTTGACTGCCGTGGAAATGATTTTGATGAAAGATACGGGATCTCGTTATCTTTCTCGGGAAGATCGGACTTACGTTTTACTGCCGTTGATGATTTTCTTGAAAGGGGGTTGACTTTGGTTAACTTTGGTTAACTTTGTCAAGTTTGGGACTAAACTGCAGAGTCCCGGATTTTTAAAGGGCAAAAGGGTCATTTTGACCCTTACAATCCTATCCGCGCGGAGAGGGTTGAAAATCAGAGGGTCTTTATGAGGGCCAACGCCCTTCTCCTTCCCCATTCAGTTTTTTACAGAATTTCTGCAGTTACGAGAGAGAGAAGGAGAGAGCCGAGGATTTCACCATTTTTGGCCAAAAAAGCTTCGAAAATCCTTCGTTTTTCTTCGATTTTCAAGCAATGGAACACGGGGAAGGCGTTTTTCAAGGCCAAGGACGTGGCCCGGTAGCGGAGAGACGATTGGAGCTCGTCCGGATGAGGAGACATTACAATCTTTCGCAATCGGTTGCGGAGGAGCATTACCCCGATGCTTGGCAACATTGGGCCTCAGATTCGAATCTTCAAACGGTATACTTTGAAACCCTTTGATCCCTTTGTTGATTTTTGCTTGAAATTGATTTTTAGGTGATTTTCCTTTTTTTTTTCGAAAATTATGCAATGTTCATTGTCTTGGATTTGATTTTGATGCTATGCATGTTGCAATGAATTTGTTGGTGTCCCAAATATGCATTTTGCTTGGGAAAAGAATTGGCATTTTTGCCACACATTTTTTTTTTGTATCCGAAAATTGCATGTGAAAATTCGAAAATTGTGATGATGATTTTTTTTTTTTTGAAATTGAATATTGATATTGATGAGTGATGCAATGCATGCATTTTGTTTGGAAAGAATGGGCATTTTGCCAATATGAGATGTATGTTTGTTTTTTGATTGATTTTTTTTTTTTTGAAAAGTGGGATGGATTTTTCCTCCCGTTGATTGAATGCATGTTATTTTATGAAAATGGGACGGAGTTTTTACTTCCGTAAGATGTAGGATTTTTTTTTTTTGAGATGATGAATGATATGCGTGCATGCATAGGAACTTTTTTTTTTTGAAAATGGGACGGAGTTTTTACTTCCGTCGACTTCTTGTAGGATATGCATGTATGCATTTTTTTTTTATTGAAAATTGTTGAATGGGATTTGCTGAAAACTGTCTTTTCTGTGAGAAAAATGGGGCTATGTCTATTGCATGCCGTTATGCTGCCGAATTTTTTTTTTTTTTTTAATGCATGTGTATGCTTTTTTGTGCAAATGCAAATGCAATTTTTTGACATTTTCTCTCTTTTTTTTTTTTGCGGTGGCGGAAACCGTTTTGTGACGGAGCAACGAACAAAATGAAGACTCGAGGATCTGGAGTCCGTGGTTGACTTGTGGGACCGGCTTCCGAATGCGGGCCGAGGAGCTTTGCCGAGTCCGAGACAGATTGTTGTTGAGACCGGGCTTGGGAGTTTGTTGAGTGCTTGAGGGGGCCGGTCAAGTTCCCTAAGAGCAAGGGCCTCGATGTTTGCTTTGGCGCAAAGCATTGGTGGGACGCGACCCACACCTTTCACTTCTTACGGGGCGAGGCTACGGTTACGCCCTCCGATTACGGCTGCGATCACGGGCCCGGCTCCTTTAATGGACGCGCATTGAGTGGCGGGACGGCTATAGCGATGCCGATCCGGGCTCTTCGGGATTTTCCCCTATTCCCAAAAAGGGGATGGGGATGGAGTATACGGTGGTCTACGGGAAGATTTTGGAGACCATTGTGAGCTATGCGAGGCTGGGGAGGAGAGGATAGGCGCCGATCGATTGCTGTGGCCTTCTTGTGGTTTGCTTTTTCGAGCACCCTCTTTGGGCATGCCGAGGGGACGGCAGCCTTTGCCTTGCCGAGGTCCTTGGAGGACATGGAGATGGCTGGAGACGTCTCCTGGGGAGAGGACGGGCTGGCAGAGCTTTACTTTGCTCTCGATAGGTACAGCCGGAAGGCTGTGAGCTCCTTGTACTGCTTTGAGTTTGCCCTGGAGGTATAAGCTCTCTTTTTGCTTTCCCCTCCTTCCTTTTTCTTTTTTCTCTTTTTTTTTTGAGCACACACTTTTTCTTTGCACTGGATTGATTGGATTTTTACCTTTCGCAGGTATGGGCGTTGGAGTTTTTCCACGTCACGATGTGGCGACAGCCGGCGGAGTACGTCGGGGCGTATCCGGCCATGCACTCCTGGTCTAAGCATGCCCGAGAGAAGATAAGCTCTAGGGGGCGTACGACTCTCAGGTACGCGGATTGCCTTCCTTTGACGGAGGCCGAGACGGATGAGGGGATGATATTCTTCCCTTGGGATCGCTTCGAGGTGGCGCAGCTGAAGGGTGCTGAGATTTGGACTGTGCAGCGGAGGATTCTGAGAGGTCTGACCTGCGATGCCTATTATCTGGGAGAGAGGGTGACGCGCCAGCATGGCGTGAATTCGCCTTTGAGGACACCGGTGGAACCTCCCGCCGATATGATGCACCCGAGTGACAGATTCCGTGACTGGGATGATTACAGGCCGCCAACACTTCTCGGCATTTGTGGCGACCGAGCCGCACCCGTATTTGTTTTGAGGAGGCCGAGGATGCCTCGTGTTGGATAGAGAGGGGCTTGGGATCCCGCGGTACCCTCGGACGGATTTTTCATATATCCAGGATGGGGTCCGATTGAGGGTGCAGATCCCTCAGCCTGAGCGGCTTCCACGAGCTTTCCGGCCTCGTCCGGGTATGAAGGTATGGCTTCACCTTTTCCCCTTCTTTTTTTTTGCTTTTGTCTTTTCTTTTCTTTCCTGTCATCATTTTTTTTTCGCTTCAACTGTTTCTGACGCTTTTGCTTTCGTGCAGTTTTCGGAGGTGGTCGTCGAGAAGCTGACGAAGCAAGTGATCGGAGCTAAGAGATTCATCAGGAGGATGGTCGCTTGCGGGGCTCCTCGTGCTAGAGCGAGGCGACCACGGCCGGCGCCGTCGACGGAGGCTTCCCTATTCGCTCGTAGACTTCTTCAGAGACTCCTCTGTCTCCTCTCCTTGATCCCCGCGGTGCCGCTTCGGATCACGTCATTCTCGGGGATCCACACGGGCAGGGACACGTCTGGCAGCATGGTGGGTCGTCTTCGTACGTCCAGGAGTCCGACGCCTTCACCTTCGGATATGATTTTTCGCAGATCTCGGCTTGCCCTATCGTGAGCGTGCCGGTTGGTCCCGACGAGCCTCTTTACGGAGACGAGGACGATTCTAAGCCCGAGATTTTCAGTGGCTCCCGAGAGGCGGGCCCGAGTCGCAAGAGGAACCGGGGTCGACGTCGGGCGCTAGGGATTCGATTGATTACCCCCCGATTTTTTTTTTACCGATTTTCCGAGATTTTGAGATTTATGACTGGGATTGAGATTTGCATGACTTATGCACATTTTTTTTTCTTTTTTTTTTGGATGTAATAATTTAGGATTTTATTGATGTTTGTTTGTTTTTTTTTTTATGCACACTCTCTTGTAATAATTTAGGATTTTATTGATGTTTGTTTGTTTTTTTTTTATGCACACTCTCTTTTTTTGGAATGTAATAATTTAGGATTTTATTTTATGAATGCAATGCAGTATGAATGCAGTGTTGCATGAGCCTTGTTTTTTTTTTGGCAAGGGTGTTAGTGTTTGGTATATGGACTGGTTTGGGGATTTTTTTCACAGGTTTCGAGCAACCGGGACGGAATATTCCTCTTTTGGTGTAGCAGCTTGGACTGTTGCAGATTTTTCTGATAAATGACAATCATGTCCGCGCGGATGGGGTCCCGTGATCCGACATTGTCCTTTAATTTTGCTTCGCATCTGGTCTCACTTTTATTTCAAATTCAAATATCCTCTTCAACCTCCAAATTCAACAACCATTTTCGGGGAGAAAGAGAGAAAAACCATGGAAAACCTTAGAAAAGCTCCATCAAAATTGTCCCAAGAATCCCAAATGTCATTCTTTAACAAGTTCAAGGATTGGTCCCGGGAGATTATGCATGAGAGGAGGTCCTTCTTTGAAGAAAGGTATAAGGTGAAGTGCTTATGGTCTCTCAAGGAATTGATTCCGGATTATGAGCTTTTTAGGGCTTCTTCCTCATTTTGGGATACTAGGAGGCATGTCTTTTGCCTTTCCTTCAACGAGATTGTTCCGACTGTCGAAGAATTCGGGCCTTGCTTGGAGGTCCTGAGGTGGAAGAGATAGCGGTTCCTTTGCCGGAGGGGCTTCTTTTGTTGATTGTGCGTCCTCCTTCATCTTTCCCCGGAGGAAGCGCAAGGTATGATCCGTGGTCCCGATCATTTTGATATTTTCGGCCTTCCCGATAGGTTTAGGGGCCTAGGCTTGGTGGATGATGCCTATTGGGATGCCTTTGCACTTTGTATGTTTGGCACCCTGTTCATGGTCTATTCCTTTGGGATTTGCCATCGGTCTTTGCTGGATGTTGTCGTTCACTGTCGCACAGGCGAGAGATGTCGTTCCTTTGATTACGGGGAGACTTTTTATGCTCTTGATAGGATGGCTACCAGAAGACGGTATATGCATGGGGGCAGCCCGTTCCTCTTGACCCTGTGGCTGATGGAGCGTTTGGGGATTCTTCGGGAAACTCCCGACATGATCAAGCCTTGGACATTTGCCAGAGGGGGTTGCGTGGATTTTGATGATCGGGGCTCATGGGAGCGTTGGATGGTTGGTTTCCGGACGAGAAGATATTAGATGGTCGAGTGCCTTGTTGGCGGGTGGAGACTCGCAGAGTGCTTCAGGATGGGTCTCATGTGGTCATGCTTCCGGGCTTTCTCGGTCCGCCTTCTATATTCCGGCTTTAGTTCGAGACAGTTTGGCTGGAGCGGGTTCCTTTGGGGGACTTTGATGATATAGCCACCAGGGTGGTGGCTCCCGCTTCTATGGATGATCCCTCGTTGTTTCCATTTCTTTCCCGAGCATGGAGGTATGATGCCTTTCCTCCTCGGGTTATTCTCAGCGCCCGAGACCGGTGTTCTTGACCACTTGGTACTGGATTGGTATGAGAGGCATCTCGGGAGAGACTCAGGTGGCTATTTTGAGACGGCGTGAGGCCATTGTGGGTGCGGAGGACCCGACTGCTTCGAGAGGAGGAGGGCCGAGGCGAGGGCCAACCCTCATGATAGGAGCGGAGACGCCGTGACCGACTATGAGGCTTACGTCAAGAGACAGGAGAGGAGGGCTCCTATGCTACCAGGCTAGGCTACAGGAGATGAGAGATGACGCTAGGGCTACTAAGGCCCCGACAGAGGCTAGTTTGATAGATCCCGTCCCTATACTCAGAGCTTGGTAGGAGAAACACCGATATTTTTCCCTGTTCGTAAAAGAAGACTCGAAGGGGAAGAAGAGGGGAGAGGCCAAGACGAGTGGCTTGGAGTGACTCCGAGGTTTCCGAGTATCCCTTTTCTTGTCATGGGCTTAAGGCACATTAATTTGATTATGTATCCTAGTTTTCTTTTAGCAAAGTTGCCGCTTGTAGGAATGAATCGGGTTTAGACTCATCAAAGAGCTTTTAATTTGTAATGAATATTTGAATTGCTTTAGAGTTTTTCGAGACGCTTTCATGGTCCGATCAATTGTATTGATGCCAAAGTATGGCTTTTATTTGTGCTTTAGACCGAACCGTTTCCGCCGCCTACGTTCCCCTCATTTTGAGGAGCTCAGTCTTCGTAGTTCAACCCGATTTTTTTTTTGTTGTTGTTTTTTTTTTTGTTTTTTTTTTTTGTTTTTTTTTTTTTTTTGTTTTTTTTTTGTTTTTTTTTTTTGGTGTTTTTTTTTGTTTTTTTTGTTTTTTTTTTTTTGCAACCCCGTTTTTTACCTAGGCCGCCCTTCTTGGGTTTTCAACCTAGTTGGGTATTACTCTTTTAGCACTCTTTTTTTTACGCGTAGTATCTCGCGCAGCCTTGTCACCATTTACCGGGTGTACAAAGGGATTCCCGTCGAGATCTCGCAAGTTGCATGGCTCCTCCGGAGAAGATCTTCTCGGACAACATATGGCCCGACCCATACAAAGCTCCCATTTGCCGAGGGGGTTGATACTGGACCGGGGGCTTTTCTTTCAAAACGAGATCACCTTCTCGGATCTCCCGATGCTTTACTTTCTTATCGAAGGCTCGCCATTCTTCCCCGGTAGGCTCGGATGTGTTCCATGGCCTTCGCCGGCGTTCATCTAGTAGGGCCAATTCATCATGGCGACTCGGAGCCATTCGACCTCGTTGATCTGGCTTTCCACAGTATACCTGAGCGAGGGTATTTCCAAGCTTCGATTGGGAGTACCTGGCTTCCATTCTGTATGTGAGGGCAAACGGTGTTTCCCTGCTTGCCGTTCGACCGATGTTCTGTGAGCCCCAGAGTGCCAGTGTAACTTCTCGGGCCAATCTCTCGCCTTGGACGGCCCATTTTCCTGATGATATTTTCCAGAGTCTTGTTTGCCGCTTCGACGCTCCGTTGGTTTGGGGCCCGTAAGGAGATGACTTGTGACGGGTTATTCGGAATTCCCGCCAAAGAAACTGCCGCATTCCCCTTCGAAGTGGGATCCATTATCTGAAATGATTTCGGCTGGCCACCCGTATCTGCACATGATGTTCTCTTTGATGAAGAGGGCTACTTTCCTTGAGTAGAGGATTTTGTAGGACTTTGCAGAGCATCCTATCCAATTCCTTCGAAGAAATCACCAATCTGCGTCTCTTTAGGCTCTTCCGCAGTTCCCAGATTCACACTTGTCAAAATCTCTTCGGCAGCTTGGGCTCGATTTTCCTTTTTCCGGACAACCTGCTTAAAGATTTTTTTTGTTGTTTGATTTTTTTTTCGTTTAATGTGTCTGCTTCTTTATCTAATGAGTTATTATTAAAATTTTTTTTTATTAATTAATTCATCATTAGTTAAAGTGGCAATCGAGGGATACTCAGAAAGGTTCGTCATTTCATTGAAAACGAAAAGGAATACAGTGCTTGCTGCTGCACTCGTAGTCTTCTGTGCGTAAGGCCGCTCTGGACGACCCTAGAGACTCCGATCTTAACAAAGAGAGACTCGGGAGGACTTGGTCCTAGATTGACACAAAGGGACGGGGACCAATCCAAGCTTGGTGATCATTTCCTCCTTGGTCGCGGACGGGCCCGAGAGGTTTTCCCAATTTTAGCGGCTTTGCTGGTGGCCTCATGACTCTGGAACCGTGGCCGTTTTTGTTTTCCTTTCTCAATTGCTTTGCTATCATCTCTTGGACCGAGCCGAGATCAATCGTGTCCGGCACTGGACTTCTTCTTCTAACAATTGCCGCATAACTGCACCATCCCAATCATCTCGAGGGAAATTCCGTGGCCTTAGCTTTTGGCACCGTCAATTCGAATTCGTGTTTCGGATCTTCCCGGGCAGTAGGGAATAGTGGTTGTGAGCTTCTCGAACCTGTTCCACTGTGTCGCACGCTCTCGAAGGTATACTCACTCTTCATGGTAGTGGTAGCCCCAGTGTATCTGGGTAGGTCCAAGAACATTCTACGGACCGGGTTAGCCTTGGTTCCTCTAAACTTGTTGAGGCTATCCCGTAGCTTTAGCCATCCCGCCGTAGGAGCGTGGCTCGTGATGTTTCCCGGTTGTGTGGAACCCTTTACAAAGTAGTCACCCAAATTAGGACTCGAAGGGGAGAGATTTAGGGTTGTCGACCGGGACCTTTCCCCGTGGCGCCTTCAAATCTTTTTCCTTTTACAACGTTGTCCACCGAGGAGGCCTCATATCCTGTGCCGTGGCGAGTATTCTCGTCCTTTCACCTCGACGAGTTTGTGAGCTCCTTGTTGGTGTTTCCCTGCACCGAGGCCAGGTAGATAGCTCATCTTTCTCATCATTTTCAAGACCGGAGGGATTTTATCCCGGGTGATTGTCAAATCTATGTTGCACACTTGGGCTTTGGGAGGCTCGACTGTGAAGCCCGTTAGCATGAGACCTTCCTCGTCATGTTTGATTTCCACAGGTATTCCGCCCATATCTCGTGCTCCTCTAAAGTGACTAAATCTCCGTAAATGGTCGTCGATCCCCATTCGAGACGAATTTCACACACCGGTGGAGGCTTGAGGCGACCCTTGACTTGATGGAGCCAAGGTCTTCCCGGCCAGGCATTAAAAGTAATCGGGATGTCGATAACCTGGAATTCCACAGGTATCAATTTCTGTCCAAACCAGAGGTCCAAAGTAGCAACTCCGAGGACTGCTCGGGATGTTGAGTCGTAAGCTTTAACTGTGAGGGAGGAAGGCTTCAAGTCTCGTAGTCTTGATATCAAGGTGCTCATGATCTTTGCCGAGAATATTCATTCCGACCCATTATCAACCAGACCCGAGGAGGCGTCGTTCATCCAATTGGACCGTGATGAAGAGAGGCTCGTTATGATCAGCCCCAAATTGAGGGAGGTCGAGATCCGTGAAAGTGATTATGTTCCCGTAGTGGATGTTTCCAATCACCGTACCACGTCATCGGGAGTAGCATCAATAGGGACTAGAGTGCGGGCAGTGCTTTCTTCCACTTCAACATGGGGATAGGACGAAGTGAGTAGAGACCAGAGGGAAATGTTGGCCTCGTGTTTTCTTCAACCGGGTGAGCACGGGATCCTCTTTTTCGGATTTGGAGTTTCACTGCCTTAGCATAGAGGCGGCGATCTTCTTTCGGTGCTTGATCTCGCGGCCTTCTTATCTCAGCTCTCTCTTGGGATTTCCTTTGGAAGATTTGTCCGGATCGGGTCAACAGTTAACTTCCTCATCGCTGCTTCTTGGCTAGATTTCTTCAATGCCGCTAAGGTCAACGGGGAGCCCTTTTGGCTATTGGCCACCGGTTCGACGTGAGTCTAGCAACAAGTGAGGAGGCCGAGCTTGAGCCAGCACCGCCCCTTCCCGGGCGGCCCTTATAACCGCATCCCAAGTCACGTGCTTTTGAGTCTCTGGGGTTGTGTTGTTGCCCTGGGATGGCCCATGAGCTAGTGGCGTCCTCCGATTCTTTCTTATGGCCCGCCTTGCTCATAGTTATCATGCAACAAGAGTCGCCATCGGGGCTCGGGGGCTTTTCGATTTCATCCTCAGCATAATGCAGCCATTCCGGTTCCTTTTCGTAATACTCAGAGTTGGAGATAATTATAGCGTTCGTGTGGGAGGCGCATCCGGTATCATGCCGCTTCTAGGACTTCTCCGAAAGCCGACATACATTCGGGAAGGTGACCTCTTCGGGTAACCCCGACAAGGAGTGTTACTTGTTACGGGGTGGATTTGATCTAACCATGGTTATTTTCTCATTCGGGCGGATGGGAGTTAATTTTCCTCTTTCGATCGTATCTTCGACTATCGCCCGGATCGGACGCACGAAAACCCTTTCCCCAAAGCATGGTAGGCAAGTGTTGAATTCTAAGACATCCACGTGCTCGCATCCAGGAAACTTCATGGCCTTCATGTTGTCGGTTTCATATTCGTCTCCCGAAGTATCTTCGTCGCCGCTTGCCGACAACCAACCATTGTGCTTGGCTCCCATGGGCTCATTTCTGGCATGATTGTTCCTGCATTGTTTCCGGATCGGGGTCTCGCTTGACTCTTCACTCTCATCATCATCATCATCGCCGTCATCTAATCATCTTCCCATACTACCGGGATTTCGGCGGAGAGGGAACGCCTGGCCAAACCCGTTAGGGGAATATGGGTGTGTGCACCGCAAAAATTGTCATGTGCTCCCATTCCCTAAGTGGTAATTGTGACTCGCCTTCTCCTCCCGTAAATTGCGGGGGAAGAGTGAGAGGGGGTGGCACGTATTTAACACCGGTAGAATGTAGAAGGGTTCTTCCTCCTCTCGATTCTTCAGTTTCACCGCCTTCGGGTCGTATTTGACTTCTCCAATAGCCGCTTTGTGGAAGTGTACTAGCTCCGATGCTCTTCGGCCTCTTTGCCGATAAGCCCCGCACAGCGCTCGCCGGAAGCTTTCTTGTCTAATTCTTCTCGATTGTTCTAACCATCTTGTGTAAATGGTTCTTTCATGTTCTCGAGCAATGGACGCCAGCTCTTCTGAGACGGTTTTCCCTTTATCCGAGAAATAGCGGGCCTCGTATTCTTGCAAGGAGTCTTTGACATGAGACCAAGATGGGTTGATTCGCTCGATATCCTCAAGGCCGAGGGGAATCCGAATTCGGGATCCTCGACGAGGTTGGCCACGGGTATTTGGGGACCTTCATCAAAGATCTTCCCGGGCATGCGAAGATTCTCCGCATTCAATCATATTCACCTGATTATGGTTCCTTGGGCGGATTTTTGATCGTATTAGGCCCTTCGGGGCCTTCCAACTTTCCTTGCTCTATCGCCCCCTGGATTGCCTTTTTCAGAGTAAAGCAGCTTATCGCCGATGTCCGTGAGCCTGATGAAAGGCACAATACTTTGTAGTATCCACGGGAGCATTCGGATTCCCGGGTTGGAAATTCTCCAAAGGCCGCAGTAAGCCTTCCTTCACTGTCCCCTAAAGATGTCATTCAGAGGCATTCCAAAGTTTTCGAGATTCATGACCCGTGGTCTGGGCTCGGCTGGTTTTCTGGGAGCAAAAGGAGTCGTGTTGTTACATTCCTGTCCCGCATAGTGAATCATCTCTTTGCCTTTGGTAGGAGTAGGGGCGGTGTTTGCGGGAGGAGCCCGATATACTGGCGGAGTGCGGCGGCACGGTTCTAGATTGTAAGCCTTTTCAAACTTAGCCTGCAGAGTTAACCATGGCCCGTAAGTGCTGAGTATGGGAAGTGACCGAGGAGGCTCTCGAATGTGGTTTCAAGCATGACTGGAAGATGTCCAGTTGTTCCTCTTCGGAAGGAGGGATGGCCATTTCACCGAGTTTCGGATTCCACCGCTTGTAAAAGTCCCCAACATTCTCATCGTGGCGGCTGCTTTTGTTGTTTGTAGGTCAACTCTGTTTGTTTCCCATTCCAAGTTGGCCTTATATTTTTCTCGTGAAGGCATTGGTAGTAATCTGGTCCCATGTGGCCCCGACTTCTGGGTTTCAAACGGAAGAACCACTTTAAGGCACTGGACTTCAAGGATAGGCTGAAATAGTCGCCCAAGCTGATTGGTACATCCTTTGGCTTTCATTGCCAAGGTATATGTGTCCAAATGGGTTTTCGGGCATGCAGTCCCATCAAAGAGATCCAGATTAGGCATCACGAATTTGTGGGGCGGAGGAACAATGGAGTCCGGTGCAGTAGGCGGAAGGCGGCTTCTTGGCGATCGGTTCAGCGATCTGCGCTTTCATTTCCTTGTGCTGCTCCATGAACCAGGCCAGATGAGGGTCTTGTGGCGGAACCATGGCATTCAAGTTAGCGGCTGAGCTAGAGAGAGGAGCTACCACCGGCGGCAGACTGGTGGAGGGAACGGCCGATTCGGGGACATAGGTGAAAACCTGTCCTTGGGCTGAGTTACCCTGAGGAGCATGAGTAGGAGCTTGGGCGAAGGGATAGAACCTTGCGGCTTCCGTTGGTTTTCAACCGGCAAAGTAGGTGGAGGCAGCCCGATGTAGCCGGGATAACTTGGATTTTCAGAGTGGGGCCCGTAAGTAGGCTTGAGTGCGGGCCGCTGTCCGGATTGTTGAATTGCATGGTCCGCCTGTGGTGAGGGTGTGTAACCGGGAATGCTGCGGTCCTGGTAATTCGGATGACACCTGGATGGAGGCTTGGTAACCCATGTAGAGTCCCGAGTGAGGAATGGATTTGTGTGAGGAGCTTGGTGAACTAGTGCTCTGTTACGAGGAGGGGCTCGATCGTGGCCCGTAACCAAGTTGTGGCGGCATTCGGCTGTGGCCGTTCTTTGTGAAGGTCCGGATTGATCGGTTCCGGGCGAGGCGGGATCCCGATTAGCCGTGGCATTCCGAGATAGCCCCAACCATGAGAAGACATTCCGTGCGATTTTGCCCCCACCGATTTGTGCCGTCGGGCTGCATGGATCCGTGGTCTCGTGGTTGGGGAGCCTGGCTGACCCGAAAATCGAGGAGCATGGGTTACGGTAGTGGCACCATAGGAGGTGGGTGGCGGCATCCCGGTGTAGTCGGGCGGCCGAGAGTGGGGTTGGCATCCTCGTCTTCTTCCACGGTGAAGGTGCCATCTGGATTGAGGGCGGCCGCACCGTGACTCTTAATAGCCTCCATAAGGTCGTTTAGCCGTGCTTCTGTCGTAACCTCATCTCGTTACGCTAGCCGATTCCACTTTGTTGCTCTGTCCGAGGGGTCCGGGAGGCGGAGTGACGTTATCCCCATCATTACCGGCTGATGCAGACATTCTGAAACCCGGAGTCGGAACAAACGGCGAAGCTGACGATGCGCTTGACTCTTCCCAACTGATCAAACGGTGACCCGGTGCCCGAAACCAAGCTTTGTGGGGAGCTGCGGGGGAAAGACACGAGGGTTCAGATGGTGGGATTTGAAGGAAGGTAGGTGTTTGGGCTTAAGGCTCACGCAACATGCAGTTATTTGTTCATGTTTACTTAAAACACGCTTTATTAGCCTAATCGGTTGGAAAAGATTGCTCTTCCTTTTCGCAAACTACTCTGGATCCTGGATCAGTGGGCCCCGTCACTACGTCTATAAGCCCCTCGTATTCCACCTGTATTTCGACCTCCCAGGGTGGACAGCCCCGGGCGAGGGTCCTATAGGGCAAGCGGGTCCCACCGACCGAAAGAAAAACGATCCTAAAAGTCTGGCGGGTAATCGAGTCTTAACGAGCATTCGATGTAAATTACGGACAGAGCTGACGTCAAAAGTCAAGATTATGTCCGAGGGCTCGACGAAAAGTCGGCATGACTTGGACTGATAAGCGTCCACAATTGATCTTGACTTGTCGTCAGTTAGGCCGTAATTAGGCATGGAATAATCATTAATCCTTGATGACTCAGTGTCAATGCTGGAAGTCAGTGTATAATTTGTGCCAGTCAGAGCCGAAGTCAAGGCGCCGGTCAATATCTTGGTCAAGGTCTGCGGCGGAAAACCGGCAGAACTTCGACTGATTAGGGTCCCCGAAAGATATTGAGTCGGTATGCCGACAAAGGCTTGAAAGGAAAGGTCTATACACGGACAGGGCATGACACGAGACCGGACTAAAAACCAACGGGTCTCGGACAAAGTGTGTCACGGACAAGTGCATGGTCGACACGAGGCTCCATGGGATGTTTGGGTAGTCCTGTGCTCATCCGAGAGGCGTAATAAGACCAAACGGACCGCGACAAGGATTTCCCCGGGTTAGGGACGTAGTGTGCAGTGTACGGTCACGTGCGCGTAGTGTGCAAGCGCCTATATTCTTTTTCGAGTAAAATAGGAAATTTTTCATGTGTCTTAAAAATATGATGCATGATTTTTTTGAAAATTTTCTTTTTTTTTTGAAAATCCTTTTTTTTTTTGAAATTTAATGAACACATAAGCACGTAAGCACGAAAATTCCGACAGTTAGGGACATTATTCCGACAGTCAAAATTTTGACTTTCTCCGAGGCGGCCAAAACAACACGAAAACTGTGCAAAAATCAACACACACACAAAAATGATTTTCAAAGCCGGGACGGAAGCTTGACCCTCAAAAGCTTTTTTTTTGAAAACGGTGATACCGGTACGTGGGATTGTTAAACCACAATTTATCCCCGACTCGTGTTAGGAGGCGATAACGGGAAGTTTAATGGTTTCCACCAATATACCAAGTATCATTTTTTTTTTTTAGAAAAAGCTTAAATCCCCAGCGGAGTCGCCACTGTGATGATGTGTCGCCATTTTCGCGGGAAGAAATTCGATTTTTTCGCGTTTCTTTGAAAAAAACCAAATAAGACCCGGAAAAAAAGAACGGAGTCGCCACGCCATTTTTGTTTTAAGGACCAAAACTTTGAAAAAAGCCCGAGATCAGAAATTTGGGTTCGGAGGTCATGTTACACGCCGGGAAGGACGTTAGTGTGCACCCGGAATGCCTCGTAAAACGAGTCTTCCAAGCTGAAAATCATTTGTGTGTGTTTTGGCCAAAATAATTTGAAACTCAGAAAAGTAAAAATTGGGATATCTTTTTAAGACTTTAAACTGATCCCATGATTTTTTGGAAGATTTTTGGATTGAGATTTGGTACTCAAAAGACCTTTTGAAGTTGAGTGCCACTTCTGCCAGAATGAAAAAGGCAGTGGACCTTTGATTTTGAAATGGATTCAAGGGTCTTAAAACTTCATAATCTGGATAAACTCAGAGAATGAAAGTTGTTCCAGACACCTTGAAAAAGATTTGTGCGAAGGAATTTTCCATTTTGGAGAAGATTTGTGGGGTCAAAACCTTCTGGAAACCTCAGATATGAGATCTGGATTCCCAGAAGCTGATGAACTAGCCTCTGAAAGAAAATTTGAAAAGAGGAGTTTTACTCACCCAAAAAAAAAAGTAAAAATATGTATGGAAAGCTCTGGATGTTGTCTACAAAAAGTGTTTTGTAGTCAACACCAAATTCCAAGTTCATCTGTGTCCAAAAAATTAGACCATGGACTGAGGTCTGAGAAAATTGCTACTGGACAGCAACTTCTCAAGAAAGAAAATATGATTTTAAAGGGGGTTTTGCATCCATGCTTGTCCCCATTTCCCTAGGTTTTGGTTAGTGATCACTTGACATTTTAGTGGTGAATCAACTATACCAAACCATCCTTGGGGTACATTAGGACTAAGCATTTCATTTGCTTGGGAAGGGGATTTTTGTCCTTTGAAAATGAGATTTGATGCTTGAAAATGGTTTTTAGGGTTTTGAAAATGAGTTTTCTTTGCAAGAAAGTAAGAGAACTTGAAAATAATTTTGATCTTTGTAGAAGATCATCCATGGAGATGGTCTTCCACGGTGATCTTCTTAGATCTAAAACAAGAAGATGAAAGAACTACATTTTGTAGTTTGCAAATGCATGCATGGTTGGAGTTTAGGGTAAGGAGAAGGAGGGTTTACCAATCTTCCTTGTGTTCTTGAGTTTTTGGCTTGAGTGTATGAGTGTTTAAGGCTTAAATATGAGAGTGAGTGGATGAGTGTGAGTTGGGAAAGATTGGAGAGAAAATGGTGACAATTCTTGAAGAATTCTCACTGTTTTCTCTCTATATTTCGCCAGAGGTTCGGTGCAATTGGTGTTGTGGCTTCTTATTTTTGTGACTGGAGGGCTCAATTTATAGCCCTCTGAAATATGCAAAGATGTCCGCGCGGATAAGTCCCTTCGCGTGCACTGTTCATTAAATGCAGCTCCAGGCTTTTGACACAAGGAATATTTCTTTTGAAATTCGAATTATACAGCCAGTTTCTGTTCCAGGAAATTCTATTTTTGGTTTTATTCCTTTTGTTTTACTTTTTGAGATTCTTTTTGAGGTTTAACCTTAAATAACAATGCCCATTTTACCCTCATTTTGTTAGAAATGTTAGGATTGTTAGGAATTGTTAGAAATGTTATAACTTTCGTTAATTTTCTAACGAAAATTCTAACAAGCTCAAATTGGAGCACTTACAAGCTGGTATCCGCCACGCCTACGAACCCGATTCTCCCTCCGTGGCTCCTCTTCAGCAGTATGATCAACCGTTGGAGGGGGAGCTTGGGCTTGCAGTCGTTGCTGCTCCCTAATATGTGTCAGTGTGTTACTGACACATTGTTGAGTGTAATTCGCCAGGTCTTCCAAGGATGTGGCATTCTGGCTATATATGTACATCCCTTGGAGACTTTGAATCTGTTCAAAACAATGAACTAAAATTAATTAATACGGAAAAATGGTATTGTTTTTTGTAAAATCATTGTATGTAATATATAACTTACCACACCCTCATAACCAGTTGAACGTGGCCTGAACCCTAGTCCCTCCACATTAGACGAATTGTGGATGAGCGATCGAGTAATACGCCTATACCATGTCAAATAGGGGTGATGGTAACTCATATCCACTTCACCAAACTCTCCATCAACGACATTAAACTCCCGTTCATTCCACTTTGCTATGTGCTGACCATGTTCTTGCATCCAGTTAACGCCTGACCGACCTTGCCGACTAATCCGATGCAAGTCCAAACTGGTGTCGCAGTCATCAGGCACACCTTGAACCATCCCAAATTGTCGCATTACGCGATCTGGAAAGTGCCATTCAACCCTCTCAAAGCAGATGAGGGGCACCTTCGCCCTCCATATAGCTTGGCCCTGAAGGCAGATATTCGGAACTGGCACACCGTTGTATGGCTGCCACACAACCTGATCCTTGTCTAAATATGACAACTGGTCTCGATAGCCTTGCAGGTTATGGGCAGTCACAGAAGTATACGACAATGGACCCTTCCACCTACATATGAAACCATTGACATAAAAAATAATGAGTAAAAAAGCGATATATTACAAAACAGATCATTTACAAAATGAAGTAATTGAAATATACCTGTAACCCACTGGTTGCAATCCAGTAAGTGTTATTGCATCCTGTCTCCTAGGTTGTGTACACAACAACCTCTCCCATGCCCAAAGCTATAAAAAAAATTATCATTACATACAAAACAGATTAAGTCCACTAGCATAATGTAATCATTTATAATTGACATACCTGTACAATGGTTAAGAAGCCACCACACCCTTTCGAATCGTGCTGAGATGCTACACACATCTCCCTATACAAGAAGGCCAACGCTCCACTACCCCAACTATACTGACCAATATTATTTATTTCCCTAAGAAGTGCGAGGTACATCAACTTCACTAGGTTATCAGACGAGACGAGCATAATGTATGACCCCAATAATAAGAAAATGTAGGCTCGAGTATATGTCTCAATCATATGCTTGGACGCATTATTGGGAAGCTGTTCAAAATGAGGGAAGTGTCCTAGAACCCATCTCATTGATATCATTCCACCTCTTTTGATGTCTGCAGTTGAGGGTGCAACCCCAAATAACTCCTCAACAATCTCAACCCATGCCCCCGCACTCCTACTAGTTTCTGAACTAGTCACCGGCATTCCGTCTACAGGAAGACCACACAACATGCCAATATCCTCTAAGGTGATGGTCATCTCCCCTACAGGTAAGTGAAAAGTGTGGGTTTCTGGACGCCATCTTTCAATCAAAGCCTCAATTAAATGTCAATCATATTGTATATGACCTAATAAATACACTCCATAAAATCCTGTATTTATAAGCTTATCTTCTATCCTCCAATCAACTCTAGCTAGAAGTACTGGACCACGCCTAGGTCTTAAATTGGTTAACTGTTGTCCCTCCCAAATATATTTAGATCTATGTGTATCCTGAGAAGTCAATACATGTGGATCGATGGCCCAGGATCAATAAATTGTTGTTGTTCATGTTGATTCATCTGAAATACAAAAATTTAATAGTAATTAAATTTAAATGGGACATAAAATTTTGCTACATTTAAATAGAAAAATTACAACATGTTTGTCAAAGTAAGTACATAAATCACAATTGTTTAATTCATTGACAATCAAAAATTAAGTACATAAATCACAATAGTTTTAACAACAAATTATATAAAAATGCACAAATAAAAATTCTTAGAAAAATATATATAGCTAAAATTAACAACTCAAAATAAATTAAAAAAAGAAATATAACTAACCATTCTTAGGTACCAAACTAACACTTTCTCTCACAACTCTTTAAACTTCTTCTCTTCTCCTTCTCCTTCTCCTTCTCCTTCTCCTTAATTCTTTCTTTCTCTATCTCTCACTGCACTTGCTCCTTCTTCTTCCCTTCTTCTTCCCTGTGTTTCAATTGGAAAGTATTTGAAAATTTGAATCCAGAGATGGTATAACCGGATTCAAATTAAAGCAAATCCGGAATTTGCATTTCCGGATTTGAAGATACGCCACTAAGGAGCGATCGCTCCATATGGGGGGCGATCGCCCTCTCCTTTTTCCATAATATTAATTTGTTTTTATATTTTGTATTAAAAAATAAAAATAAAAAATAGAATCCGGAGTTATCAATTCCGGATTACACTATGAGCGATCGCCCCCCATAAACGTGCGATCGCTCCCTATTTTTCAGAAAATATTATTTTCCTAATTTATCAGCTTTGGAAAATAAAAAAAATAAAAAATAGAATTCGGAATTGGTGACGCCGGAGTACACTTGGAGCAATCGCTCTATATAAGGACGCGATCGCTCCCTATTTATGGACATATTATTTTTGGAAATTCAATTTTGGAAAACAAAAAAAAAACAATTCCGGAATTGGTAATTCCGGAATTCATAATCCGGAATTACCAGTTCCGGATTTCAAGCCAAAAGTGCTACTATGGTACTTAAGTTTTTAAAAATGTTATTTTGATATATAAATTTTTAAAAATCTATATTTTAAAAAAAAAAATCTCAGAGGTGCATGATTTGGTGTCGATTTTTAGGCTTAAATTGTTGATAAATGAATTTATTTAGTAATTAATTATTATTAACTTTAAAAAATTTACAAAAATTGAATTTCAGTCGGATATGAATTTCAAATTTTAATTTTCAGATTTCATTTTAAAAATACAAGTTAATTTTTAAACTATAACCTTATTAATTTATTTCCATATATTCTAGCTAATTCTAAGGATTTCCTAGATTTTAAAAGTTTTATTTGATTTGAAATAACCGAAAGTGTGGGAGTTGAATTTCAGTCGAATATGAATTTCAAATTTTAATTTTCAGATTTCATTTTAAAAATACAAGTTAATTTTTAAATTATAACCTTATTAATTTATTTCCATATATTCTAGCTAATTCTAAGGAAAAGATTTTTGCCGAATTTTTAGGCTTAATTTATTGATAAATGATTTTAATTAGTAATTAATTATTATCAACTTTAAAAAATTTATAAAAATTAAATTTCAGTTGGATATGAATTTCAAATTTTAATTTTCAGATTCTTATCTCTGCAATTGCGCTATTTAGGCCATTAGAGGTAAGTCAAAGTTCTTCCTTTTCTTTCTCTTCCCATATTTGTTTTTTGTATTGCATGTTCTTATGGTGTTCCATGTTTCTTGATATTGTATCTGAACTTTAAGGTAACTAGTGGGTAGCCCGTCCTTCGCACGAAAAATTAATTTGCCATTTTTTATATTACTTATTTTATGTTTTTATTTGATAAAGTAGCATGACATTTTTTTTGTGATATAAATCTATTTTATATCAATCAAAATATTTACATTTATAAATGCAGGAGATTTTTTTCTTTTAGCCTTTATTGTATATAGTTTATATTTATTATTATGACAATTGAAATTTGAGTAATAACAATGAATTATTATTGTAATTAGTTAACTTCTAATTTTATAGATGATTGAATTAATAATATTAAATATCTTTGATAATTAATGATTTTATACTACATACACATATTATGATTAGTAAATATAATTAGAAAGTTATATGAGAATAGTGATCTGGTATAGTAAGTTTAATACCTAATATTTATCAAATACGGAGTATAGTAACTATTAAATTAAATATTAATAGTTACCCTATGTATGTAACTAATATTGAAACATTATCTAAGATATTCTAATATATTAAAATTTAATGTTTCTAATTAATCTTATATTTAACTAATAATATTAGCTTATATTAAACTAAATGATAATAATTACCCTATATAATTAATATTATGATTAACTAATACTATTAATAATAATAATAATAGTTAACATATATTAACTATTGAGTCTTTTCCACTACCATTTTGATGCATTAGTTATATATTTTCTTCTATAATATAAATTCATTATTACATAAAGAGTAAATGAAAGTGTATACTCCCTCCGTCCCATTGATAACTTCACCATTTTGAGCATGACACACAAATTAAGGAAAAATGACAGTGGAGAAAATGTTGTGAGTATAAAAGTAAAATATGAGAGACAATGAGTGGAGGGAATAGTAAATTTGAAAAGTGTTGTGAGTATAAAAGTGAAATAGGAGAGAGAATTAGTGGGTGGAATAGTAAAGATTCTTTGCCATTTTAGGAAAGGTGAAACTTTTAACGGGACACCCATTTTGACAAAAGGTGAAGCTATCAATGGGACGGAGGGAGTATGATTTAAGTTACTAATCATTAACTATCATTAGTAGTATTTATTATAAATAACGTTTTACATATGTAAACATTTAGGTTAATTGTATTTAGTTAGTGACTCTTTAGATTAAATCTTAATATGTGTTACTTATAAGGGCAAATTGCAAATAAGGGCTTGAAGTATGCACCCCGTTCGCGAAAAGGGGTCCGATGTTTTAAATTTGGCGATTTAGGGTCTCAAGTAACCAAATGTTGGCAATTAAGGGCTTTTTTGACGGAATCGTTAATTTCTGGGTTAAATCACCACGTGCGGGTCACGTGCCACTTATACGAGGATATTTTGGTCAAAATCCCCTTCCATTAAATCCAAATCCAAACTCAAATCCCATAAAATCCCATAAAATCCCCTTCCGTTAAATCCATATAAATTGAGAGCTTTTTCTTCAATTGTCAATCACCTCACCATGAATAAGATTTGCAGGTGTGGGAAGATAGCTCGCATTGTTACATCGTGGACGGACAAGAATCCCGGCTGAAGATTTCTTCAATGTGCAAGCGAGAAGGTAAAGTACTTTGTTCTTGAACCCTAATAATCTCTAAAAAAAAAATTCTTCCACTTTATGAATCCTTATACAGATTTGCAAAATTTTCGTACCACTTTATGAATCCTTATACCTTGTAAACTCTTTTGCAGGGTGAAAATTGTGGTTACTTTGCTTGGCTTGACCCTGAAATGTGTGAAAGGTCTATGGTGGTCATACCTGGATTACTAAGAAAGAGGAACATCATGGAACAAGAAATTGGAAGGCTCAAAAGAAGGGAAAAATTATTGGTGATTTTATTAATTTTGTCATGGGTGTTTTACTTTATGTTTGGCTGAACAATTGAAGTTGTAGTGTTATTTGGTTAGGGTTGTATTGGCTTATGATGAACAATTGAAGTTGTAGTGTTATTATAGTTTGGTTAGGGTTGTATTGACTTATGATGAAGCTGTAACATGAATTGTTTATGAAATGAATCATTTGGTGAAAAATACATGTTTGAATCATATAATTCATAAATCTTCTTTGTGACCTCCTTGAGATTTTTCTGGGTCACAAATACATGTTTGAATCAAATAATGTAAAACATAAATCTTGAAAACCACTTAATCAAGATTAATAACACATCAACCATTCAACAAATTTGTCCAAAAGATGATGTTCCAAATCCAAAATACAAGTCAAGGCCTAATATACTCCACAAGTTAGTTTCAAGTACCTTAAGTCACATGCATCATACTAACCAAGTGGGAGTCAGATGATGAGAATGGAAATGTACAGGGCATGTGTGGTAAGTGTTAAGAGTTTTAATGACAAGGTTTGTATCCCCTTGGCATGTAGAGGCATACAATAACCAGGGACATGGATTCTCGCACTTCGCTCTAACCCTAGTTGTACCATTCTTCACAATCTTAATTTGTCTTCCCTCGGAAATTGAATGCTTTTTAATTGCAGCCTTCAACACCTTATGATCTGCAAATTCCATGTTCAATTCAAACAGAGGATTCTCCATGTCATTCTTGGGATTAAACACTCTCCCAACATCTCTATTTACTTGTTTGTCATCATCACTTTCATAATGTTTCAACCCATCATCTGAATCATACTCAGGGGCAACATTTTTGCCCTTTACTCCTGCACCATATGACCAATCAACCATCTTTCCTTTATCTTTTGCAGTAGACTTGAACTTACTGTTTTCCTGACTCTTATTAACCTCAACCTCATAATTCATATCAACATCAGCTTCATCATGCTCACTATCATGGAGATATTCAAGTTCAGGATCATCACATGCTTCATCAAATAAGTCATTAACATTGGCATTGGCATTGGCATCAACGAACCCCCCATTATTTCCATCAACTGAATGTAGATTACTAAAATTAAACATCGATTCAATATCACATGCTTCAGAAAATAAGTCATTAACATTGGCATCAACAGACCCCCCATTATTTCCATCAACCCCTGTCTCCTTATCTAATTCCACATATAACTCTGCAATCCTTTTACTATTATGAATGAACATAGCTATATCACATGCCTCATTATCATTTCTGACAATTCTAAAGTTATTATCAACCCCAGCTAATTTTTGGAAGATTGTGTAATTTTCAATATTAATCCCAGCCTCCTTCACCATTAGCTTAAGCTCTAACATGGACATGCAGTCATCCTCAAGGTAATCAAACCAAGTCACATTCTCCCCTATAAACTGAAATAGGGCCATTTTTAAAGTGACCCCCATGATGAAGCTTAATGGTAAAAAATTGTGGTGATTCTGCACACAATAAACACCAACAAAGTCCATATAAGATTTTAAAAACTACAACACTATGCAATAAACCCTAAATCAATTACATAGAGAGTATCATTTTTCACGGTAAAAAAGGACAGATTTTTGGAAATAAAAGATTGTAAACATACCATAAACTGGTGTAGCATGCCCTATGCAACCCTTCATTTTTCGTTTCGACCATGTCATCTTGAATCATTCACCTTCGATTTCTTTTTCGATTTCACCTTCGATTTCTTCTTCGATTTCTTCTTTGATTTCTCCTTTTGACTCTCCAACTCCCCTCTTTCTTCAAATGTTCAAATGACGGATGAAAACCCTCCATTTTTCGTTTATGTTTTGATCGGATCACTTACAGCCTCATGTTTAGATACCTGCGATGTGAGGACCCCAACCCGGAACCTAACCCGTGTCCCGAGCTAGAGCGTCCCCAATAGAACTCAAACCACCTAAACTTTTTAAAACTTTGATTTAACTTACAACTTAAACATACTGAACATAACCATTTCAAAATAACTTCATACCTCTCCACATGGGAGGAAGAGTTGAATAACTTTAAAAGTAACAACCTGTTTTAATTACAAAAGACTTTGGTTATAACGTAGAAACTAAGTTTTACACACACAAAATCCATAAAGGAATTATACCAAAATACATCTTCTACGCCAACCTATACGTACCCCGACAATCCCAAAATACCACGTCCAAACTCCTTTCCGTCCTCACTTGGCCGGTCCGCCTGTCTCAGAATCTAAAAACATTAAAGGGAGAGGGGTGAGAATAAATCTCAGCAAGCTATTATGAATGCAGCAATATGCCAAGTAAGATGCAACGCATAACAAGGTACATCTCACATATTAGTAAAACAGTAAACACCTTCCGTTACCTTTGTTTACCTTTCCCGTCTGAATCATAAGTCGTACCACTGTGGAAGTAAATACTCCACTTATTCTGTGAATGCATATCCACCAGAATCAATATCATATAACCGAGATAGTTATGATTATAACTCATCTCCTGTGAACTGCTTAGGCATATTCACATCTTATAAGACCCGTGTTCCAGGGAATCATATAAGATAGTAGCAACTCTGTAAGGCTTTTGGCTCAATACAGATGCTATAACCCCAGTCTGTGGCCACAGAGGGGGAGAGGGTACATGTATAATGTAATTCGAGCACCTTATGGAACAATTTCTCATAAGTGATCGTATTCCATTATACCCCCAAATATCAGCTGATATAAACACGCTCAAGCACATAATAGATACTTGTAATAACATCCACCAAAGGGATAATATTATATCAACATGGTAATGTATACTCATGCTAAATCAATACCATAGTGCTACATTCATTTAATACACTATACATAATACCATCAATGAATATGAATCCAAGTAAGGTACAATATAACCAATAAATCCACAAATGGAATAACAATACAACCATATGATAATCATATCCACACTTGGGATAACCATGCAACCATATAATGAACATATCCACCCTTGGGATAATAATGCAACCATATAATGAACATGTCCACACTTGGGATAACAAGTTAACAACATAGTATATAAATCCACACTTTGGATAATAATGAAACAATGTGATAAATACACATTCCCAAACTAGCACGATATGGTAACATACAGCTTCTACACTATTCAAACCAAACACCAAGGATATGGGGCAAGTAAGGCCACTATGTATCATAAACCATTCCTACATAGTCATTATACAACCTCGAATAACCTTAATAAAAGTTCAAGATCTACTTCCCAAGTTTGAACTACTTTGGTGAAGCTACTAATTAAGCCTATTAACCATTTTCCGGACAATATTTAAACTACTTCCACTAATCCATTTTGATCAAATAAGACGTCATTGCGTAGCCAAAGTATTCTACTTTTAGCTAAGTTAAAGAGATTTCATTTTGGTTCTAGTTTGAATAGGTTTAAACAACTTTAAAGTTGGTTCAAATTTACCAGTCCAGGGCACGACTCGTGCCCTTTTGACCTTTCCCAGATTCATGCGTCCCTTAGCAAGGCACGACTCGTTATTTCCACAGAGCACGACTCGTGCCTTAGGGCACGACTCGTGCTCTTTAGCTCCACTTTTAATCAGCAAGGATGAGAGATTTATCACGACTCGTTAGCACGAATTGGCCATGGGCACGACTCGTGCCAAGGGGCACGACTCGTGCCACGGCCAGAATCAGGTATCAGTGGCAGGTTTCCTTAGTAACTCCCAAAAACCAAATCTTGAACCAAGCTTCTTCTAATTTCTAAACCTAAAAGGGATTTCTAACTTTGCTAATTCCATTCTAAACCATTTAACCCCAAAGTATCATATCCTAAACCTAGATCATTTACCACTTGATTTTCCACCCATTTTACTACCATATTTCAAGATTAACCCTCTTAATCCAACTCAACCCATTTTCTTACACTCTTAATCAACTCTTATGAACAACAACATCATTCCATAACATTAACCAATTCCTCAACTCCAAGAAGGTTTCCAAAGTATCAAACAATCATTATAATAACAATAACAACATCCATAGTTCATGAACATTTAATGAAGGGAAAGTCATAATAACTCACCTTAGCAAATATAGGATGGAATAAGGATTTTCTTGGCTTGATGTGCTCCCCTTGTTGCCCCGAACACGGAAGTACAATCGGATTGCCAAATGGAGAAGAATTGAATGCCCTAGGAACTTGGAAAGGGAAGCTTTCATGGAAGAGTTTCCATGGAAATTTTAGGAAGAAGGAAGAAGAAAATGATGAGGGAAAATGAGGAGGAGGATGGAGGAGTATGGGGGAAGTATGGTAGGATTTGACTAAGGAGGTGAATGGGAGAAAAATAAAGAGCATGGCCCCCCATGCTTATTAAATAAAGTCTTTCTATTTCCTACACTCAAGCCCCTAAAGTTTAAAGAATGAACTTCAACCCTTTACTTCTTTCCCCTACACAAGAAAAACCTAACTACTCACATTTTATTTATATTCAATTAATATACCACAATAAAATACTTTAACTTATTTCCATTTTATCCTAAGCTTTAGAATTATTTCACAACCATCTCATTTTAACATAGGAAATCAAGGACACAAAATGAACACATAAAGTCAACAATAATATAAAAAGCATATAATATGATACTAAAATAGTGCCTAGGGTTAGGGTCGTTACATGCGAAATTACCAAAACCCCTCATATTTTGACCAAAATATCCTCGTATAAGTGGCACGTGACCCGCACGTGGTGATTTAACCCAGAAATTAACGATTCCGTCAAAAAAGCCCTTAATTGCCAACATTTGGTTACTTGAGACCCTAAATCGCCAAATTTAAAACATCGGACCCCTTTCCGCGAACGGGGTGCATACTTCAGGCCCTTATTTGCAATTTGCCCTACTTATAACTTATAATATGTCTTTATTACATATTATCTCTATGTGTTGGGTATGCCTATTTTAACCTTCCTAGATTAGCTTAATATTTGATTGATACCATAACCTACTGTCTATTTTAAGGACTTTAGGCCCATATGTAATGAAGCTTAGACTTCAATTTTTTAGCTAAGTCCATTTTATAGAATAGGTTAAATTAGGCTTGAAGACTGGCACAAGACTTATTGGATCTGACGATGCAGTTCAAAGGTTCAGACCGCATTGCCCAAACCTCCTAGCAGAACCGCTTCATGCAAAACCGCTTGGTGGAATCATTGTCTGAAACCGCTTCTGAACTCCTAAGTGCAATCCACTATGTGAACCGCTCCATGCAAACTGCAGTGCAGTTCCATCTTTGAATCAGCACTTAAGGATTCTCCACTGGTAAAACCGCTTATACTCAGAACCGCTTATGCACCAGACCGCTCCAATGATTGAAGACTTGAAGTGAACCACATTTGACCGTTGGAATCCATGTCAGCAATATCAAATGTCAACCACCATATCTTGTCACGTGATCAAGTACCAGACAAGATCTGCAAGGATCTTGAAAAGGTGACATATGTCCTAACTACCTTAATTGCAGCTGAGGTCTGATCAACTTTACCTGCAACTACAGTTCCTAAGGACAAAAGTGGTTACTATGGACCAATGGGAAAGCATCAGTACTGTCCTTACAACAGCTGTATCCAACGGCTATATCCTTGATGCTTGGGTATAAATACCCCCAATCTTCACCATTTGAAGATGGCTTGAGAAATTGATTTGCTGTGAGTTCATACGAAGTTGAAGCTCTGCCCAGAAATTCTAAGTCCTTTGAATCTTCATCTTCTACTTCAAGAAATATATCTCAGCCCAGAAATCAAGCCTTATACACATCAAGAATCATTGTGCTCTACATCTCAAAGATCTAAAGAGCCTTGATCTTGAACACACACACACACCCCTCACTTGTTTAATCACATAGATTATTCGTTTGAGATACACTGGTTATAGTCTAGAATTTGTTCTTCATAGAAAAGATTTTAGATCTGAGTATTACTCATTGTACTTTGTAATCTCTCATATACTCAATATAAAATCTCTCTTAGAAATCCAAGACTAACCATCTTGGTAGTGAACATAGATCGTTTACCGATTGAACCACTCCAAATATTGTGTTCTTACTTTTCTGCATTTATTATTTACTGTGCTTTCTGATTATCTATCTTTATCTCTGTTTGATCTTTATTATAGTTATCCTTAGTTGTGAATTGTGTTTGGAGTTAACATTGTCAAAACCTCACTTGTTTGTAAACTGCACTCACTGAAACCGCACTATCAAAACCGCTTTACAAACCGCACCTCAAAATCGCTTTGTATCTTCTAATATTCCGCTGTGCATTTTGCAACTCTACTTGCAGTTTCTTATTAACTGCAAGTGGTTTTGTAAGCAAGAGGTTGAGTTTTAAAAAGAGGGCAAAAAATTTGTAACAGCTATTCACCCCCCTCTAGCTGTTTTTCACCCTTGTTGCCACCTTTGGGACCAACAAGTGGTATCAGAGCTAACACATTTATAAAACCACTGTTTTTCAAGCTTATCAGCTTGTGTGCCGATTCGATATGGCAAACTCAAAGACAATGACAACTATTAACTAATCACACATTCCAATTTTGGACGAAGACCACTTCGACATCTGGAAGTGCCGAATGCTTATTCATTTGGAAACTATTGATGAGATGCTGGTGGAATGCGTGATAAATGGCCCGTTCGTTCTCATGAAGGCCAACACCGATGGAGCCATCAGTGCAGAAATTCCAGAAGTTAAAAAGCCAAAAAGCGAGTGGTCTGATGAAGAGAAAAGATTAGCTGCCTTGGACAGCAAGGCGAGGCACATCATTTCTGGAACCCTCCCCGTTTCAACCCTTCAAAAAGTGATGTATTTGAAAACCGCAAAGCAGATGTGGGATGCCATAGAGAGCTACCTCGAAGGTGATGACGAGTGCAAGGAGAACAAATTATATGTTGTTGAAAGATCCTACAACAACTTCAACAAAAAATCCAATGAAACCTTGCGTCAGACCTATGACCGTTATGTTGAGGTAGTTAATGCTTTTAGATCTCTTGGCAAAACTTTAACTGATAAGGAAATCAATATGAATTTTCTAGCTGCTTTAGGTTCTAGATGGGTAAATAAAGCAACCTCTCTAGAAGACTCCAAAGTTTTGAATACTTGGTCGTTAAGTAACTTGTATGCAAACCTTAGAGTCTATGAGCTTAAATTAAATCATATTGAAGAGATTGAAGGGAAAACCAAATCGCTTTCCATGTTCGTCGTGGAACATGAGAAGAAACCAACCACATCCAATCAAACCGCAGATCCTTCCATATCAACCTCATCACTCATCGAGATGGATGATGATGATTTTTCCATGTTTGTGAAAAAATTTCAAAAATTTAGAAAATCCTCAAAACCTTTCACTAAAACATTTTCTAAAGGCAAATCTCCAGCAACGTTTTCAAAGGCTACAGATACAAAGAAAAAGAGTGATCTAGTTTGCTACAACTGTAGAAAACCTGGTCACTTTGCATCTGAGTGTCCACATCCTAAATATGAACACATGAAAAAGAAAACCTCTCCTGCAAAATTTTCTCATCGCAAGGGAATGGTCGCTGAGGAGGAAGAGAATTCTAAGGAATTAGCAACTTGGATTGAAACAGATTCTGATGATGGAAGTGATGAAAAAACCGAAGAGGTTAATCTCTGCTTAGTTGCAGATGCTTCTGATGAGTCAGATACTAAGTCAATCGAGTCGCTAGATATGGAGGATGAAGAGGTTTCTACAAAAATTTCAAATTTTAAATTGGATGGTGATGTCAAACTTATTCCTAGCATTAAGATAGAAAATTGTTCGTATTCACGTCCTATTTTCTCTCCTAAAAATGCTCCACCTTCAAAAGTAATTCCAAAGAAGAAAATTTTGAAAAAGGTGGTGGAAGAGGTTTCTCCAATGGAACATGAAAGGATGTTCAATGAAGCAGAAATGATGATCCACAAATTCTCTAATGTTAAGAAAGCTTTAGGATTAGCTCATGATGAAATTTCTCAGTACAAGACGGAGAAAACTGTGACGAGGTCTGAAATTTCAAATCTTAAGGACCAAATCAAGAGTATGTCTCCTCTTGCTGATCAAAACCGCATCCTTGAAACTAAGGTTGCCACACTTCAACTTAGAAATGATGACCTGGTCACCCAAATCAACGATCTCCAAAAGATTATTGATGGGTGGCTCAAGTCAAAATCCACCTTGGATCAAATTAATGATACCCAGACAATAAGTGTCAAAGAAGGTCTGGGATTTGGATCAGGTGATGAGGAGATGTGTGCATCCTGTTGTGAAAAGGATGAGGAAATTTTAAAACTAACTAAAGAAATTCCTAAGGGGAAGCATGCTGATTCTAAGGGTAAAGGACAACTTAATTTCAATTATGTCTACTCAAAGAAACAGTATGGGAAAAAATCTCAGATGAAAGGAAAGGATTCTGAGAGTGAAGATGCCGAGGAAATGTCTTATGGAGTTGACCGCACCTCTACTCCAACCACTTCTGGTGGAATAGGTGGTGCTGCCAATTAACTGCAAGGCTGACCACCCTTCTTCTTTGACCGCTCCTCCTTCCTTCAAAAGCAAAAAGAGCGTTCCTAGAAAACCCGCGATCAAACCAAAGACAGTTACCTTTGTCAAGGCTGAAACCGTTGTTCCCAAACCGCATGCAGCTTCTAAGAAAAGTAAGGAGTTAGTAAGACCTCATGATGCTTGTAGCTTTCAAAAATGCTCTGTGTGTGATGATTTAGGTCACAAGGTTGCAGAATGCCTTTTGCGGTTCACACCCAATGCCAGGAAGAGTAAACCTCTTTCTGTCAAACAGGTGTGGGTCGTTAAAGGTTGCTAACCTCAGGACCCAAGGAATAAAGGGAGACCTCGTTCTTAATGTTTACATTTCAGGTCCTCTGCTTAATGGCTGGTCACTCCAAGAATAATGAATGGTATCTTGACAGTGGCTGCTCAAGACATATGACTGGAGTAGATCATTACTTGAAGATGTCATTGAAGCAAGTGGTCCGTCTGTAACCTTTGGTGACAACAACAAAGGCAAGACCATTGGATATTGTGTAATAAGGAGAGGAAACCTAACCATTGAGAAGGTTTCTCTTGTTGAAGGACTCAAGCACAACCTCCTTTCAATTTCTCAATTCTGCGATAAAGGAATGCTTTGCAACTTCACGTCATCAAATTGCTTTGTCAAAGATAGCATTTTTGGAGTCACCCTACTCACAGGGATTCGTAAGAGTAATATTTACATTATTGATCTTAATTCTGCATGTAGTATTACTAATCTCTGTTTTGTAGTTAAAAATGTGAGCGAAAATAGTTGGCTATGGCACAAGAGGTTAAGCCACTTGAACTTCAAGTATCTAGCAAAGATTGGAAGGGAAAACCTCGTTCGTGGTTTACCCAAAGTGGCTGACCACCATCCAGAGAAATGCAGTGCATGTCAACTTGGTAAGCAATCCGCGTCGTCTTTCACCAGCAAGACCACTCCATCAACTGCAAGATGCTTACAACTGCTTCACATAGATTTGTTTGGACCCGTTACCACTACCAGCATTGGAGAAAGTAGATATACTTTAGTGGTGGTGGATGATTATTCAAGATATACGTGTGTTGAGATGATGATCTCCAAGGATGATTGCTATGAGATTCTCACCGCACTCTTTAGACGGCTCCAAACTCAGAAAGAAGACGACATTGTTAGCGTTCGATCAGATAATGGAACAGAATTTAAGAACAATGGTGTTGCACAGTATTGTGATGACCATGGGATTGATCACAATTTTTCCACTGCTGGTGTTCCACAACAAAATGGGGTTGTGGAAAGGAAGAATTGGACGTTGATTGAGGCTAGAAAGACAATGATATCTGAAGCGAAGCTGCCTCAGTATTTCTGGGCTGAAGCAATCAACACAGCATGCTTCACTCAGAATCGCTCCCTCATCAACAAGACCTATAACAAGACTCCGTATGAGTTATGGAGAGGAAGAACCCCCAACATTGCATTCTTCAAGAACTTTGGCTGCAAATGCTTTATCCTCTACAAAGGAAGAGAAAATAGAGGTAAATTTGGAGCCAAGGCCGATGAAGGTATTTTTGTTGGGTATGCTAAACACTCAAAAGCTTTTCGTGTTTTCAATAAAACTAGTTTAAAGATAGTAGAGTCTGTCCATGTTACATTCAATGAGCATTCTCTCCTTGAGCCACATTTGGCTCCAAATGTTGCTGATGATTTTGCTGAGCATAATGAAACAGGTGAACCCTCTAGAACCGCACCTGATCCTCAACCGCAAAATCCAGCACCCTCAACTGAAATTCTCTCAAACCGCACATTTGAAACTGCACCTGAAGTTTCCACTCCAGATGCAACTCCAAGGGAAGAAGATGTTGAAAATTCTCCTATCCAGCTTATTGAACCTCTTTGTCAACTTACCTTCCATAACTTCGCTGAAGGATCTAACGATGTTCCAATTGAAGATCTTCAGCAAACCTCAGTCCAACCAGACTTACCCCCGGAGGTTCGTGAAGTCAGTAGTCACCCTCTCTCTAATGTTATTGGTGATCTGTTTTCCAGTGTTCAAACAAGGAGATCGAACTATGATGAGCATACCTCCTTGTTATCTCAAGTTGAACCCAAGAAGATTGATGAAGCACTCCAAGATTCCAGTTGGATCGTTGCTATGCAAGAAGAACTCAACCAGTTTGAAAGATGCAAGGTCTGGACTTTGGTGCCTAGACTTCAGGATCAAGGAGTGATAGGAACTAAGTGGGTGTTTAGGAATAAGATGGACGAGAATGGAAGCATCACAAGGAATAAAGCAAGGTTGGTTGCACAAGGATATAGGCAAGAAGAAGAAATTGATTACGATGAAACCTTTGCTCCAGTTGCAAGATTGGAAGCTATCATAATCTTCTTAGCCTACGCCTCTTTCAAGCGTTTCAAGTTATATCAAATGGACGTAAAGAATGCGTTCCTCAACGGTGAACTGCAAGAGACCGTGTATGTTACCCAATCGCCTGGATTTGAAGACTCCAAATTTCCCAATCATGTCTACAAACTCCAGAAGGCTTTTTATGGACTTAAGCAAGCTCCAAGGGCATGGTATGAGACTCTTTCTAAATTTTTTCTAGAAAAAGGATTTAAACGCGATAAAATTGATACAACTCTTTTATTGTCAAATATAATGAACATACTTTACTTGTTCAAATATATGTCGATGATATTATTTTTGGTTCTACTAATGAGTTACTTTGTAAGCATTTCGAAAAGCTAATGAAAAGCAAGTTAGAGATGAGCATGATGGGAGAGTTAACATTCTTCCTCGGGCTTCAAATCAAGCAATGCGAAGAAGGTATTTTCCTCAGCTAAGCCAAATACACCAAGGAGTTGATAAAGAAGTTTGGATTAGAAAATGCTAAAGCATATGATACTCCGATGGCCACCGACAATAAGCTAGATAAATATCTAAAAGGTAGGAAGGTTGATCAAACCTTATATCGAGGTATGATTGGCTCATTACTTTATTGACTGCTAGTAGGCCCGATATCATATTTAGTGTCTGTGTATGTGCACGCTATCAAGCAGATCCTAGAGAAGCACATTTAATTGTTGTCAAGCGTATAATCCGCTATTTATCTAGAACCACTAACCTTGGACTTTGATATTCCAAAGATTCAAACTTCGATCTCGTAGGTTATTCAGATGCAGATTATGTAGCTTGTACAATTAACAGGAAAAGCACTAGTGGTACTTGTCATTTCCTCGGGAATAGACTAGTTGCTTGGGCCAGCAAGAAGCAAGCTTCAGTTTCAGTGTCAACCACAGAGACTGAGTATATTGCTATTGGAAGTTGTTGTTGTCAAATCCTTTGGATGAAGTAGCAGTTGGTGGACTATGGAATTGAAGAAGGAAATTGCCCTATCATGTGTGACAACACTTCAACAATTTCAGTCTCCAACAACACTGTCATGCATTCCAAGACCAATCATATAGATATCAAGTATCATTTCCTCAAAGATCATGTGGAGAAGAGGAATATCCATTTAGAGTATGTGGGGACAGACAACCAGATTGCTGATATCCTCACCAAAGCTCTGGACTCCAAGAGGTTTTCTTTCCTCAGAGGAGAAATGGGTATGCTTGAACTTAAATGATTCCATACTTTATATTTAATAACTTGTGTGTTGAGTATAGGTTGATATTCCTGTTGAGGATTCAAACCTCCTCTATTGAAACCGCGTGTACCAAAACTGTTTGCTGTCAAACCGCCTGCAGCCAACCGCCAATGCCAAACCGCTTGCTGCAGCTTGACCGCTTGAATCCAAACCGCGTTTCAAGTTAGAGTAATTTCTGTCTATTTTATCTTTATTTAAAAAAAACTGTTCAAATTCCTTTCATTTATTTTTTAGTTCTTATTTTGACATAATTGCAAATGTTTTCCCACGTTATTTCAAAATTTAAATGCATTTAATGCAAAGGGGACATGAGCATTAAAAACCTTCATGTCAGCCGTCACAGAGTGAAGTGCAGAAGATGAAAGGGTGTAACAGTTAGTAAATTCAATCATTTCTTTCTCTGAACTGTTGCCTACCCCTTCACCTATATATACCTTGTTTGGTGAAATTCTAAACCTTTTACCTGTCATTTCTCTGCACTTGTACTCTCTCTTCTACCAACTTCACTTTCTCTCTCTAAAAACCCTCTAAAACCTCCATTTTTCAAAACCTTAAACTGAAAATGACTTCAACTTCAAAAAGGCAAAGAGCCTCTGCAGTTTCTAGGGCCCCTAAGAAACCTATCTTAGACATGGTAACAATTTCTAACCCTAACTCTTTCAATTTCTTCAAAATCTGCCATGAATAACTTAGGAAAAACTGTTTGTATGCCCTGTTTATGATCTTTTCTGATTCTGCTCTTGTTTCTTGACCATTTCTGTTGAAATTTGTTAGGTTTTACTCAGAATCTTGTTTAGATTCAGTTTCTGTAACTTATTTCATGATCAATGGTCATTTTGAACACTGATTTTGAAATTTTTAGTTTTCATACTTTGAAAACCCATTTCGTGTTCATATGATTTCTTGATGATTCTGTACACAAGTTGTTATTTTGATGATATATTATTAGTATACAACTTGTTAGGATCATTTTGATATGTTTTTTGTTGATTTTGGTTAAGTTTTTAATTCTCTCTGTTTTTGATGTTCATGAACTGTTCTTCGTGTTCTTCATGAAACCCATACGTTTTTCTTGAAATTTCTTATGTTTTGGATACCTTGATTCATGAATAGTGTTTTCCATACTTAGAAAATTTTTGAAAATTTTCATGAATTTTGGATTTCACTTATGTTTTGAAACCGCTTGGACTAAGCCGCTTCAGTTTTTCAATTTCAAAATCGCATGCTTAGTTGTTTGAAATCGCCTGCATTAAAACCGCTTGTATGTTTTCAAACCGCATGCTCCCTTCTAAGGCTAAACCGCATGTTGGAACCGCTTTTTCAAACTCTTTGAAACCACATGCTGTTTGATTCCTTTCTTAGCTTTTTGAGATTTTACTAAGTATATAGGCTGGACACCATAACCTTCCCCTACAAAACACTGCTTGCATGTGTGGGATGAATTTGGATTACAATGCCACGTACTAAGTAACTTTGTTCTCAAAACCTCATTCTTTTCAGTATTCATAAGTTCACTTGGGGTTTGAAATGCTTCATTTAAAACCGCACCATTGCTAAACCGCTTGGGTGCTCAAACCGCTTGTGAACTGTGAATACAAAAATGGATCTAACACTTAATGTTTTCCTTTGTAGGATCCAAATACCTTCCTGCTTGGCTGGGAAGTAAATGAGGCTGAGCTAAAGACTAATGCCTTGGGAAGGGAATTGCTGAGGAAGCTGAGAGTTTCTGGGATTCTGCCTCTCTTCACCAAGAAGCAGAATTTCATCATCCCTTCTTTTGAGGACCAGTTTTATTCAACTGCAAAGAAGGAAGTGAGACAACTTGAAGATGGTCCTAAAGTGTCATGCCTAACCGCTGTTATTGAAGGCCTAAAGCTCTCCATTGACTACATTGACATCAGGAGACTCTTCAATTTCAGATTTCATGGAGCTCCTGAAGATGTGGATCAAGTGATCCAAGATGCTGCTGCTATGAAAACTGCCAAGGTCAGATCCATGATTGGTCAATTCAAGAAGATCCCAAGGAAAGAATTTGGTGAGCTGATGAGCCACCTGGGACACCTAGTTGGTAAATCAGTCTGTGGCAAGACTGGAAATCATAACAACTTTACATCCTAACAATGGATGTATTGTTCAGCAATTTTTATGGAAATCAAGCTGCATTGGCCAAGGATTCTCTTCAGAGAAATATGTGACAGTGTGGAGACCTACCAGTCCAAGAGAAAGGGAGAAGAACATAGATGGAGACCCTTTTGCAGAATTCTAACTGCCATCCTGCTGGATTTTGACCACTTTGAAGAGATCAGGTCAAAGAATACATAATTAATGATTGACTTTGGCACTGAAGAATCCCTTGGGTTGCTCACCTGCCACACCTTCAGATATGCAAATGGTGATGCTCTCTACAAATCCTTGTATGATGCTGACTCCTATCCCAAGAAGGAAGTGCATGAGTTAAGGGACCCTGCAACCGCTCCTCAAGCGGTCAAGAAAGGTGCAAAGCGGTCAAGGAAGCCACCAGCCAGAGCTGAACCGCTTGCTAAAAAGTCCAAGACCGCTCCAGCCTCAAAACCGCCTGTAACTGATGGAGCTGGTCCCAGCAAGTCCAAGAAGCAAGGGAAACCAATGAATTTGGTTGATGAAGAAGACGATGAAGAAGAAGAAGAAGACCCAAGTATTTCTAACTTGGTTGCTAGAGCCAAGAAGGCTAGGGATGATATTGCTGGAATGACTGTGGAAGAGCAGATGAAATTTTTCCAAGAGAAAATTGACAGACTGACCAAGGAACAGGAAGAGAAGAGGAATGCCAAGGGAAAATCAAATGCTGATGAGACCGCCTCCCAACCTCAACCGCAACCTGAAACCCAACCGCCTCCATCCTCAAATACTACTCCTATCCAATCACCAATCCAATCCCCAATCCAATCCTGTAAGTACCCCAATCTGGATCACTCCCTTTCAAACACACGGGAAACACCGCAGACTCATCCACGCAGTCTCGGAGACCTCTCTCACTCAAAACCCTCTCAAAACCCTCTCAAACCCCCAACCAAACCAAGGGAGGAGCCTTTCTGGGATAAAAAGGGACAAAAGGACCTTTTGGGAATTTTCGTGAAATCGAAAAGCAATTAAGGTCCGTACGGCCCTCTTTGTTTCAATGATTACTAAATCCCCTTAAAGTCCACAATATTCCCTCAAATCCCGGGGAAAATGATTACTTCCATGCAGAGTTGGTCCGTACGGACCTCTTTGCATGCAAGATGGTCCGTACGGACCTTATTGCTCAGGGAACATCATCATTCCCAAATATTCTCCATCATTGCGAGATTCCCTCAAATCGAGGAAATCCAAAATTCTGGATAACCAAGAAGGTCCGTACGGACCTCTTTGCTCCGAAATTTTTACTATAAATAGAGGGCTCCCTCCTCATTTTTCACACCTCCCACTTCTCTCTTCCTCCCTAAGCCTTCGGCTCCCCTTCTAAGACCTTTCGAGGCATTCCCGCCCTTCGGATCCTTCCGAGGCCTTCCGAGCACCCTCGAGGTGCTCCGAAGCCTCGCCGAGCGCTCCCGAGACGCTCCCGCGCTGCCAGAGGCACTCTCGAGGTACTGCGAGGCCCCTCGTGGTACTCCGAGGCCTTGCTCGGTCTTTCCCACGGTGTCCCGCTCTTTCCGAGTCAAACCGGCGATCCCAAACCTTGCCGAAATCCTCTCGCCCGAATCCATCCAGCCACGATTCCAACGCACGCCGAACCTTCGCCCAACTGATCCCGACGATCCCCACGCACGCCGAACCTGCGCCCGAACGCAGCCTACAACCTCAACTCACGCCGAAACTCGTCCGCGTACAACCGGCATCTCCCGAGGCATCCCCGAAGCAATCCGAACGCTACTCCGACCTCAAACACTATTCCCACTGCGGGAAGGCAGGACACGAACCAACATTGGTAAGGCTTCCTTCCTATTCTATTTCAATACATTTCAATACAATGTAGACATCCGATACGGCATGCATTTTTAAAAGCACACACACACACACACTGACATTTAAAGGATATTAGGGGTATCAGAAAGACTCGTTTACGAGGCTACTCGGGTGAGCTCTAATATTCTAATATTCTCTTCCCGGGAGTCATCGACCTCCGAACTCAAAATCTCATCACACAAAAACAGCTTTAAAATTTATCTTTAAACCGATGCCCTTTTTCAATGTTTTGGGCTTAATAAAACGGCGTGGCGACTCTACAATGCGAAAGCAAAACGGCGAGACACCTCCAACACGCAAACGCTAAAACGGAATAAGCCGGATGCGGGCGCGATTGTGCTTGCCTCTCGGATCCGGGCGACCTCCCGAACGGCGACGAATTGCGAGATGCACGGGGCCCTCCGCGCGCGAGCCGGATCCGGGTAATTTCGGTTGGCGACTCTGCTTTGGGGAATTTTGTTTTAAAAACTTTTAAACAAAACAAAAGATTTTTAAAACGATGATGAGGGTCAAACTTTCATTTTACCCCTTCCTTTAAGCATTGTGTGTGTATGCACGTGCTTCGTTTTTATTTTACGAAAAAAAAAATAAAAATACAAAAAAAAATGCATCAATATACATACATTGCATACATTTAAAATTCTTCAAAAATTTCTATTTTACTCGGAAAAAGAATTTTAGAGACCGCACACTACGCGCCTTCTTTGCCTCGGTTACACCGCACTCTACTCCTTCTTTGCCTCGGTTACACCGCACGCCTTATCTTGCCTTCTTTGCCTCGGATACACTGCACACTACAACCCTTAACCCGGAGTGGTCTCGGTTGCGATCCGTTTGGTCTTCCTAGGCCTCTTGGGCGCGCACGGGATCATTCCAAACATCCCATCCTAGCCAGCGTCAACCACGCACGTTTGAGTCTTGAGTCACACTCTGTCCGGACTCGGTTGGTTTTACCCGGTCAGGTGTCGTACGGCTGGATACATATACCATGCCGGCCATTTTCGAGTCAAGGCTCGGAACTCAAGATCCCTTGCGCAAGCAAAGCGATGAAAGGTCATGCTAAAATCTTGACTGATCTTGATTTCCGAAGCTACACCTGCACGATGTTCCGTCCGGATATACATCCATGCTCGCGTGACACCATGTCATCACGCCTTTGATACGTCGGCCATGACGATATGACCCGACCAACGCCTAACGTCACGAGATCCCTTGCGCAAGCAAGGCAAGAGAAGGTCATGCCGAACTCTTGACTGATCTTGACTCGGTGGCCGGCTCGGTTCACTATTCACATGGCTAACGCATCAAAACGAACATGACAAAGCTCGGTCCTTAGGTTCGATTTTCTTTTAGGCGGTGGAAACCGCTTGCACTATAGGACCCTCGCACAGTGTCCACCGCTGGGATGTCGAAATACGGGTGCAAAACGAGGGGCTTATAGCCGCACGAGATGGTCTCCACTGATCCAGGATCTAGCATAGTTGCGAAAAAGAAGAGCAATCTTTTCCAACCTACCTAGGACTCCGAGAAAACATGTTTTAAGTAAATTAAAACAACAAAAAAAAATCAGAAAATAAAAGAAACGGAAACCGCATGCCACGTGAGCTTTCCCCTTTTATCCCGTAAGGCCATTCCCGTGTCTAAACCTTGCCCGTCACCCCCTCCAGCGAACCGAGAGTGGTTGAGAATACCTGGAAGCCGCCTTTTCAGTATTGAGGTCACAAGGTCCGATAGCCCTTCCGGTTCAACGGTCCGCACCGTCCAATACTCCCCATGACGGGATCAACGGATAACGGTGAGGGAAACGGAACCCCGCCACTAAGGAATCTCCAGGACAATGGAGGAGGTGCTGCGAGCCTTGAAGCCATCAAGAAGCGCCAAGAAGAACGGCAAGCTGGATCGTCGACACCTTGCGTCTTCGAGCAATGGTTGCGGTTCCCAACTGATGGAACCTTTGTTCTCATAGAAGACGAAGAAATACCGGCTCCCAGGTTTCTCAAAGCTATCGGCGGAGTCCCGCCTCCGCCAAGCTACGAGATCCCGGCAACGCAAGCGGCTCTCGCTCAGCTCCCCTCGGGCGTCGGTCAAGCGGCTCAGAGCATGCCCGCCTCGGATCGGTCGGTTTCCGGCTCTGCACATCAAGCTCGGTACCAACGGCACACATACGTGCACGCTCCGCGAGATCCCAATGCATCTCGGTATCCCCCGGGATTCAATCCTTTGCCTCTATACGAGCCTCGCAACCACAATCAAAGTCCCCATTCTTACCGGGGACGGGCATCCGGCGGATATCCAGAGCATCTCAAGTTTGCCACTGCAAGCACGCAGTGGGGCTAACGAATCGTTTCCCAGGTTCCCAAACCACGACCCTTAGCGGACCTGGCAATCACGCCCTCAACTTGAACACCCGGGGTATGGGTTGGTATACACTCAACTACCTCCCAAGACTCCCGAATGGCGATCCCATCGGCCCGATCCACCTCCATCTTCGGTTTCCGTCCACAAAACGGTAACCCACCTCGAGACAGTGACCCTCACATGGCTTGGTTGATCGAACAAATGAAAGACATGCAAGGCAAGCTAGCTAGTTCTCGGAAGGACTCCCTCCTGCCTACCGATCCGAACAAAGTGGTCCCTCTCCCTCCAAAGTTCGGGATGCGGGAAATGGAAAAGTTTGACGGAGCAGAATGTCCAAAAACCCACATCGACACCTACGTCACGGGTATGAGAGCGAAAGGGGCAACCCCTCAACGGATGGCGAGATCATTTTCGGCATTCCCTCAAATCCACGGCACTAAGGTGGTTCCTCAATGTGAAGCGCGAAAACCGCTCCACGTGGGATCGGATTAGTGAAATCTTCTGGAGAAGTACCGCGCCAATCTTGAATGGGAAACAAACCGCCATGACACGCAAGCCACCGAACAAAAGGATGACGAACCGGTGGGCGAATTCTACAAAAGATGGAGCTGGAAGCTAAGCGAGATAATGGATCCACTTTCCAAAGAAGAGCGAGATGGACATCTTCCATTCTGCCTCAAACCATCTTTGAGGACTTTGATCGGCCACCATTTCTATCCGGATCTCCGTGCCATGGTCAACGCCGGGACAAAGTTTGAAAAGACTCACGAGTCTTCAAAAGGCAACGGCAACCCCGCCTCGTCTTACCGCTATCGAACAAACCTGGCAACTTCAACTCCTGCCCCAACCAAAGGAAAGGAAGCGGCGGAACAGTGCACTACATTCGAACGGGCTCAAGTAAACCGCGATCGGGCGGCCCCAAAGAATAGCAACCCCCTCGCTTCCCACGGTTCCGACATTTTGATAACTTTGGAAATGCCCTTGGGTCAAGTATTTGAAGCTTTGGTGAAGCGAAATCTTCTCAAACCACTCGAGAATTTCCAACCGAAGACCCTCAGGCCAACATGGATATGAGCAAGCCTTGCGCCTTCCATAACTACCCGGCCACACCACCGACAATTGCCGTACTCAAGCGAGGTGATTCGGGGGCTCATTGAGGAGGGAAAATTGGAACGCCCCGTGGTCCCGATACCATTGGAAATCCATTCCCGAACGACGGGGGTAAACTCAGTAGCCATTGACGAAACCCCAAGCGAGAGCGAGACTCCTGCAATTTCCGAGACCGTCGGCATCTTTGTCTCGCTATGGCCGGGAGCGTGAAACAAGAGTCAAAAGGTCTCGTGGCCAGGGAATTCCGACAAGAACGCCCAGGGCCACTTTGTCTCCCTACGATCTTTGCCCGGCCAAGGCATACAAATGGTTGGATCGAACGTTCCCAGGACGAGGCGAGTCAGACGGTAGCACGGGAAGCGGTTTAGCCTTGCGACGATGACTTGCCAATATGTGAGAATCGGCACAACGAAGCTCTCCTCATTCTCATAAAGATAGAGAGGTTCTTCCTCCCGAACGTCTTGATTGATAACGGCTCCGCGATCAACATCATCGCTTTAAGCACACCGAAACGGCTCCACATCGACCGTTCTCGATAAGGCCTTCACCTCGGGTAATCCGGAGCCTACGACTCCTTTGCACGACCAATCGTAGGAATCATCAATTTGAGGATCAATTCGACGTACAACTAGAGTCGGTAGAGTTCCAAGTCGTGGAAATCAAACCAACCTTCTACGCTTTGTTGGGACGGCCTTGGATACATCGGATGAAAGCGGTATCATCTACTCTTCACCAATGCGTGAAATTCATCAATGCCAACGGAGCGATCGAAGTGATCCGCGGAAGCGGTGCAATGGCAAGTGCTTGGCCAGCAAGCTATGACCCGGAAGAAGGTCCCGACATGACCGAATACTCTTCTCCGAGATGATTCTCCTACCTTTGTCCCGCTACGAAGTAGATCCTTACATCCACGCTCTAAGCGCGACGAGTGGAAATTGAAGAACTCATGGGTCGGGATGACAACTCGACATATGCGGCGTGAAGAATGCTTGAGAGAGGATCAAGAGATGGATGCCCTAATGGAGATTGATCGAGGAGTAGACCCTTACTTCGCCGAAAACCCTCTTGCAAAGCGGCTCATCACCGATCCCCGGTACAAGACAACCCTCTGGCCGACACTCTCGGATCTTACGGGGACAGCCATCACGGCTTAGTTCAATTCAACATTCCGGTGTCCAGGCGACGGACGAACAGTGGCGCAACCTCCTCCAAGGCTTAATCGGGGAAGGTGATATAGCATGTCCGCTCGAATCGAGACATTGTAAACGTCGTCCAAGCAAAGATCCCGGATAAAGAGCAGATTCTATGAAAGTGATCAACATCGGCAAGAATCCACTCCGAATCGGCGAATGCTTCGCCCTCCTAGAAGTAGCCCTCGGCGACTTCTATCATCAAAAACCCCCAGGGTGGTGGCAACACTAATGGAGGAACATCATCGGGGAGCGGCCAAAAACCTCCGCGATACGGTTTGAAATCGAACCGCATGCAAGCTACTTTCAGGGACTCATGCCAAGGGAAGATTGGCCACCTAAACCGGCACCACTCCCTCTAGAGCTACGGCCGTCAGGGAGTAATGAAGCTTTGGTCCAATCCTCGTCGCCTATAGTCTAGCTTCGAGTCTTGTTGTACGTGTATTCACATCTTTTTGTGTCTTTTGACGGCTTTACGCCCGACGATTGTGAATCTTTGATCAACAATGTACAGCCTTCACGCTTTCAATAAAAGGTCCGACCTTCCTAAAAAACCATTTCATTGCATCTTTAACAAATGATGATATTAACTAATCAAAACAGTTAAATTCATCTATACAAAAGGCAAACACATTAATTAAATAAATGCATCAAGCAAACATTTAAGCATGTTGTCAAACGAGAGAAAAACCGGGCCCAATTTGAGAAGGTTTTAATCACAACGATTTGCAAGATTCTTGAAGAGCGAAAGAGACGCAAGTCAGACGCCATTTCAGCCAAGCGGATCTTCCAATACCTCGAGAACGGAAACTACCTTCATAAACAAGGAAGGACAACACACAGAAGGGGTCAAAACCAAGAGCATCATGGCCCTAAAACGCCTTGCCTCTCACTTCGTCATCCTCGGGGATATGTTATACAAGAAACGCTACCATGGGCCACTCCTACGCTGCATCAGTCAAGAAGAAGCGAACAAGTTCATGAACGAAGTCCACAATGGGGCTTGCGGTCCCCACATGAACGCCGAGCCACGATGCAAATCATTCTCGGGATGGGCTACTCTTGGATCTCCATGGAGCGGATTGCATCCACTTTGTCCGAAGAGCTGCGACAAGTGCCAGCGGTTCTCCAACCTCAATCATCTGCCGCCCCACGATCTCTCTTGCATGACTACACCTTGGCCCTTTGCCACTTGGGAATTGACGTCATCGGGAAAATCGCTCCGCCGAGCGACAACGGTCACGAGGTCATCTTAGTAGCCATCGACTACTTCACCAAATGGGTCGAAGCCAAGTCCTACAAGGTACTCACCTCCAAGAAGGTCGCACATTTCCTCAAAGAAAACATCATATGCCGATACGGCATCCCAAATGAGGTCATATCAGACAACGGCTCACACTTCGAAGGAGAATTCGACGAGGCTGGCTGAATTCAAGATCACACGCCACAAATCTTCTCCCTACCGGCCACAAACAAACGGCGCCGTGGAAGCGGCAAACAAAACCCTCGAACGGATCATCAGAAAAATGACCACCCGAGGACGAGATTGGCAGAAGCTGCACCTTGCACTTTGGGGCTACCGCACATCGGTCGGAAACGGCCACGGGAGAAACCCCATTTGCCACGACGTACGGGATGGAAGCGAGTCCTTCCCATCGAGCTAGAAATTCCCTCACTCCAGAGTCTTTGTGGAAAATGACATCAACGAAGTCGAATGGCTCGGCCAGACATGACGAATTGGCTCACGCTAGACGAGCGACGACTAAAGGCCATGGAACACGTCCGAGCCTATCAAAGCGGGATGGCTAGAGCTTTCGACAAGAAAGTCAAATCCCGAGACATCGGGGAAGGTGACCTTGTACTCGAAAGAAAAGCCTCCCACTCGAACCAACCCAGCTGGGAAAATGGGAACCCACATGGATCGGCCCTTTCGTGGTTGAAAAGATCTTCTCACGGAGGCGCCATGAAGCTAACGAGACCTAGACGGCAATCCCTTCATGAATCCGGTCAACGGAAGCAAACTTCGCGAGATACTTCGCACGAAGAAGAACAAGCTGTGCATCTCTTGGCACTCCATGTAGTGTCGAACTACGCGGACTGAGCCCTCTAGTCAGGGGAACGTAGGCAACCTTAATTGGTCCGGTCTAAAAATACACAAAAAAAGTCAAAAGTTTGAATGTCAACCAAGACCTCCATCAAGCTCCGCACTTTTCAAGAACACGCCCGGCGGTCACCTTGACCAAGTCAAACGACGGCGGCAACATCAAAGGACATCCAAGGGTCGCTCGGCATCAAACGGCCGACTCATGTCTACTTCCAAGCCGGGGGCTTGTCTTCGCCCTCACGCGCTTCAAAAAAAAAAAAAAAAAAAAAAGAGCTCGAGCAAGGGCTCACAAAAAAAAAAAAAAAAAAAAGAAGCTCAAGCGAAGGCTGCGAAATTGAGGTCAAGAGCCCGACGCCAACAAGAGGCAAGGAAGCTACGAAAAAGACCGTCAGAACGACTTGTCAAGGGAGCATTCAACCGCTCAGCCAAATACTGAAAGCCTCGGCAAAGGGGATTGCCGTCGGGGCCCAGGCTGCTTCGGTCCGCGGATGCAACGTAGAAAAGTCAAAGATGGACGCCGACAAAGTGCACAACGAAGCAAAGGCAAACAAGAGATCTTGCGTCTCGACAAAGCTTTAAAGTAAATCACAAATCACTAACGGTTTACAACATTTCTTGATGAGTTCAAGCACGGTCTACTCTCAAGTTCACAACATGCTAAAAGACGGCTTAATACATTTAACTAATAATGTGTTTGCAATGCAATGAATGGATACCTAGGAGGTCATTCCGCGCCATCTGCGCTTGTCCCCTCGCCATTCTTTCCTTTCTTCCCTCGTCCCCGGCGAGTCTTCTTTCGCTCCACGTGAACCAACTCTGCGTCTCTCGGTCAGAGATGCGGGGTCCTCCCAGTAGAGTCAAATAATCCGGTAGCTCTCGGGGCTTCATTCGCCCGTGCTTCGGCTCGGATCTCCTCCCTGCGAGTGCAGCAAAGAGGACCTCTCCCTGTCGGTCGGTCAACTCTAGTCTCGTAGTCAAACAAAGTGTCTCCCGTCACATCGAAAGGGTCGAGACCGGGCTTCGGCACTCCTAAGGCAATAGCTACTACGGCAACGGGTCCCAGAATCGCTACACGCACGCTCTCCAAGACCACTTGGGGCGCGACACTTGCTCATACCGGGCCGGATGCGAGTCGTCAATACAACGCTCCCCAGACGTCTAAGGAGTACCACGGGAGGGAAAGCGGAATACTTCCATACCCTCGGACAATACAAGAAGGCACTGGAGCTGCCATACAAAGAGGAACTACCTCCGCGGTAGCAAGGTCATCGGCCAAACAAAGGCTCTGCTTCATCCCACTGCCGGGAAACAAGCGACGGAATATAGAAGGAGGACCAAGACAAACTGGAACTCTACGACAACGTAGGACCCTTCTGCAAGATCCTCTGGTCTCAATCCTCCCGGTGCGGAACCCACCGGCGGATCGATGCGTACCAAGGCATTGCCATCCATCTCTCCCGGGCGGAGTGATCCATATCCAACACAAGAGGTCGGCGAGCAAATGACCACGGGCTAAACGACGTCGGAGCCTCGGGCATGGCACAAGGTCTCTCTCGCAGCCACAAGGTGAGCAAGCGGGGCTTCCCCCTCTCATAAAACGATCCCCGGTCGCGGACGGTCGATACCATGAAGAGTCTCCCCCGGCACCAACGGGACAATATCCTCTCCCGGCTCTGCGGTGCCCTACCACATCTAGCAAAGCGCCATCACAAATGCCAAGGAGGCGACCGGAAAAGCGTCGCCATCACGCACAAGGCAAATACATCCCAAGAGACGTCACTCTCATCATCAACCATGAACCGCTCGGCGGCGCAGAAATGTCGATATGACCCGAATCAAGGATCATGCCACTGCACTTCTTCCAACGAAGTACGAAGAAAGTCTGCAAGCTTCACGCTCGCAGCGGCACCACCAACGAAAGGAAGCGAGATGGCCTCCACCTCCGGTCCTCCAATCAAAGCCCGAAAATCTTCAAAAGTGGGCACCATTTCATTATAGGAGAAACGGTACACGTGCCTCCTAACATCCCAGAACTTCGCGGCGGCCCGCAACAAATCCCAATCGGGAACCCGACTCCTTAAAAGACCAAGCCGAGCAAAGACGAAACCTTACCTCGAAAGCCCGTCTACGATGCCTCATACGGCGCCGCATCCACGTTTTCAGCTGCTCAAGGAAGTGTGCTTGCCTCTCTGCGAAAGCCTCGGCAAAATTCTAGGGACATACGAAGAATCCATGGCAAAAATGGAGGTTCCTAGAGAAAATGGGGAAGAAAGCTCGAAAATGGTGCAAATGGGGAAATGAGGAAGAACCCGAGCCTTTGGAAAGCATTTATGTCCTTCCCAAAAGCAAGGTTGGTCCGTACGGACCTCTTTGCATGCTAAGTATGTCCGTACGGACCTCCTTGCAAAGCAGAACCCATTTCCCCGAAAAACGGTACAAAAACCCTTTGTCCTCGGCAAAACCTTGCTCCAAACAGGTCAAACAACTGGCCAAAGCCATTTCCGGCAAACCAACACTACCCACAAACGCACTCTCGGCTCACGTGGCATGTACAAAAATAAAAATAATAATAGCAACAATTTCTAGGACAATTCCGGGAATCACAAAAATAAATGACATTACATCTTAAAATAAAATACTTTTGTTTGCCATGCAAATACATGTGTTTTATTACGGGTACCAAAAATGTCTGTTGCTAAACAAAAAAAAAAAAGAGGGATATGAAAAGAGGGAAAGCAAATGAATACTACTCGGAATCCTCATCATCATCCTCCTCGCCAAGATCCTCCAAAGAAAAGTCGGGCATCGGCGAACTCGCCGTCACATCCTCCTCGTCGGAATACCGAGCACACTTTGAGGCTCCCACGAGAAGTACTCGGAAGGATCAAATCCGGCGAAAGGATCAAAGAAAGAAGGCTCGAGGAACCCTCACCACGTGCGCCGTGCGGAGGCATGAGCCGATAAAGGGCTGCTCCCTCGAAGGCCTGCGGCTCCGAAGACGTCCGGCATCCATGCTTTATGCCGCCCCCTCAAGGCCCCTCTGCTGCTGCGGCTCAGGCTCGGCTCTAGGCGGAGGAACGTCCACGGAATGCCTCGAAGGCATAGGCTCGTACGCCGGCACACGACGCGAAGACCGACGGGACACCTTCGACGCCATCTTCTTAGCGAAGGAGCGCATCGCCACGTAACGGCGAGTCGGCATATCGTAGGCTCTCCCGGGACTGCACCAACAAGAAGCCAAGGAAACGCTCATCAAATACGGTTATACTCAACAACAAAAAGAGAAAAACGCGAAAAGATGCCAAGATGGAAAAGAGTCGGCACACTCACCGATCTGTCGGGGTCCACTCTGTGGCGGCGGGAGCTGCTCCGGAACGGGTCTGAGACACCCTCCTCCTCGATCCGTCCCCGCGGACGTACGTGAAATCCGGTCCCGGCATCGGAACCTGCAGGGGAGCTGCGGGCCGGCCTCTCTCTCCGCGCCGATGCACAGGGCGTCCTCGGCTTCCTCCTCACGAAGGCCCCGTACTCCTCTCCGTACAAGATGAACTCCTCGGCACCAACACCGTCAAGGTACCTCTCGAAGTCCAGCACATCCATGTCCGGGAATCAAGCATCCCAAAGGGAGGGTCCTCGGAGCCACGGGAAGCACACCGGGGCCATCTTTGCCGGAAGACTCGCTCCCAGGGTACATGGCGTCACAAGTCGAGCCTCGCGGCATCTTCGCCGCGGCTGTCACCTCGGGAGCCCCCTCGAACTCATCTCCCTCATACCGAACCCACGGGAGCAGACGAACCCCTCACGGCTATCCCGCTCCAAACGCTCCTGCACATCCCCGTAGGCGATGGTGAGCTTCCCAGTGGTCCTCCTCTTCCTCGCCGTACGAGCCCCGTCCCAGCATAGCGGGTGCGCAGCAACGGCCCGGGATCCCTATCCCACGGGAAGCACTTTGGAAAACCTCATAAAACCACACCTGTGACAAAAACGAGAGAAAGCTCGGTGCAAAAGACAACGGAGAAAAGACAAGTTGCTAAATCAAAAACGGCAATAAACTCATACCTCCAAAGCAAAGTCAAAGCAGCCAACGCGGCCACCCCAGGCTAAACCGGTCCAAGGAGAAGTAGAGCTCGGCCAAGCACGCCTCGCCCCAAGCAATGTCGCGAGACCCTATCCAGATCAGTCGAAGCTCTCCAACAGAGCAAAGGGAGGCTGCGGTCGCGTGGTTCGAGAACAAAGTCTCGGACGGTGCATACCACAAGAAGGAGCGCGCCAAGCTGCTCATTGTCACTGGCCGGTACCCGGATGTAGGCCCCAATGCGGCCGTGATCCTCATCTCTACGTCGCTTGTACGGCATCCCGGAGCCCCTGCGAGGACGAGGCTCAAAGCCCGGCGGCTCGGTCGGCACATCATCGGAGATCATGTCTCTCCACCTCACAGGCCCCCTTTGAAGGAGAGCCGTGTAATAGCAAAATCGGTGGGCGTCACCGTCACCTCGCCCGGCTCGGGTGGAAGGTGTGGGTGGTATCCCACCAATACTCGGATAAACCCGGGAAGACACTCTTGTTCTTCCTCGTGTCGACACTCCGGCCCGGGTTCTCAACGAACACACCTAGGCCGAAGCATAAACCAACCTCAGGGGACTCGGCCTACCGCCCACGGAAATATCGGGCATCCGATGCCATAGCTCCACAACTTGACCTCGAGCGATCCCCGAGTCTTCATCCTCTTGGCCTTCCCGGCCGTAAGCCCCGCATCCTGCAGGTAAACACAGCAAAGGTACGTCAATCACAGTACTTAATATAAAGGCACATATAACCCGTCACAAAACACGGCACATATTGCACATAATTTTCACATATATCATGCATATAATTTTTCCCATGCAGTCCGTCACAAAACACGGCACACACTGTACACATTTTCTCAAAAGAAAAAAAAGGGGGGGATTAAACCCTACACGACACATTTTCAAAAGAAAATCCGTCCCAACACGGCACATATCGCACATATTTTCCCCACAAAGTCCGTCACCCAAAAACACGGCACACACTATATAGCACATTCTCAAAAGAAAATCCGTCCCAACACGGCACATATCGCACATATTTTCCCCACAAAGTCCGTCACCCAAAAACACGGCACACACTATATAGCACATTCTCAAAGGAAAATCCGTCCCAACACGGCACACACTTTCACATATAACCCGTCACAAAACACGGCACATGTCACATTTTTTCACAAAAATTATCACTACACGATAATTTTTCTCATAATGTACATACATAAATAGCATACGGTACAAAACACCAAAGCATGCAATTCACTAGATAGGCACTTTATTTTCACAAATAAAAGCTAATCTACACATTTCTGCACAAAATACACATACCCACAATTTTTACATGTCCATTTTCAACAATTCATCAAGAATTTCACAAAAAGGCATAAAATAATAACAAAAAATTCAAAAATGCGAAAAACTAAAACCTAGTTCTAGCATTCAAAAATTCGAGCAGGAAATCAAAACGGAACAGATTTCTTACCTCCCCAACGTTCATGGAGCGACGATTATGCACCTCCGGATTCGGATACAAAACATCGGGTTCTTCGAAGATGGAACGAACGAAGTCAATTCCTTTGAAGCTCCATCCGCCGCTCAACCACTTCTGTTTGCGTTGACGACGACTCCTTCGAGATCCTTCGGCCATGGCAAGAAATTCAAGCAAAAATTTTTTGATTTTGGTTAACAATGGAGGAATTTTTCTCTCTCTCTCTCGCACAGTTCACGAGCGGAAAATGAGGAAGAAGGAATGGGGAAGGGCCTCGGTATTTAAAGCCTGGTCAAACACAGGAGCGTAAAAAACCAAGGTGGTCCGTACGGACCTCTTTGCAACCAGGTTGGTCCGTACGGACCTCTTTGCAAGGGGTGGCCAAATTACTTTCTGCCCTTATAATCTTTGCCCACCAGTGTCCTAAGGCCTTTTCCGGCCAAATCCAAGTGCGAGAATGGTCCCTAACCCTTCAATTCAATCCCCGTAGTCAAGCGTAAGACCGGACCTCGCCCACTTCAACGGCAAATCAACCACCGGCCATCAAACGTAAGACCGATCCTCGCCCCCTCCAACGGCAATTCAACCAACGCCCGCTCAGCGGCAATTCAAGAAGGAGCCAACACCTCCCGGTCGACATATATCAAGGCACAGAGACGCCTCCAAACGCTCAGCGACAACTCGGCCGGCTGGCCCTCGAAAGAGGTCGAAGTCATCTTCCCAGAAGGGCCCCCTACAAGGTCAGCATCCCCAGCCAATTCAAGCACCGGCGGTCGGACGTAAGCCCGAACTTCGCCCACTTCAACGGCGGCGCAAGCACCGGCCATCAAAGTAAGCCCGAGCTCCTCCCGACAAGTCAAAGGGAAGTCATGCAAGGCTGCATATCCTCAAAGACCGACCATCATCCTTGCCCACTCAACGGCAAAACAAGCACGCGAAGGAGCCAACACCTCCGAGTACAAGTCCCAAGGCACGAAGCGCCTCCCAAAACGCCAAATGGTGAAGCAATCATCGGCCATCATCCTTGCCCACTTCAACGGCGGCTCGAAGCACCGACGGGGTCATCGTAAGTCCGACCTTCTACATCAACATGCAAAAACACTGAATGGCATCTACGCCTCTCGAATCACAAGGCGGCCACGCCTCCACACTGCGGCTAGAAGACGATTGAAAGTCCTCCGGCGTGGCACCAACCGCGCGGATGACGATTCAAAGTCCTCCAGGCGTGGCACCAACCGCAATCGGAAGACGATTCAAGTCCTCACAACTATCTCCCGGCCGGAAGGCCACTAAACCACCCGATTAGGAAAATCGTAAAACTTCCATCCGGACGCCACCACGTCCTCACCGACCTATACGGTCACGGGGACGCCACCACGTCCTTATCACCAGCCTATACGGTCACCCGGGGACGCCACCACGTCCTTATCACCGACTATACGGTCACGGGACGCCGCGCGTCACTTATCACCGACCTTTATACGGTCACCCGGGACGCCACCACGTCCTTATCACCGACCTATACGGTCACCCGGGACGCCACCACGTCCTTATCACCGACCTATACGGTCGCGGGGACGCCGCGCGTCCTTATCACCGACCTATACGGTCACGGGACGCCACCACGTCCTTATCACCGACCCTATACGGTCGCGGGACGCCACCACGTCCTTATCACCGACCTATACGGTCACCCAGGGACGCCACCACGTCCTTATCACTAACCTATACGGTCACCCGGGGACGCCACCACGTCCTTATCACCGACCTATACGGTCACCCGGGGGCGCCGCCACGTCCTTATCACCGACCTATACGGTCACCCGGGACGCCACCACGTCCTTATCACCGACCTATACGGTCACCCGGGACGCCACCACGTCCTTATCACCGACCTATACGGCCACCGGGACGCCACCACGCGTCCTTATCACCGACCTATACGGTCACCCGGGACGCCGCGCGTCCTTATCACCGACCTATACGGTCACCAGGACGCCACCACGTCCTTATCACCGACCTTTATACGGTCACCCGGGGACGCCACCACGTCCTTATCACCGACCTATACGGTCCACCCGGGGACGCCACCACGTCCTTATCACCGCTTTATACGGTCACCGGGACGCCACCACGTCCTTATCACCGACCTATACGGTCGCGGGACGCCACCACGTCCTTATCACCGACCTATACGGTCACCCGGGACGCCACCACGTCCTTATCACCGACCTATACGGTCAGGGGACGCCGCCGCCGCGTCCTTATCACCGACCTATACGGTCACCCGGGGACGCCACCACGTCCCTATCACCGACCTATACGGTCACCGGGACACCACCACGTCCTCACCACCGACCTCGGCGGTCACACAACACTCAGGGCACCACCACGCCCGCATTCACGAACACTCACCCCACACCCGAACTACGACCGGGCTTGATTCCCGCCGGGGATACGTAGGAATCCTATCACGGGGTCCGGCCTATTGACCTAAACGGTCCACCCAAAAGGACACCACCGCGCGTCCTCACTTTGACCCTCACGGTCACTTCCTCTCCCGGCCACGCGATCCAGATTAGGACCACTTATCTTATCGGCGGCCCTTCTTTCATAAGTGACGTCGTCGAGGGCTTCTGTAAGTACCCCAATCCGGATCACTCCCTTTCAAACACACGGGAAACACCGCGAGACTCATCCGCGCAGTCTCGGAGACCTCTCTCACTCAAAACCCTCTCAAAACCCTCTCGGAGCCTGACCAAACCAAGGGGAGGAGCCTTTACGGGATAAAAAGGGACAAAAGGACCTTTTGGGAATTTTCGGGAAATCGAGAAAAGCAATTAAGGTCCGTACGGACCTCTTTGTTTCAATGATTACTAAATCCCCTTAAAGTCCACAATATTCCCTCAAATCCGGGAAAATGATTACTTCCATGCGAGTTGGTCCGTACGGACCTCTTTGCATGCAAGATGGTCCGTACGGACCTTATTGCTCGGGGAACATCATCATTCCCAAATATTCTCCATCATTGCGATTCCCTCAAATCGAGGAAATCCAAAATTACGGATAACCAAGAAGGTCCGTACGGACCTCTTTGCTCCGAAATTTTTACTATAAATAGAGGGCTCCCCCTCCTCATTTTTCACACCTCCCACTTCTCTCTTCCTCCCTAAGCCTTCCTGGCTCCCCTTCTAAGACCTTTCGAGGCATTCCCGGCCCCTTCGGATCCTTCCGAGGCCTTCCGAGCCCCCTCGAGGTGCTCAGAAGCCTCTCCGAGCGCTCCCGAGACGCTCCCGCGCTGCCCCCGAGGCACTCTCGAGGTACTCGAGGCCCTCGTGGTACTCCGAGGCCTTGCACGGTCTTTCCCACGGTGTCCCGGCTCTTTCCGAGTCAAACCGGCGATCCCAAACCTTGCCGAACCTCTCGCCCGAATCCATCCAACGATTCCAACGCACGCCGAACCTGCGGCCCGATCCCGACGATCCCCACGCACGCCGAACCTGCGCCCGAACGCAGCCTACAACCTCAACTCACGCCGAAACTGCGTCCGGACAACCGGCATCTCCCGAGGCATCCCCTAAGCAATCCGGAACGCTACTCCGACCTCAAACACTATTCCCCTGCGGAAGACAGACACGAACCAACATTGGTAAGGCTTCCTTCCTATTCTATTTCAATACATTTCAATACAATGTAGACATCCGATACAGCATGCATTTTTAAAAGCACACACACACACACACAACATTTAAAGGATATTAGGGGTATCCGAAAGACTCGTTTTACGAGGCTACTCGGGTGAGCTCTAATATTCTAATATTCTCTTCCCGGGGAGTCATCTGACCTCCGAACTCAAAATCTCATCACACAAAAACAGTTTAAAATTTATCTTTAAACTGATGCCCTTTTTCAATGTTTTGGGCTTAATAAAAACGGCGTGGCGACTCTACAAAATGCGAAAGCAAAACGGCGAGACACCTCCAACACGCAAACGCTAAAACGGAATAAGCCAGATGCCGGGGCGCGATTGTGCTGCCTCTCGGATCCGGGCGACCTCCCGAACAGCGACGAATTGCGAGATGCACGGGGCCCTCCGCGCGCGAGCCGGATCCCGGGTAATTTCAAATCCCCTCACATATCTCCTGCCCAATCTCCTTCAAAATCCAAATCCAAAACTCCTTCTCCTTCCCCTCTCAAAGATGCAACAATTCAGGGGGAGACTTGTGATGTACCCGATTTTTTTTGAAATCAAACGGAGTCGCCACGCCATTTTTATTTTGAGGGCCAAAACTTTGAAAAATGCCCGGGATTAGAGATTTGGGTTCGGAGGTCACGTTACACGCCGGGAAGAATGTTAGTGTTCACCCGGAATGCCTCGTAAAACGAGTCTTTCAAGCATTAAAAATCATTTGTGTGTGTGTGTGTGTTTTGGCCAAAATAAGTTCAAACTGGAAAGTAAAAATTGGGAACTCTTTATTAGACTTTAAACAAGTCCCATGATTTTTGGTATGATTTTTGGGTTGAGTTTTGATGCTCAAAAGATTTTTTGAAGTTGAAAAACATTTCTGCCAGAATGAAAAAGGCAGTGGACACCTTATTTTAAAATGGGTTTAAGGGCTTTAAAACTTCAAAATCTGGGGAAAGTCCGAGAATAAAAGTTGTTCAAAACACCTTAAATAAGGTTTCTGTAAGAGAACTTTCCCATTTGGAGATGATTTGGTGGACAAAACCTTCTGGAAATCTCAGATATGAAATCTGGATTTCCAGAGACTGAGGAACTGACTTTTAAAAGAAAATTTGAAAAAAGGAGTTTTACTCACGTAAAAAATAAATTAAAAATATTTATGGAAAGCTCTGGATGTTGGATACAAAAAGTATTTTGTAGTCAATACCAAATTCCAAGTATCTGTATGTCCAAAAAATTAGACCATGGACAGAGGTCTTAGAGAAAGGCTACTGGACAGCAACTTCCTCTTGAAGAAAAACATGATTTTAAAGGGGGTTTGGCATCCATGCTTGTCCCCATTTCCCTAAGCTTTGATTAGTGATCACTAAACATTTTAGTGGTGATCTACTATATCAAGCTATCCTTGGGGTACATTAGGACTTAAGCATTTCATTTGCTTGGGAAGGGGAATTTTATCCTTTGAAATCAAGATTTGATGTATGAAAATGATTTTTAGGGTTTTGAAAACATGTTTGCAAGTAAGTAAGAACACTTTGAAAGTAATGTTGATCCTTGTAGAGGATCATCCATGGAGATGAACTTCCATGGTGATCCTCTTGGATCTAGGGCAAGAAGATGAACAAACTACATTTTGGAGTTTGAAAATGCATGCATGGATGAAAGAGTTTTAGGGTAAGGAGAAGGAGGTTATACCTATCTTCTTTGTGTTTTGTGTTTGAATGGATTCAAGGCTTGAAAATGTTTAGGGTTTGAATGTGTTTAGGGTTTGTGATTAGAGTTGGTCAAAGAGAAAACAAGTAGATAACAATGAAGTCCTCTATGTTTTCTCTCTAATCCTCCTCCTAAGGGGTGATTTGAGCTTGGGTTAGTGTTTGTATGAGAGTGATTTGAAAGTGTTTTGAGTGAGTGGGATTTGGGAAAGATTCAAGAGAAAATGGTGGCAATTCAAGTGAATTCCCACTGTTTTCTCCCTATTTTTCGCCAAGGTGCAGTTGTAAAATGTGTTGTTCCTCCTTATTTCTGTGACTGAAGGCCTCAATTTATAGGCACTCTGAAATTACAATGATGTCCGCGCGGATGGGTTCGTAGGCGTGCACTGTTCATTAAATGCTGCTCCAGGCTTTGGACAGGAAGAATAAAATTCAAATTAAGCAACCAGAAAATGTTCCAGCAGCTTCCATTTCGGGTTTTTGACCTTTCTTTTGCTTTTTTGATTCTTTTCCATGGTTTATCTTTAAATGGCAATCCCTAATCTACCCTCACTTTGTTAGGAATGTTAGGAATTGTTAGAAATGTTAGAAGTGTTAAAACTTTCGTTAATTTTCTAACGAAAATACTAACAACTCAAATTGGAGCACTTACAAGACTCCTAGGAAGAGAAGGAAAATGCCAGCCAAGAAGAACTCCAAAAAGGGCAAACCTATTGAACCCTCACATTCTCCTTCTCCCTCACCATCTCCTAGAAATTCTCCTTCCCCGCTTAGAAACTCACCTTCACCTCCCAGAAAATCCCTCTCACCTTTATCCTCCCAATCCACATCTCATTCCCCCCAACACTCCAACTCCATAAATTCCCTTCATTCAAACCAAACCCCTCCTCACTCTAATGCATACCATCCTTGGCAATCCAACCCTCTCTACTGGTCATGCTACTTCTAGATCAGTTAGAGAAGATCCCACTCCTACCCATTCCCCAATCTCAAACCGCTCTAAATCCCATACACCTTCCAAATCCCTAACTCCTCAAAACTCCCCCTTAGACAAAAATCCCCTCCTCCAAACATCCCTCCTCAAACCCAAATCTCTCCAGATAATACCCAATCCCAACCGCCTCATACTTTCCAAACCGCCCCTCCTTCTGAATACTCCCAAATCCTTCAAACCCTTAACCTTTTCCAAAGCCAACTCCTCATAAACCAAGGTCATGTCATTACACTGACCGCTTCTAATGCCTCCCTCCAAGTCTCCAACACCTCCTTCTCTGAATCCAACCGCACCCTCCTAGCCAAGGTGGATTCTCAAACCCTTGAGATGGCCAAACTTAAATCCTCTTTGCTTAATGCCATTAAGGGGGAGAGATCCACAGCAACCGCGCCCTTCACTGCATCCACCTCAACCGCCTCTGGTGATCAAATCGCTTCTGTCATTAAAACCGCTGCTGAGAATTGCTTCAACGCATTCCAGAAATCTCTTGAAGATGGTATGATCAAAACCTTGGGTTATAAAGCCTCTCTTGCTGAGCTCAACAAAATTCTGAAGGAACTGGATGAGGACATTTGCAAAGCCATTGAGAAAGATCTCAATTCTCTGAAGAATGAATTCCTTGATATGCTTGGCACCAGACAGTAATCAGAAGTCAACCTCAGATCTGTTCTTGATTCCATGCAAACCAGTATTTTGGAAGAAATTGATTTGCATAAGAGAGATGCTGAAATCAAAATGAACATCATGAGTGATAGCATTAAAACCAAAATTGATGCACTCAATGATGAGGTTAACGACCGCTTGGATAACCTCAAGACTGGATTCAATTCAAAACTTGACTCTATAATCCATGAGTTAAAATCCTCCTTGAAGGTATCCATTGATCTTGAACCTATGGAGATCCAAACCCAAATCGCAGCTGTTCAGGAGGAAATCCACACAATTTTTAACTCTCTCTACTCCTCCATTCATGTGCAACTGGATGAAATCAAGGAAAATTTGTTTGAAAATACCAAAGCGGTTGGTGCCAACAATTCTACAACCGCTCACTCTGTAAATGCTTCAAAATCTGTGAAATCTACCCTTACCAGGACCGCTGAAGAAGTCAGAAGGATGAGAAAAGCAATGGCCCCTGATCAATCTGCTGCTGGACCGCGTGGAGCTGAAGATAAAGTCAACAAACCGCGTCAGCAGTAACCGCTCCTTCCTTGTAATTTTTGAACTTCTTTTATAAGTTGGACCGCTCTCCTTGTATTTTATTTGTACAACTTGTTTTACTCTTTTGTAACCTTGTAATTTTCTTTCATTCCTTGTATCTGTAACCGCTTAAGGAATTAATGGAAATTGCATCATGGTTCCAAAACCTTGTTCATATCAAACAGCTTGTTTGTAGAACAATGAAACCGCTTATGGTCTTAAATCTCATTCAAATATTTTATAACTTAAAATCATTATTTTTGAAATGAAGTTTAAACATTCAGTTTAAACTATACTTTAAACTTAAAACTCATATTTTTCAAGTGCACTGAATGTATT